>JAOXOE010000866.1:1873363-1899864 GCA_028565055.1 Phoeniculus purpureus
GTGTCGTCAGCAAACTTGCTGAGGGTGCACTCAGTGCCTCTGTCCATGTCACCCACAAAGATGTTGAACAAGACTGGACCCAATGCTTGGAGCAGACTCATAGAACCACAGCACTGTCAGGCTTCCCACCTGTTTGCAGGTCCTGCCGGTGCACAGTGCCCCCAGCATGATCTGGGGAGCATTTCCAGCACCCTGTGGGACTGGTCACTGACTGCTGCTGAAGCCAGCCCCTGATCCCTGCAGAAAACCCTGTCTCTGGCATTAATTCATCCTCACGCTTCAGTAGGAGCTTTCCTCGGCCTCACAAGGCAAAGCTCCGCTCTCCAGCCTGGTTTTGGGGGAACGACTCATTGCTGCAGATTTAATTCTTCATGACAATTGCCCAGCTCCGCTCATTATCAGAGCGCTGTGCCGGGAGCTCTGCTCTGCTGACCCGCAGCCGTGTCCATGCCAACTTCTGCGGCTCCAGTAACCATCACAGCAACCACTGCCAGCCGGAGCCTCGCCGAGCGGCTGCTCTTCCCTGAGGGAGCGGTGAAATGCTTTCCAGCAGACACTTCCAGTGCCCAGTATGTTAATCTCTGCTCTCAGAATCACCAGTGAGTCTCCATCCTGCTGGCTCTGAGGGCAGCGCACACGGCCCGGCTGCAGCGCAGGCAGGGTGTGAGCAAAGGCAGAGCAATAAAGCAAAGACTTCAGCACCCGACATTCAGCGGTCTGAAATTGTTCTAGGGCTTCTTAAAAGCCTGGAGGGCACTGGATTCGAGGGAGGCTGAGGTTCTCCCTGTTTTTGCTAGCGATGGGTCATGACACTCCAGCAGCAGCTGCTTTGCTGTTGCTGCTTGGGGAACGAAGAGAGCAAATCACAGACAATTGAAGGGGTCTTTGCTGAATCCAGGGTGGGTTTAGCTGCAAAACTGGGCTGGGCTTAGGTCTTGCCCTCCCTTCTCTCCTCCTCCTGTGCTCTACCTGGAAAGCAGAAGCTTTGGCAGCCCCAAGACAAACAGCAGATACTTTTCCCCCTGATTGGGGTGCTCAGCCCTGAGGGACTGGGGATTAGGAAAAGGTTATGTGGGTTCAAAAACCAGTTTGGTCAGGGGAGACAAGGCACTGGCACCCAGAGGGGAGAAGGGAGGCTTTGCAGCTGGGTGAGTCCTGCCACAGAGCCAGGACCCACAGGGGTGACCATGGTGTAGAATCATGGAATCCCAGACTGGATTGGGAGGGAGCTCAGAGCTCCCCCAGCCCCAACCCTCTGCCCGGGGCAGTGACACCTTTCACCAGACAAGAGTGGCTCCAGCCCCATTCAATCTGACCTTAGACACTACCAGGGATGGAGTAGCCATAGCCTCCCTTTGCAGCCTGATCCGGAGCCTCAGCCCCATCACAGTGCAGATGCAGAGGAGGGAGTAGAGCTGTGCCTGTGAGCTTCAGCTGCAGATGCTTGGTTGGGGCCGTTCAGAGGCAGAGGAACAGCGTCTAACACTGCACAGAGTCATGGGTTGAGCTTTGGAGCAGCATCCATTTCCTTGAATGCTAGATGGAGCTGTGCTCCCCACAAAGAGCACCCTGGCACAGCTTTGCACTGAAGTGTTTACTTGCAGCCCTGGTGGCTCCTCAGGATCCCACCAGAGCTGCCACTTCCAAACACACAACTGCCAGGATCCTTTTCCAGGTGAGTTGAGGCAGCTGATCCCAGTCAGGCCAGCCCACTGGATGTATGCATTATGCTGTGCATCATGGCTAGAGAGGTCCCTTCTTGTTCCTGTTATCCCTCCTCCTTCCCTTCTATCAGACCTCTGCATCATCACAACCCACAAATGTAATTGATGTACAGTCTCTGTGTCATCTGCAGGTGTGAGCAGATTTTGTACCTGCTGCTTCACTATCAGCTACCAGCACCTGAGAACCCGGTGTGGGTGTTGGGTCAGGCTTACGGAGCTCACCTTAGCGGTCCCAGAGGAGCAGCTCATGAGACAGCTCATGATCCCTGCTGAGCTTCTGCTGCCTGGATCAGACCACTGATATCTTCTGGTCCTGGCAGGGCAGTGAGTGAGGTGGGGCACCTGAGACTGCCCTGGGGCTCCATGTCCTTGCCTGCACCTTGGCTGCTTTGGAATGAGAGATTCACAGACTGGGGTGGGTTGGGAGGGAGCTCAGAGCTCCCCCAGTGCCAACCAACCTCCTGCCAGGGGCAGCGACACCTCTCACCAGACCAGGGTGCCCCCAGCCCCATCCAACCTCCCCTTGGACACTGCCAGGTATGAAGCAGCCACAGCCTCCCTGGGCAACCTATTCCAGGCTCTCAGGGGTCTCAGATCTCACCTCAGTCCCCCCTCTTTTAGCTTGAACCCAGCCACTTCATTCTATCATTCCTTGCCCTTGTGAACAGTCTTCCCCAGCTGCCCTATAGGCACCTCTCAGGTCCTGGAAGTTGCTCTGAGGTCCCCCTGGAGCCTCCTCTTCTTCAGCTGAATAGCCCCAGTTTCCTCAGCCTGTCTCCAGAGCACAGCTCTGATCATCCCCATGGCCCCTCTGGACTCACCCCAACAGCTCCAGGTCCTTCTTACGCTGGGGACTGCAGAAGTGGCTGCAGGATTGCTGGTGGGGTCCCACAAGAGTGGAGCTGGAGAATTCCCTCCCTTGCCCTGCTGGTGACACTTGTGGGCTCCATCACACACTGCCAGCTCATGTGGAGCTTCTCATGAAGGACTGCTCTCAATCTAGTCACAATCCAGCACAGGCTTGTGCTTGGGATTACCCTGACCTGCCTGGGATCACCCCATGCATTTGTGGGTGCTCAGGGTGGCACCTCCATGGGGTCTCAGCTCGTGCTGCTCTGATCCTGTGGGCACTGCCAGGGGCTCTAGCAGAGCTCCTAATGAATTCAGCGCTGCCCTTCACTTCAAACAGCCACAGGAGAAGATGTTTTCAGCCCCATCTTTTATTCACTGTTCCAAACGCACCTCAGCCCCTGCAAACCTCTTGTTCACAGCTGCAGCTTCAAAAGGGCACAGCGAGAAGGAGGGGGAGGCTGCGAGGTGCAGCACAAAGCCAGGCAGCTCGCTGGGGCTGACCACCATCCCCATCCTCTGTCAGGGAGGAGCTGAGATCCCTTGCGTGACCCCAGTTCTGCTCCCCTGGGATGCCCACGGCTGCTCCTTCTTCTGGGACCCACCTGTCCCCAGCCAGGCAGTGGAGATGCCTCTGGGAGGATCTAGAGTCAGACTGGTCTGGGGTCTGGGGTGTAGGGTCAGCACCCCGCAGATGAGCAGAAGGGCAGGATGTGCATGAGGACAAAGAGGGGGTTCATCCTGCTCAGAGCTGCCTCTGCCCCCTCCTTTCTCTCCCTGCTCCGCTCTCAGCCCAGCCACATCCATCTTGCAGGGCTGAAACCCAATTACCATCCCGGGAGGGGGGGTGCAGCCGGCAGAGATGCCCATTAGCTCCAGGGAATGGAGATGGAGCGATAGGAGCTCTAATGGCTTCTCCACCAGTCAGTCTGGCTGCCCCAGTCTGAGTGGCTGCTGTGAGCATGGGGGCACATCCAGCCCCCCACAGCTGCCCCCAAAAGCTGCTGTTAAGTGATGGTTTGCACCTCAAGGGCATCTCAGAGCTCCATCCCCACCTGCGCTGCTCCCACTGGCCAGGAGGACACTGCGGTGGAGGCTCTGAAGTTTCATTAATCCAACTCCCTTCTCCTGCTCAGATGCCACGAACGATGCTGTGCAGATGTTAATCTGCAGGAGCAGGGGGGAGGGAGGAAGAGATAAGATTCCACATTTAATTGCAGAACATAAAGATATTATGGGGTCATTAAAACGCTGTGAATATGGAAATGAAATCCACAGGCATCTGTGCGGCTAATGGCAGGGGACAGGGAGCTGCAGGTAAAGCAGAAAGGTGGGAAGGTCAGATCTGTCTGGATGCAGCATTAACCCCCTGCTCCAGGCATCTCCAAGGCCTGGGAATGGGAGACCTCAGGGGTCTGGGGTGTCCTGTCCTCACCCTGTGGGATCTGCAGCTGGTGGAGGATGAAGGCTGATCCTGGCTGACAGATCTGGGAAAACTCACGGGGTCCTGAGACCCTACTGAGAGCTGGAGCTATGGGCAAAGGGAGGATCTGGAGCTGCCCATCGATCCCTTCATCTGTCAGGGAGGAGCTGAGGCCCCCAGCGTGACCCCAGATCTGCTCCCCCAGGATGCTCATGGCTGGTCATGCTGTTGGGACCCACCTGTCCCCAGCCAGGCAGCGGAGGTGCCTCTAGCAGAGCCAGGTGTCGCTCCCCCATGGGCATCCAGTACCCACCAATGAGCTGGTGCCAGCACCTCATCTCCCCTCCACAGCTCCCAGCAGCTGGGGCTCCCCCCTACACCACTCGCTGGGAGGTTGACGTTGACAGGAGCTGCTGAGCGGAAAGAATTGATGGGGGCCTCACTAATTGGAGTTGAGCTGCCGGGAAAGGGAGATGGAGCTGTGCAAAGCTTCCCAGTTTGGAGGTCTGGGTAGCTTCAACACCCCATGGGTACAGTGGTGTGGGGTGCCATGGGGTGATACAAGGCACTGTGAGCAGTGAGCAGGCTGTTGGGAAGTCCCTGAGGAGCTGCACGGGGTGTCCAGCTCTTGATGCCCCCACAGTGGCGGCAGCACAGCTCAGAGTGTCCCAGCCCCTTTGCTTGTGGGTGCAACCAGAGCTGGGAGAGCAGAGGGAGGAGAAGGAGCAGGAAAGCCCCGGGGTGCTCTGGAACCACCTGGAATTCCTGCACTGCTGGTGTCCAGCCCTACCTGCCCATCTCACACCTGCTGTGTGAGAGGGGGGCACAGGGATGCCCACAGAGCCTCACGACCCTCTGGAGCTGCCCACACAGTGCTGGTGCTCTCCAGAGCCCCTCCTGCTCTTCCAGCACCAGTTCAGCCCTCCAGGAAGAGGGTGAGGAGATCAGAGCTGCTTCGCCAGAGCGGAGCTGCAGAGCGAGATGTCAGGTTGAGTCTGACACCTTGGGAGGGGCAGGGAAACCCATCACCATGGGGACACTTCTCAGGGTGCAGGCAGCAGAGCTGGCATCTGGGCACCCACCTTCCCCTAGAGTGGAGAGGGGTCCTACTGCCTCACCCCAGTGGCAGTCCCAGCCCCAGGAACTTTCCTTCTCCAGTTCCCATGGAAACAAGGAATTTTCTTCTCCCCAAAGTTGAGTCGGCAGCAGAATGGCAGTGGGCAGGGAAGGGCACAAGGAGATGCTCACTTAGTGATGCCCACCAGGAGATCCCCACCAGATGATGCCCTCCAGGAGATGCCCACCAGGCGATGCCCATGCTCACTGCCTGCCCATGGAGCCCCTGAAGCAGGGACACTGTGTGGTGAGAGCAGCTGGTTGTGGGGGCTGTTTGTGCATCCAGTGCTGGGGGGCTGCCAGCCCTGGGGCTGGGCACAGCCCCCCTGGCACTGTGCACTGGGGTGGCTTTTCTGCCCAGCACTGGGATGGCTGATGTTGCAGAGGGGCTGAGCAGGAGGAGCGTGTCCCACTGAGGGTACCCCACTGTCCTGCTCGGCTCAACCAGAGAACAGGGGCCCCTCCCTGGGAAAACCATCTGGCAGAGTGGGCACAGGGGCCACTCTCCTGCCCCAGCCAGCCCCCACGGGTGGTGACCTCACAGGAGGAGCCAGCTCAGACCCTGGGGAGCGATCTCATTCCCATCCACCAGCACTCAGGGGGTTTCATCTCCACTCACCTCCTGCGGGATAGTGATGTCCAGATGGCTGCTCTGAGGAGAGGAGAAGGTTTTGCCGTCCACAAGCCCCAGGACATCCTCGGGGCTGAGTGCCCTGTGCAGGCGAGGGGCTGCTCTCCCCAGGGCTGCAGCTGCACCACTGTCCTGCTGCACCACTAGGACTGGAATGGGGCACTGAGCACCAGGCACTGGCCATGGGGTTGAGCTCCAGGAGCTTTGCAACAGAATAAATGTGGAGGAGCCAGGTTTAGACAACAGGGACTGAAACTAACCCTCAGCACAAGGAGACTCCGGGCAGGGGAAGTTTCTGGGTACCGTTGGTGAAAATAAACCTGCAGGTTAAACCCAGCCTTTTCCTCCTGGGTGCTCGTGGTGCCAGGAGGAGGAGATGGCTAGAGCCCCAAACTTTCCTCCTGGTGAGGTGGTTAAAAACCCAAAGCCAGGCACAAACCCTGCAGCCATCCCACACAGCCTGGAGCACTATCCCCAGCCAGAGCCAGGGGAGAAGGGAGGGGGGGACACACACAGGAGCTGCCTGGCTGTCGCCAGGGCTGGCAGAGACCTGGGCATCTGCTGGGTCTGTGCAGGCATTGCCATGTAGGGCACTGGCACTAGTGCTGGCATTGGGAGGCAGCTGGTGGCTCAGGCTGGCAGCCAGCCGGCAGCCTTGGCTCTCCCTGTAGGAGGTGTGAGATCTCACACTTGATTTTGCCCCCACGTCACCACTCGCCAGCATCAGGAAACCAGGTGACAGCACCTGGCGCTGCCAGCGGGGAGGTGACAGAGCTGCCAGCACCCACCTGAGATGTCCCACCGGGCAGGCACCAGTGGAATGCCTCCCCCTTCCCCGGGCACAGGGCAAAGACCCTGACCCACCTGCCCAATGGTCTGGCTCTACCCTGCCCCACTGGGCGTCACCCCAGGGGTCCCAGTGCCCACTGACACCGTGTACTGCTGTGAGGACCGGGATGGTGCCACCTCACTAGGGCTGTGTCTGCAGAGCACTTGCTGGGCATCCAGGAGCTGGAAGCGTTGGGTGGTGTTGGAGGCTCATGCTGGTGCCCACTGGCACTGGCCCCTGGCCCCACACCCCCTCCCCAGTGCCAGCTCCACCCCCCTGTGCTGCTCTCGCTGGGTTTTAATTAGCACCGTGCTGTAGTTCCAGGGAGCAGGAGCCCGGAATGGAAATGTACAGGTGTCCCCTTGATCCAGTTTCCATGGTTGCAGCATCGAGGTGGGGGCTACGGGATCCTTTTATTATTATTTAATAATTTTATTGCAGCAGCTTCAACCCGGCAGCGATGGAGAGAGCAGGGAGAATGGGGGGATAAGAGATGCTGGGTGGGAAGGCCAGGCTGGTCTCGTTGGCTGCCTTCCTTTTTTGTCTTATTTGCCACTGGTGGCTTCTGAGGTGCTCAAAGAGCCCAGTCATGAGACCCCAGCCCTCGCTGGCACAAGGGGAGTAGTCTGGGTGGTCGTGATGGGGCAGGAAATGCCCATGGGGTCACTCAGAAGAGGGGAGCAGGATGGTGCTGAGCAGGGTGGGGGTTAGAGGCAGTGCCAGTGGGTTCCCATCCCAGTCCCTGTAGCCACCCTCATCCTCACTCACCAGCTCCATCCCACCTGGCCACAGAGAAATCTCCAGTAGCCCCCACCAGGACAGTAAATCTTCTGAAGGGACCCTGAGCAGAACCAGCTAGGGACACCAGGCTCAGTCTCTCATCACAGGTTAGAGAGCCTGGGGTGTCCCACAGGGAAGTCCCACAGCCTTCCTGTGGGATCCAGGGAAGGGCCCCCCAGTGCCAGGCTCAACCTGACCTAGAACAGTGGCTGCTCCAGGGCTCTGGGTGCCAGCACTAGAAACCCTTCCCCTGCACCAAATCAGCCTCAATTTCCTCTGGGGACACCAGTGCAGGGTGTAAATCATGGAACCACAAACTGGGATGGGTTGGGAGGGACCTCAGAGCTCTCCCAGCACAAACCCGCTGCCAGGGGCAGCAACACCTCTCACCAGACCAGGGTGCCCCTAGCCCCATCCAACCTCCCCTTGGATACGGCCAGGGATGGAGCAGCCACAGCCTGTTCCAGAGCCTCAACCCCCTCACAGGGAGGAGTTTCTGCCTCAGATCTCATCTCAATCCCTCTTTGAGCTGGAACCCAGCCCCCTTGTCCCAGCACCAGAGTCCCTGACTTCCTGGCATCACCATGGCAAAGGCATCCAGCAGGTCTCTGCCCTCAGCCCCATCTCATGGGGGACCCCCAACTGGCTCCAGGACTTGCCCAGGGCACTGGTGTCCTGGGCACCAGTGGGACCAGCTGCTCCTGCCCTGCAAAGGAGCTCGGTGCGATGGTGGTTTGGCCCTTCCACACCAGATCCAGCCCCTCTGCACTGTGCCCTAGTGCTGTGCAGCAGCTTCACTGCCTGCCATCACGCCTGCTGGGCACCAACAATGCTCCTGCCCAGCCTTTGCCCTGCAGTCCCAGAAAGCCTGGGCCAGGCTGGCTGTGGCAGCTGGAGCCGATGGACCAGGCTGTTCTGAGCTCTGGGATGGGGTGGCATGGGATGGGGACAGGTACCCAAAGGTAGCAGGATGGGACCTGGCTCTTCCCAGTGGTGCCCAGTGACAGGACACAGGGCACTGGGCACAAACTAGAACCCAGGAGGTTCAGTTTGAACACAAACTCTTCTCAGGTGAGAGTCCCAGAGCTCTATCTCAGGCTGCTCACAGAGGCTGTGCAGTCTCCTGCTTTGGAGATGCTGAGACCCACCCCCCAGATTGTTCCTGTGGGATCTGCTCTGGCCTGGATGACCTCTAGAGGTTTCTTCCAATCCCCCCCCTAGTCTATGTTTCTATGATCCTGCTGGTGGGAGCTGCATCCCCAGGACTGTCCCAGAGACAAACCACAGGGCAGGGTATAAGGAGAAGCCCTCAGCCTGTTCTCCCTGGCCTTGGAGGCTGGATGGTCCCATGCAGGGGCAGCCACTGGCCAGAGCGAGGCTGGGTCTCAGTGCAGATTCTCTCTCCTCCCCCTGCCAGAGCTCCCCTGTGTTTGATAGCTCCCTGCAGCTGGGCCAATTCATCATCCCAGAGGGGATGGACCTCCGCACATCCCCCAGGCGCCGGATCTGGTGCCACCGTGAGCAACAGAGGGACCTTTATGGAGGAGCCTGTGCCTGGGCTTTGGCTGTCTCTGGGTTGTCTTAACCCCGTCCCCTTCCCAGTAACTGAAGGGGGTTTTACTGACTGGCACAGGGGTGGTTGGGACTAAAACATCTGAGTGGTGATGGAGTAGAATAAATTGTGGTGGATAAAGTTACACATTTTATATAAATCTATAAAAATTATCAATTCTACTTGAGTCTGAAAACAGAGGTTGAGAAGGGGAGGGTCTTGGGTTGCTCCTTTCGCTCAGTCAGTTGGGTCCCTTCTCTAAAGCTGCTGGGGGTAGTCCAGAGGGGCTACAAGGATGATCCCAGGGCTGGAGTCCCTCTGCTCTGGGGACAGGCTGAGGGAACTGAGGCTGTTCAGCTGGAGAAGAGAAGGCTCCAGGGGGGACCTTAGAGCAGCTTCCAGCCCCTGAAGGGGCTGCAGGGAAGCTGGAGAGGGGCTTTCTCTGAGGGACTGTGGTGCTGGGACAAGGGGGCTGAGTTCAAGCTCAGTGCGGGGAGATTGAGGTGAGATCTGAGGCAGAAACCCCTCCCTGTGAGGGGGCTGAGGCCCTGGAGCTGGCTACCCAGGGATGCTGTGGCTACTCCATCCCTGGCCGTGTCCAAGGGCAGGTTGGATGGGGCTGGAGGCACCCTGGGCTGGTGAGAGGTGTCGCTGCTCCTGGCAGGGGGCTTGTGCTGGGGGAGCTCTGGAGCCTCTTCCAACTGATGTCCCAAGGTGCCATCATCCTGCAGCCTGACTACCCACAGGGCCAGCGCCAAGGCGGTGCCGGCTGGCAGGAGACAGCCACGCGTGAGCGAAGGCAGCTGAAGTGGCAGAGCATCCGGTGGGCGCTGGAGTTTATTCCTGACGGAGAGTGTCAGCGGCGACAGACGGCTGGGGGCGGCGAAGCGAGAGATTCTGGTGGGTGCCCGTGCACCACCACCCTACGGGTGCCACAACTGCAGCGAGGGTGGGCACCCCACCACCTGCCGTTGGGGGGGGCACCCGCATGTGCAGGGGGATGGTGGCGGTGACACTCTCCTGGTGCCATCAGGGCTGTCTGTCTGGGCCACCGCTCTGTGTCACAGGGACAACTGGCACCAGCAGCGCCCAGGGCTGAGGCTCCCCCAGCCTCACCACAGATTATTTGGGTGCTCCCAGTTGAGTGGAGCCCCCTGAGCCCCATCCCAGTTAGCAGCTGCTCTGGGGTTTGCCAGTGCACCTGGTGACCCCAGTGCCTCTGGGAGGTGCCCACCCAGACCAGTGGCCAGACTGGCTCCCAGTGCCCGATGTCTCTGCCAGGAGCTGCTGCAGGCAGGTGACCAGGGTGGTGGAAGGGAACAGATTGGCCACAAAAGAGCCCATCAGATCTTGAGTTGGAGCTCACAGCAGGGTCTCCTGTGGGTTTGTGGCCCCTTCTCCAGAGCCCACTGGGAGGGTTTGGGGTAGAGTGTCCATCTGGGGTCCAGGTGCTCCCATTGTGGGGCTTGTGTCCTGCCATGGGTCCTTCCTGTGCTGCCTGGAGCAGAAGGGGGATACGGAGCTGCATCCCCCAAGGTGTAAGAGTCAAGTGATGCTTTGGTGGCCTCTGGGCTGCTGGCATCTTCCCCTTGCCCCAAAGCCCAGGCTGTGGGGGCTGGGCTGTGGCGCTGGGAGCAACAGAGAGAGTAACCTGGAAACCCCAAGTGAAGACTGATGCTTCATCTCCAGCTCCTGCAGCTTCCCAAGGCACCAGCAGCTGCTGTTTGGGGACACCTCACCAGCACCTTGCTGGGCTTCTCAGCTCCCCTGGCAGCAGTCTGGTGGCCACAGTGTGGCTGGTAGACTCTGCCCCAGCAGAGTTTGGCTGCACCGAGAGCTCCCAGCAGCTGCTCAGTGGCTGCTTTGCAGAACCCCCTGCCCAGCCTAGGGTGGGCAAAGGCCGGTGCTGCCGAGGGCCCAGTGCCAAGCACACCTCCTCCCTGGCACAACTGGGAGCCCCCACGGGTGGAACAAACCCTGTTGGAGCCGCAGCTCCGTTGCCCGCTGCTCCCGCACTGCCAATCGCAGCCATACAGCTTCACACCGATGTGCTCAATAGGATTAGTGAGCACAGAACCCCGTAGAGCACCTGGAGTGAACTGGGAGCTGGGCGAGGGAAACCAGTCTGGCAATGAAAGTGGCAATTAACCCTCTACCCTGCAGCAGAGAGGCTGGAGAGGTCGAACTTGTGGTTTTAAGTATCGCTCAGCCCAACGGCTGCGTTTGGGATGCTCAGGGCACTGCTCAGGGCTCTGCCAGAGGCTGTTGGGCACTGGGCTGGGGCTCTAGACACTGCCTGGCACCGCGGAGCTGGGCCATCAGCGTCTCACCAGTGAGCTCAGCCTGCCGCAGCTCCTGCCCTCGCTGCTCTCTGCCGTTATCTCTATTACCATGGCAATGCCAGACAAACTCCCTGCAGTGTGGCCAGAGCTGAGCTCTGGGCACTGTCTTTGCCAGGCAGACTCTGCCGCGATGGCAGACGCAGTCCCACACCCGGCTCCTGTCCCCACCAGTGCCAGTGCAGGCACTGCCATCACCCCAATGGGACTCCCAGTGCTCCTGTCACGCCCTGCTGAGCTTAATGGCCCCAGTGCCACCATCCTGGGGAAGCTACAGAGAGAGACAGGGATCGGCCCCTTGCCCAGGTCTTGGGGTCCAGATAGGCGGCAGAAGGTCAAGTGGAGCCCTGCCCCAGCTGACACCTGCAGTATCTCCCAGCCCTTCTCTCTCCCAGTCTTCCACATCCAGCCAGGTGACCCCACCCCAACAGGACCCCCAGAGCAGCTCGGCCACGCTGTGCTCAGCCAGAGGTCCCTGCCTGGGTGCCAGCCCATGCCCCACCCAGCACATCAGTCCCTCGGTGTGTGTCTGTGCTGACACTCACGGGTTTGTCGGCAGCTGCTGGGGTTTAGTGAATCTTCCTGTCTGCTTCTCTGTGGCTTTTTTTCCCCTCCCACCTGGACCTATTTGAGGCTTCAGGCATCTTGCAGAGATGAAGAGAGGCAAAGTGGGAGAGGGAGAAGGGAGACAAGAGGGAGACGAGAGGTAATTTCCCCTCTGACAGAGATGAGGAGGGAGAGTCTGAGGCACCTTTTTACTGCCTCAAGAGCAGGATCTGTCCCCAGCTCCCCTGGGACCCACAGCCCCAGAGCAGCAGAGCAAAGCTCTGATGGAACAAAGCCAGACAGAGCTGTAGGTGCCCTGCGGTGACAGCGGTGCTGCCTGCCCTGCGGACACCTCCCCTCTGGCCTTTCACTGCCAGCCGAGCGCTGCAGGGCTGACACGAGCCTTGGTGCACCCGAATCCCTGTGGGAGCCTGGCTGGCAGTGCCAGGGCACGGTGCCCAGGGGGATGGCGGGGGGGGATTTGCCCTCTCGCCCCTGAGGGATGTTGGGGTGCAATCAACTTCTATTTTCCTCCTGGCAACAGTGGGAGCCTTTTCCTCCCCCTTTTATCACTGCCACAGAAGACAAATGCCCGCAATAAAGCAAAGGAGCCCTGCTTGTGCCAGGGGAGGTCGGTGCCCCCGTGCAGCCTCCACCGCTCGGAACATGCTCGACGCTCCCCTCCTGTGTGCTCAGTCCCACACGCAGCCTGTCCTGGGCACCCAGAGCTGCGGTGGGCACCCAGCTGACCCTGAACAAGATCCCCAGGGCAGCCCTCAGCACTGGGCATTCCCACATCTCCCCATATCTGCTGTCTCTGGGGACTTGGGGGGCTGGCTTAGGTGTCTGTGCCAGCGGGGCTCTGCAGAGCTGCCCCCCTGGCCAGGCAGCAATGGCTGGGTGGGTCTCATCTGGGTGGGGGCCAAGTCTGGGTCCTCTAGAAGTGTTTTGGTGCTGCCTGACACCCATTTGCTGCACTGGTGAGTGTCACCCCAGGCGAACGGGGGAGCTCAAGGGCAGCTGGTAGTGCCTGTGGTGCTGACCCCAGGGCACCTCGGGCACCACCGTGAGGGCACCAGGCAATTGCACACACACCGCCCCACCCCTGGCCACGGTGCAGACCCCAAGTGGGGGAAACTGCGGTGGTTTCACACGTTCCCTGCCCACATCTGGCACCAAGAGCCTCTGCAGCCCTTAGCCCTGGCACAAGGGAGAGTTCTCCCCTCTCCACACAGCTCCCCCAGCCCCGTACCCACTGCTGGACTGGGCGGCCGAGGGTTGCCAGGCAACGGGAAGATGCTTTTTCTGACGAAAATGGTAAAATCAGCAGCTGGGTCTTGGGGGTGGGGGATGGATAACACTGGGCTAGGGCTGCCCAGATGAGGTGGGGGACACTCAAGGCTCCCTGGGCCCTAAAAATCCAGCGAGAAGTAGCCCTGGCAGCCCCTGCTCAGCCAAAAGCTGCTCCAGCCATTGCCCCGAGCATCACTCAGCCCAGGAACCCCCTCACGGTGGCAGGGACAAGCCCACCGGTTTCTCTTCACCCTGAAATACCTTCCATGGGGAGCTCTGCCACCCCCTGCACTCTCCAAAATGAGACCCAGCCCCTCACTTGCCCTCTCCCTTCCTCCCACACAGAGCTTGATGAGCTCCAGGCAGTTGTCTCCCAAGTTGACTCCCTGCTCTGTGGGAACATGGCCCTAAAAACAGCTAAGGTCTGCATCTCACTGCGGGGGTCCAGCTCTGGAGATGAGGGCAAAGGAGATACCAACTGTCTCCAACCCGTATCCAGCCCTCTCCTCCCTCTGCCTCCGTTTCCTGCCCAAAGCTGCTCCATGCTGGACCCCAATGCACCCTACAGATAGCTGCAGCAGCATGGGGGGCCCCATCAGAGAAACCCCCTGTGTAGGGGAAAGCTCCTACATGGGGTGCTGGAGCATCCCTCAGTGATGGCAGCCCACCCCACAGCCCAGCGCTTCAGCAGGGCATCCTCCACCCCGAGAGCTGCATCCCAGCTCTCCCCCAGCACCTCCCAGTCCCCAGGCTCAGCTCAGCCAGATCCCAGCCCTTCCCGGGTCCTTCCCGGGTGCAGAGGAGCAGCCACGTTTCCATCCCATAATGTCTCAATTACAAATTCATAGCTAAATCTTCCCCCACAAGATGCCCCTTCTCCACCTTTCGGCTTTTTGAACTCTTTCCAAGGATTTGATGGGGGCTGTTTTTGTGTCTCTGGGCTGATCCCATCGACTCCAATTCAGGCTTAACACCATCAGCCCCATCCTGCTGCCCTACAGAAACAGGACTTCAGATCATCAACACAACCCTCCCGGCTCCAGTGGGCGCAGGGAGCAGTGGGTGGGTCTGTTTAGTGCTCCCAGCCTTTATCTGTACCCCAAAAAAAGACTGTAGGAGGTGAAAGTGAGTGAAAGGGTGTTGGGGCAGCAGACAAACTCCCCATCTTGGCTTCAATAGTGTCTGGTGAAAAATGGGTTTGGAGATGGAAGGGCAGAGAGAGATGAGGTCAAACAGGGTGATCCACTGGGCACTGATAGGGGATCCCCATGCCCCAACCCTACATCCCCCAGCATTCAGCACTAACAGCCCGGTGGCACCGCTGGGCAGGAAGCATTGGGTTTGTTTGCCTGCAGGAGCTGGGGTTTAGGAGGAAAAGGATTTTCAAGCTTAGAGAGCAGCAGAGTGGGCTTCCTCCTCTGTGCTGTTGTGGGGCCAGACCCTAGAGAGCCTGGAGCTGCGAGCCCTCCACGAGGGCACCGCTGCAGCCCACGCAGCCTGCAGCCGATGAGGAGCACAAAGTCATCGTCACAGCCTTAATCACCAGCACAGGCGCTGGGCTGGGGGAGCTGGCGTGGAGGAGGAAGGACTCACGTGGGAAAGGGGTCTCCTTCATCACAGCCCCATCCCTATGTGATGCTCTGGCTTGGCTCTGCTCCAACTGGGATGACCCCCAATCCCCTCCAGCATGTGCAGACCCTTTCCTCACAACCTTCAGACCTGCTCCCACCCCACAGCTGGTTGGTACCGCTGGGGAAGGGCTGAGGCAGCTTCCAAAGCTCTTTGAAGACCTGTGAGGCCGTCAAGAACCAGCAACACCCACCCAAAGAGCCATCACTGCTCCATGGCTGGGCAGTGCTGGTGTCCTGTGGCACCGGAACGATAGCGATGGAGCCAAGGTGGTGCCCCAGCCGTGGTGATGAGGGGCAAAGGGAAGGCAAATCCAGGAGCCAGGGCACCACATGCCACTTGTTTTAGAAACAACTTTATTGCACTAGAAAGGGGAAGGTCATCCCTAAACACACACTTCATCCAGGAGAAGGTTGTCCCTAAAGAGACATCCCATCCAGGAGGTCACTCCTAAACAGACACCCCATCCAGGAGTCAACACACCCATTTATTTTGATTTTTCACTCCAACAAACACACCATCGAGTCACAGGAATCAGCGCAGGAACAGTAGAAAAGAGCTTCAAGGGGAGGAAAAACCCAGCTGGGCCACGGTCCTGGCTCCCGCAGCACCCATCCGCTGTGGGATCTGGGCTCGCAGCAGCTGCCCCAGGGCTTGGGGGTCAGCAAGGAAGCCCTGAGACAGGCAGGGGTAGGGGACTGGGACAGAACAAATCTCCAGACCCTTGGGATCTCCCCGCCAGGGCCAGCCCCAACTCAGGGAGCAGCCCAGGGTCCTGCTCTCAGCATCCCCCTGCCCCAAACCCAAAGGCACACAGCTCTGCTGGGGAGGGATGCCTCACCCCCCAGCCCTCTCAGAGAACCAAGAGCTTTGCTGAAGTGCAGCACTCCGAAAAAGCAGAGCACCCCAGTTTGGGTTGCGGGCAGGGTCCCCTTCCTGCCCCAAGTCTGCTCATCTCCCCATCCCATCCTCTTCAGGGTGAGCCCCGGCAC
Source organism: Phoeniculus purpureus (assembly GCA_028565055.1). Classification (NCBI taxonomy): domain Eukaryota; kingdom Metazoa; phylum Chordata; class Aves; order Bucerotiformes; family Phoeniculidae; genus Phoeniculus; species Phoeniculus purpureus. The sequence goes on from JAOXOE010000866.1 coordinate 1,889,067, forward strand.
TGAGGGGGATCCCCTCTATCACTTCATGGGGGATCAGTGAGAAGTCTGAAACCTCCCCACCCCAAAAGGAGGGACTCGGCTGTTCCTTATGTCCCACACAGTTTGTTTTCAGCCACAAGCTCCACAAACAGCCACGATCACCCCAAATCCACCCCCCGCCCCCCAAACATGCAAACGCCAGCCCCATGCCTGGCGAGCCGGGAGCCTATTTACAGGCAGCAGTGACAACACTGGGAAAGATCAGCCTCGATATAAATAACCAGCAGCGCAGCAGGGCCATCTGCTGCGAGGGACAGGGGGGGAGCAGCGACTGCCAGCCACAGCGGGGGAACACGGGGGAACACGCGGGTGCGGGTGCCTGCGGGGAGGCTGCCGCCGCCACAGGTGGCCCCGCGGGTCCTGCTTCCTCCACAGATACCCGGAGCAGCGGGTGACACCACGAACAACAACAAGGCAGCTGGTTTGTCTGCTCGAGGAAATGCCTCTGCGTGGCATTTCCACTCTTCAAGCCCCTGCTCCTGGGCAGGGATGGGAGTGACCCGCTCTGCGTCCAAAGGGAACTGCAGAGCTGGGACAGACCGTCTGGGGTGAAGAGTGTCACTGACCACATCTCCTGGGACCACACCTGTGCCCAGGGCCAGCGCCATGTTGTGTGCCAGTGTGTCCCAGGTCAGAGTCAGCTCGTGGCATCACCCTCCCGTGGGCAGGAGATGGGCACAGGCAGCCTCCTGGACAATCCCAAAGCCCCTGAAGCTCTGTCAGCAGCTTCCCACAGCGGGTGAGGAGCAGGGGATGCTGCCAGGGGCAGGCAGGGAGGGTGTCCTGGGAGGCTGTGGGTGTTGGACCGAGCAGGTTGGCACATCTATGAGATCCTGCAGGGCTGGGAAGAGCCCAGGAAAGGCTCCAACCTGACTCATCCCCCAGGGTCACCTCACTTGGCCTTGTGGGACACCTGCAGTGTTTTCTCTGCAGATTCCAAGTCTAGAAATTTATCTCCAATTAAAGCTGAGGTGGACACGATCACCTGGCTCCGGGAGCTGGGGCTACGAGAGAGGCAGCACTGAGCACCCTACAGACATCCACCCACCTCCAACCTTCGTGCTGGCCAGCTGCAGACCACTACGAAATCTATGGGCACCCGGGAGGGAAGAGCCCAGCAGATGACATCCATCCTTCCCAGTAGAAATGGGGCAGGCAGCTCCACAAGACGCAGCCCCAGGAGGGAGCAGGGAGGGGAGAGAGGCTGCAGCTGCCAACCCCACCACAGAAGGGTTGGTGCTGGCAGTGTCACCCCTAGAGACCTTCACGTTCCACCATGGCCCCAACCCTCCTCCAGTGGGGCCAGGACCAAGCTCCCCCCTGACCCCAGCCCCACGGGCAGCAAGTGCCTACAAGCAGGACAGGAGGGCAGTGAGCGGCAGCTCCTTCTCCCCCAGCAGCGTGTCCCGCTTAAGGCTGCTGCCCTTGTTGACCACCTTGAGCTTCAGGGACATCTTCCTGGCATGGCCGGGGCCCAGGCCGTCGAAGAAGAAGTCCTCGTTGAAGACAGGGTTGCGGCTGTTCTTGATGATGGTGCTGCGCTGCTTCTGCAGCTTCCCGGGGTTGAGGCACAGCGAGACGCAGCAGTTGATGCTGCGCAGGTCGACCAGGGCGTCGTAGAGGTCCTCGGCGGAGACGAGCCGCACTCGCAGCCGGGCGTTGGACGGGTCGTAGTCGACGGCCAGGCGCAGGCTGCCGCCCCGGCTGAGCTGCAGGCTGTGCTCGCGGTCCCGGCTCGGTGGCAGGTCCAGGGGCAGCACGGCTGTGGGTGGCTGCCCCCCGGCTGGGGCGCTCCTGGCACGGCGCTGGGCGCTGGGGCTAGTGTCGGCCGAGCTGTCGTCAGTGGACAGGGAGCTGTTGCGGGCCACCGAGTGCTTCAGCTTGATGACCTTGGACTGGCTCTCCTGGCTGAAGATCTTCAGCAGGGACACGGAGCGCGACAGCAGCGGGGAGCCGAAGGGCGACGACTCGGCCGAGGAGCAGGTGTCACTCTCACCGCCGCTGAAGTAGCGCCCCGGGTGCATGAGGGCTGCACCCAGGTCAGCCGGCGTGCGGGGCCGACTCTCGCCATTGAGTTTGGCTCTGCGCTGGGTGCCGGGTGAGCTGGCGGGCGAGGGGCAGAGGCTGCTGTGCTCGCTGTGGAAGAGCGACTCTTTGCGCCGCGTGTGGGGACTCTCCACCAGCGTGGTGAAGCCGTAGGACGTCTGAGCCTTGGGCACGTAGGGCAGCGACATGGCTGTCTGCGCCTGCGGGTCCACATTGGTCCCGAAGCCCCCTTCGGATGCTCCATCCTCAGCCGTCTCGATCTGGATGATGTGTCGGCTGGCTGCTCGGGACCGGGACCGGCTGGACGGCCGGGGGCTACGCGGGGGCTTGCGGCCGGCCAGGTCCTGCTCCGAGGCTGAGGGACCCATTGTGGGCGCTGCAGGGGTTTCAGAGCCCTCAGCCTCGACAGGTGCCGCACTTAGCTTGGGTGGGATGAAGAAGTCAGGGATCTTGTCCGGGGTGAGGACGTTGCTGTAGCGGGACCCCCGTGGGGAGTCATCGTGTCCTGCGCTCCGGCCACCTCCGTTCTCCGAGGCACCACGCAGCCGCTCCAGGAGCCACATTCTGCCGTCGGGTGCAGGGCTGAAAGAGACCCGAGGGGGGCAACGCTGTCAGCGGGGCTGGTGCCGACCGCTGAGGGGGGACCAGCGGCATCGAGGGACGCGGGGACCCGCCAGCCCGTGGAGACGGGACAGGGATGGGAGGGAACCGGCTGGTTCGATGGGCACAGGGACCCGGCAGCCTGGTAACGAGAGACAGGGAAGAACCGGCTGCACCGAGGGTTCCCCGAGGGATCGGGACCCGCGGGACACCGGGACCACCAGCCAGGGGAAACAGGGACAGGGATGCGAGGGAACCGGCGGGGTCGATGGGCATCGGGAGCCACCAGCCCGAGATGCAGAGACAAGGACGGGAATATCCGACCGCACCGAGAGACGCCAGGACCCGCCAGCCCGGGGGATGGGAGGGAACCGACCGCGCGATGGACACCGGGACCCGCCAGCCCGGTGACAGGAGCCAGGGAAGAACCGGCCGTACCGAGGGATCCCCGGAGGATCGAGACCCGCGGGGCAGCGGACCCGGCGGTGGGACGGGGCGGCCGCGACGAGACGCGACGCGATGCCCGGACGGACCGGCGGGGCAAAACCGAGTGGGACCGAAGGCGCCGGGAAGGGGCCGGGGCTGCACCTGTAGCGGAGCCGCCGCCGCCGCCGCAGCCCGGGCGGGGCGCGCGTCCGCGCTTTTATACCGCGGCGGCTCCGCTCCGGCCCCCCACCCCCCCCGCCGTAATCCTCCGAGTGCGGCGCCTCCGCAATTCCCCGCACCGCCCCTGGCCGGACCAACACCGACACCGGCACCGAGCGGCCCCGGGGGCTGATGCTGCTGGAGTGCGGGGGACACCCGACCGCCTGCCCACGGGGGAGCACCGGGGGTTGCAGTGGGACCGGGAGCCGGGATGGGGATGGGTGCGGGATAGGAGCAGCCCCATGGACTCCTCCTGCGCGACCGGGGGTCGAGGTTGATGGGATGGAGCCATCGCCCCCCGCCCCGAGCGCCTGAGCTCGTTGAAGCGTTGCCCAGAGCTCTCGGAGCTAAAGGACCCCCCGAGTGCATGAAGGGGTTTAATGGGGCAGGGGGAGGCAGTGGCACAACTCACATCCCACCGGCACCGGCTGGGGACAGAGCTGCGGACCGGATACGGTGGTGCTGGGGACACCGGAGGATCCACGGAGCATCACTAGAGACCCCGGTGCTGGAGGGTCGAAGCAGGGTGGTGGGTCCCAGATACCGGGTGGATTTAGAGCTTTGGGGACAGGGAGGCAGCGAGTGGGGTGGTGGCACAAGAGGAATCAGCATCTGCTCCTTCTGAGGCTGCCAGCACCCGGATTTAGGAAGTTCTGGACACAGGAACTGGAGGAGTCTCGGCAGGGATGTCTGGGAGGCAGCGGTGGGGAAGGGGGGGATAATCTGGATCCCGGGCTCCGCACTGCAGGGTGCCGGGTGCCAGGTTCTGTGTGGGTGGGGAGGGCAAACGGTGCCCGGGAGCAGAGGTCGAGGCGCAGGGCTGGTGAACAAAAGGCTGGTGTTTGCGTTTCCTACTGCACCACGGTGGGTAAACAAGGTGCGGGAATGGTTGAGTTCCCCTGAGATAACAAAGAGACTGGAGCTGGGCCAGCCCTGCCCGCTGCACCCAGGAGCAGCCGTCTGTGGGGACAGGGGAGCAGCAGGCTGGAGGCTGTCTGCATGGAGCCAGTCTGGGCTCAGCTCACGGCAGAGCCTGCAAGTAAGTGGCTGCAACAGTGGGACAGATACTTTGAGGTCCCAAATTCTCCAGCCCCTACCTATAGCTGGAGCTGCAGCGCTTGGAACAGAAACAGGTAGAGAGTGAACGTGTGCAGGAGCAGCAGAACATAGTGATTCCAGGGTCTCCAAAACGGGCTCTGGACCCTCAGTCAGCACCCAGCAGCATGGAGCAGGAAGAGGTGCCCGTTCTTGCGAGCCCTGGGGATCCAGAGCTGTCTCCCCAGGCAGTGGGATGGGCGCTGGACAAGGGCTGGGTGAGATGGACACAGGTTGCTCATGCTGGTCTGGAGCTGTGGCATCTGGTAGGTTCTGGGCCAGCCGTGCCATTTTGGCGACACTGGAGGGGCTGGGCATGCAGAGCTGACTGTGTACTACCACCTGCTGGAAGCTGGGAAGGACAATGCCCAGTGAGGGGAAGGGGCTGGTGCCAGGACCCTGGATCCCCTCTGGACACATGTTACTCACCCAGGCTGGGCTCTGGCCGCGTTACTCATGGATGCTCTCAACTCAAGGCTCCACATTTATGTTAATAATGACTGTTCCAAGAACACCGCTGCATGGCTCTGAGGCAACCTCTCCCCGTGGAGTCCTGCCCTAAACCAAACACCTCACCAGCCCCTGTGGCAGCAGCCCCTGGTCTAGGGAGTCAGGGCTGAGTCAGGAGTAGCCATGGATTTGTTCTCCAGAGAGAGTCAGGGCTCTGATTGTCTTTGCCTGCCTCTGCTGCGAGGGAAGGCTCCATTCCCTTGGCAGATGCATCACTCCATGGCAGAAATAGCAGTGATGGAAGCACCACGGCCCTGCAGGGACCTCACTGTCCATGGAAAATGATGCCCATGTTCCCTGGCTTTGCTCAGGGGCTCCTTTCATTCACAGCCCCATCCCATAGCTGCTGCCTCCAGCAAAGGGCAGAAGGTGCCAGGGTGATCCCACTCCCCACATCGAGTGCCAACCCGGCGACAGCATCAGGCACACAGGACAGAGATGGAACAGGCCACCAGTTCCCATCTGGAGCCGGCCAGTACCAGTGCTGGTGTCAGACCTCTCATGGGGCTGCTGCCCACCCAGTGCATCTGTCTGGCAGTACTGGGGCATCCTTCTCCCCACAGGATCTTTCTGATCCATTTGCTGCTCTGCCATGACCAGGGCACCACGGGGGTCTCACAGCACTGGCTGCCACATGGGTGACAGCCCAGACAGGACCTAGGTGCCAGGGGACGGGGGTGACTTGTACGTAGATGGGGGGGATAGGGTGACCCAGGGGGCAGATGTGAGTGTGACCGGCCACAACGAGGTAGACAGCCACAATCAGCATGAGACCAGCCAGGAGCTGGTGATAGTGGAGATGCCATCCTCATCCCCTCGAGCCCCCGGGCATGGGAGCTGGCAGCAGCAGCAGCCCCATCCCACTGGACACAAACAATCAGGGCACTTTGCTCATTTCCAAGTTTAATTAGAAACTTCTTCCCAACCCCGGGCCCACAGCAAGTGCCCAACAGGCTGGAGGAGGAGCTGTATGTGCCATAAAAACCTGCCCGAGCCCCAAGCCAGCAGAGGGGTCCCAGGTGCCAGAGGACACCTCCCAGCAGCCCCGTGACAGCAGCTCACCCGTGCCCTGTGCCCTTCACACAGCAGCTCTGTCCTGGCACAGCCCAGGAAGCACTGAAGAGGTGGGGGCTGACAGGACCCTCACAGCAGCCACTCCTGGGGAGAATCCAGCTGGAAATATGGGACCAACAGGGACATCCAGCAGCACCAACCTCTGAGAGACATTTGTGCCAAGCCAGGGACTACAGAGGACCCTGCTGATGTGGGACCCCATGGATTGGGGCACCCCCTGAGTGTCCTGAGAAAGAGGGGGAATGAGGCAGGGAGCTGGGGATGGAGGCAGAGAGCTGGGTCCTGAGGAGAATCATGGGGTGAGAGGCTCAGCTCTGTGGGAACGGGGCGGGTGCCCTGGCTGACCCCACATCCCTACACACACGGATACACACACATGCCAAACCTGCTCACACCATCCCACCCCAGGAGCCCTGAGACAAGGCTCCTGTCACCAGCCCAAACCCTGTTGCTCCATCATCATTCAGAGACCAACTACTTGTGCCAGGATGGTGCCAGCCCTGGGGGTGACAACGTGAGGCGAGGGGTGACTGGAAGCACCAGCGGTGGGGCACACACAGCCCCAAGGACAGGACAGCCCTGCAGAGCTGCCCAAGCTGGGTTTGGGCTCTGTCCCTCCGGGTGATGCCCTCTGCTCCCACCCCACTTCACCTGCACAAGTCTTCATGCTGGGCAAGGGGCTGCATGTGGGTGATAGAGGGGAGGCAGCAGTGGACGAGGGACTTTTGGAGTCAGACACCACAAGGCTCTGCTGGGATGGGGGGTGGGCAATGTGATGTGGGGTGCTGGGTGGGTTGTCTTTTTCTTCCCCAGAGGTCAGGCACAGCCAGGGGCAGGGAGCAGAAAGGGGACCCTGCTTCACCCCAGGGCTGGGTTAAGTCTGGCGCCAGGGTAGTGGGCTGGGTGCTCACGTACCCCCTCATCACTGTTTCCTCTGGACGACCTGGCGGAGGTGCAGCTCACTCTCAGCAGCCACGATGGGCTGCTCGTTCTGCCGGTGGTGGCTGATGAGGTGGCTGATGCTCTCGAACAGCACATCCTTGGTCCTTACCTGGGGGTGTGGGAGCACAGTGGTGCTGAACCCAGAGCTGCCCCGACACGGGGTCCCCATGCAGCCCCCCAGCACCTGCCCACCCCTGCAGCAGTGCCCCCAGACCCACCCCCAGCTGTGCCCTGCCCTCACCACTCCCTCGGGATCCACCAGCAGCAGGTGCTTGGGCTGCCCGCAGTGCATCCCCGTCAGCACGTACTGCCCAGGGTTGGTCAGGCTGTCCCGCACCAGGAAATCCCCATCCGTCCGCAGGAGCCGCTCCGCGTCCCTCCGGCTCATCCGCCCGTGGTACCAGGGCTCCCGCCGGAGCTGCTCCTCCGTAGGTGCCACGGGGGCTTTGCGGGTCGGGGGGCTCGGCCACTGGTCCTCGATGGGGACACTGGTGCCACCCCCGGCGATGCACTCGTGGAGCTTCAGGGCATCCTCGAACGGCCCTGTGGGAGCCAAGGGGTGTTGGGGGCACAGAGCAGGGTCAGGAAATGAGGTCCCCAGCCCCACTGCTCAGCTCAGCATCCTTTGGGAATGGCCAGTTGTGGGCACCACTTGGGTCGAGCCATGCCCGTGTGACAGGGGTGACTCACTCATGTCAAACAGGTCCTTCTTGGGGCTCTCCTCGGGCTCCCGTGTCTCCAGGCTCTGGGTGTTCACATACAGGTGCTCCTCATAGTCTCGCGGGCCCAGGGGGTGGCTGTCCGCCTGCAGGTAGCCATCGCAGCCCTGACCTGCAGAGAACTGCCGTGACCACCGGTCCGGGCACGACAGGGCCACAGGGACCCCCATACTCACCCTGGCTCTCCAGGTCCCAGGGTGGCCCTGGCTGGATGCTCTGGTCTCGTCTAGCTGCAAAACCGCCCTGGGGAGAGGAGACAGCAGGGGTGTGGGGGGTTGACCTGCCTGGGACCCCAGCAGCGGGGTCAGCAGCAGCCCCAGGGCCTCACCTGGCTGGGGGTGCCGCAGGCAGAGGGTTGAGTGCGGATGTGGCTCAGGGATGCTCCATGCCGGAGCCGGGAGTCCACCAGCCCCCCCGGGGGGGGCTCTTTGCCCGGGATGCTGTTGTAGTAGTCATGTTCGGCTGTCTCTTCGTCTTCCCCCCAGGCTGAGTCCTCCACACCCAGCACCCTACAGAGAGGATGGGTGAGCTTGAGATACTCTGCCCACCTCAGACCGTTCTCCACACCATCAGGGACACCCCCAGCCAGGGGCTGTGCCCAGGACAGGGAGCATGGGGCTGCAGCAGGGTCGCCCACCTCCCTACCTGTCCGGGGGTACCACCACCTTGGGGGGGCTGTGCAGGTACTGCTTGAAGCGCAGCTCGAAGGCCTGTCCCACTGTGCTGATGACGCTCTGCGCCAGCCCCTCGCAGCACTCCAGGATGTGGCAGGCTGCAAACAAACAGACAGGTGAGCCAAGTGTCACCCCCACACTCCCATCTCCCGTCCAGGACCACCCTGAGGGATCCCCTCCTCCAGCCTTCATTGCCCAGCGCATCCCTCCTCTTCCCCAGAGGTCCACATGTGGGGCCAGGCATCACCTCTCTGGTTGATGGGGTCCTTGGCCACGTAGGCAACGTAGTCCGTGGTGTCCTGGGAGCAGAGGGGAGCTCAGCAGTGGGGAGCAGGGCTGAGCCCCATGGGTCGGCTCGGCCAGAAGGATGGGCAACCCCCATCCCCGCTGTCCCCAAAGGACCAGAGGTGCCTCACCGTGTCCCCGCCAGATGCGAAAGAGATGGACTGCATATGGTGGTTGGCGATGATCTGGTGGGGGAAAGTGACCATAGAGGGGATTCATGTAGGGGCCACCAGGCCCCGGTTGGCAGTGGGAGGCAGAGGGCAGGGAGGTGAGGGCTTAGCTCCCTAGGGATGGCTCTCACCTGGCGTGTGGTGGGGATCATGAGGTTGAGCCCATCAACAGAGATGTTGACCGTGATGCTCATGCCAGCGAAGCGGAGGTTGCTCTTGCCCAGGATGGAGAAAAGGGCTTTGTTGGGAGCCTGACAGGGGACAGCAACATGGGGGCAATGCAGCCCACCCGGACCAGGTTCTCTGGGGTAAAGGAGGCAGAGGGTGCCCCAAGAGCCCCCAGCAGTCCCCATGAACCAGGCATCCTGTCCCACAGCCCTCACTCACAGGAGGAACCAGCTACATGGAAACTCACCTTCTTCTTCCAGATGCCCTTCACGCCCGGCACCGCCTCGTACAGTCTGTTGATGGCCTCCCTGCAAGCCACGGCCCCCGGCTGGGCTATTGCTGCGGACCCCCAACCCCTTCCCAGCTGCCTCCCTGACCCATGTCTTTGTGAGGTCTGGGGGCATCAGCCCCCATAGCCCTGGATGCCGCAGCTTCCCCGCAGCGCTTCCCCATGTCACGGCCCGCGGTGTGTAATCCCGGCCAGGGCCACCTCCCTTCTCCTCTTTCCACCCATTGATCCACGGCAGTGCCCTTGGACTCTGCCTGCAGGATAGATCCCGTAGGGCAGGAGCCCCCCAGACTCTGGCCCTGTGTTCCCATTGTCTCTGTAAGGCCCTGAGGAGCAGGATGGGGTTGATGGTGGCACTGGGCTGTGGGACAGCAGGATGGCAGGGCTGTACCTGGTGACCTGTGTCCGGGTGTTGAAGTCGAGGGACCTCATTGAGCGCAGAACTTCGATGCACCCCATGTACTGGGGAGGGGGGGGTCATGCGGTCAGAGCAGCCTCCCCCGGTGATGGGGAGGAGAAGAGGAGCCAGGTGTCAGTGAGAAGGTCCCTTCCACACCAGCTCCTGGGACACCCCTTTGCCCCCCACCCGGAAATACCCCATTGCACCCCTGTTGAGGCCCGGGAGACTCATCACTGCTGCAGCTTGTGATGCCCTCAGAGGGGCTCACTTGCGGCTCAGAAAGCACCCCCCGGACCACCACCCTGCCCCAGGCCGGTTCGGGGCAGGAGGCCGGGCCACCCCTCGCGGGATGAGTAACGGGCAGGATAACGGGGCGGAGCTGCCCGCGATGGAGACGGGGGCCGCAGGCTGCGTGCGACAGGGTAGGTCCCAGGACCCCCCACCCTCTAGGCTGGAACCCCCCTGCCCTGGGACAGCCCGGGGCGGGGGTCACTAGGGAAAAGGACCAGACCAAGGGCGCGGAACAGAGGGAGCCGCCGAGACCCGGGGCACCGGCTGCGACGGGACTTACCCGGACGATGTAGGAGACCCCGGGCCCCAACACCCGCTCGTCGGGGTGCAGCCAGCCCTGCGCGGGTTTGCGGATGAAGCTGCCTTTGCGGCTCCATTCGTCCCCGCCCGCTCGGGCTGCCCGAGCCCCCGTCGCGGCCGCCGCCCCCCGCCCGCCCGCCGGCCCCGGGCAGGGAGGGGCGCACAGAGGGTCGCAGGCGCCCAGGACGGAGGCAAGAGCAGACGGGCCCCCCGCCGCGGTTCCCCCCGATCGAGCCGATCCCGACAGCTCCCGGGAGGCGGCGGCGGGGCCGCGGCCGAGGAAGCCGGAGGGTCCCGGGAACCTCCAGTGCGGCAGCCGCGGCAGCAACGCGCAGAACGTGGTGCCAGGCTCCGGCTCCTCGCCCGCTGCGGGGCTCGGACCGGGGGCCGGCGACGGCATCGCGCTGCTCAGCGGTTCGTCCCGGAACCGGCCATATCTGGGCTCCGGGAGCATCGCCCGGGGCCGCCCGCCGCTGCCGACGTTCCGCGCCGCTCCCGCCCCGCGCCCGCTCCCCCGGGACCGCTCCGCGCTGATGTCATGGAGCGATGGC
>JAOXOE010000866.1:1906908-1920180 GCA_028565055.1 Phoeniculus purpureus
ATGGTGGTTGGGCTGATCCCAAGGTTTGCTGGGGGGGGTGGGGCAGGGAAGGCTGGAGAGGGGGTGAGGGCAGCTGAGCTCTGGGGTGTGTGGGGTCAGACCTGGACACACGGGTTGAGAATGGAATGTGGGGGCAGGATTTAGGGCAGTAATCAGGGTTCAGCAGGCAGGACGAGTAGGACAAAAGATGCTGGAGAGTAGGGATGGGCAATGCTGGGAAAGGCAGAGCATCGCACAGGGTTGCTGGGTGGAAGAGAAGGGGTGAAACTGTCCTGAACCATTGCCCAGGGTGTGCATGAGGGGGATAAGGGGGAGGACAACAAATGGGATTGAGCAGCTGGAGCCTGCAGGGGTGATGGGAGCTCAGCAGCAGGTGCTAGGGGAGCACAGACACCCCTTTGTGCCCAGCAGCAGTGGGTTTGGGGGGTGGTAGAGGGGTGCCATGGAGCAGGGGGCTGCTGGACACCGTGGAAAGCCCTTCTCGTGTTTCACAGTGAAACCCAAACTTGGCTTTTCATGCCAGGAAAGGGGCTGGTGCTGCTGAGCTCTGCTGCCTCTTTAAGGGGTGAAGGTTTTTCCCAGCTCCTTGGCTTTTCCAAACAGCTGACAGCAGAGAAGCTCTTCTCCAGAGGAGATAGATGTGCATGTTGGGCAGGTCCTGCACCATGCGTCTGGCTGTGCTTGTGACTCTGTCAGCATCAGAGCTGAGCTCGGCCACTCTCTGGAGCTTTGCTTTAGTCTCACTGCTGGATCAGGGGCTGGGAATGTGTCAGATGGGGTTCAGCTATGTCCTTCCACTTCAGTAAAGAAGAAAGCTCATAACACACTTTCTCTGGTACTGCCCTTGCAGTCTCCTGACCATCCATCCTGTCTCCTCCCCTCTCCAGGGCAAACTTGGTGGACCTCCAGAAGAAGCTCGAGGAACTGGAGCTGGATGAGCAGCAGAAGAAGCGCCTAGAAGCCTTCCTCACACAGAAAGCCAAAGTAGGCGAGCTGAAGGACGATGACTTTGAGAGGATCTCCGAACTGGGGGCTGGCAATGGTGGTGTTGTCACCAAAGTGCAGCACAAACCCTCGGGGCTCATTATGGCCCGGAAGGTAATTATGGGGGCAGGAGGAAGGGGCTTTGGTGCTATGCTGGAGCATCTGGACTCACTGTGGCCTTAGGAGAGTCACCTTCACTGGAGATCTCCTGCAGTGATCCATCTGCACCCAGAAACTACTCTGCCTGGGTTAGGGTGTTCATGGATGCTCCCAGTCAGTTTTTATGTGGAGCTTCTGCTGCTTCACAGAATCATAGAATCATCAGATGGTTTGGGTTGAAGGGACCTGCAGAACTCCTCCGGTCCCACCCCATGCAGTGAGCAGGGACATTCTCAACCAGAGCAGGTTGCTCAGAACCCCAAGGTCCAACCTGACCTGGGATGGGGCTTCTCCCACCTCTCAGGGCAATCTGGGACAGGGTCTCACACCTTCATCATCAACAAACAATTTCTTCTTTCTCTCTAATCTATGTCTCCTTCTTTAACCATCACCCCTTGTGCTGCCACAGCAGCCTCTACTGAAAACTCTGCCCTTTGTTGGCTCCTTTAAGCACTGAAAGGCTCCATTAAGGTCTCCCTGGAGCTTCTCTTTTTCCAGCTGAACTCTCCCAGCCTGGCCTCACAGTAGAAGGGTTCCAGCCCCTTGACCATCTTTGTGGCCTCCTGTGGCCCTGCTCCAGCAGGTCTCTGTCTCTCCGAGCTGCCCTGCCTGACTGAGTCCTCCCCTGGATGAGGCTGCACTCACTGTGACGGCTCCCTGGGGTTTGGAGCACCTGGAGTGAAAAAAATAAGGAGGATTTTTGTTTTTTCCAGTGAAGCTGGTTTTAATGGACTCAGCCAAACTGGACAGAAGCAGATCCCTGGAGGATCCCAGGTCGTGGCTATCAAGGACTGGAGCTGGCCGGGAGAGGGATGGATTTGGCACCCTCACGTGTTCCTCACCCCTCAGCACCCACTTAACAGATCCCCAGGGTGATTCCAAGTAGCCGTGACAGCGGTTCCTCTCAGATATGGGTTTATGGGCCACGTCTGCTACTGCAGACAACTCGGAGAGGAAGAAAAAGGCAGAGCTCAGCAAGAACAGGGTGACTGCTCCTCTGTAGGATGTGAGGGTCTCTGATCTCCCCTCCTCCTGGGAGGGGAGCCACCACTTCTCTAGGTGGCTTCACTCAGAGCTGAGCTCTCAAAGCCTTCCAGGGGGATTGGTTTGGGGGTGCTGGGTGTTACTGGGTGGTTGTGAGATGGTTGGGAGCTCTGTGTTCAGAAATTGAACCGACTGCAAATTGCAGCACTGCTGTCAGCCCTGTAAAGACCGGCCTTTGTAGGTCTGGGGTTGAGTGTTCTAGAGCTGTTTCCTGTCCTGCTGCTGTGTTTTCAAGCCTCTGGCTTCCCTGTCAACTGAGTCTGCCAGGAGCCCCAGCTATAAAGCAGCTGCACTTCACGTGCATCATCTTCATGGGGGTTTTTAACTTGCTGTGGTTTCCTTGATGCCCCTGCACCTCTTCTTACAACACCTACAGCACTTGTGAAAACGTTCCTGGCTGCTGAGTCAGACCTGCAGTAGATTTCTGACTTGTCCTTCCGTTCTGTCTCCCATCACATCTCCACGTGTGTGTCATGGCTGGCAGTTGCTTCAGTAGCTGACAGGTTGCACAGGGCTCTGCCTCTACCTTTATCCTTAATGTTAGCCTGCAAATGGTACGAGTCTGCGCCAGAGCTTCCCTTGAGGGACTTCCAAACACTCGGGACTCCCTCACATGAGCACTGAACGTAAGTTTAGTTTTCTTCCCAGGCGTTAATGACAGAACGCCAGCCTGGCTCAGGCTGGGAGGGACCTCGGGGCTCATCTACCCCAACCCCCTGCCAGGGGCAGTGGCACCTCCCAACCAGACTTGTCTGCTCAAGGCCTCATCCACCCTGGCCTTGAACACTTCCAGGGAGTGGGCAGCCATAGCCTCTCCAGGCAATCGATTCCAGAGTCTCTCTACCCTTGTATTGAAGGGTCTTCCCTTCTTTTCCCACTTCCTTTCTTTCTGTCTTGGCAGCTGATTCATTTAGAAATCAAACCGGCCATCAGGAACCAGATTATCCGAGAGCTGCAGGTGCTGCACGAGTGCAACTCCCCGTATATCGTGGGTTTCTATGGAGCCTTCTACAGCGATGGGGAGATCTCCATCTGCATGGAGCACATGGTGAGTCCCTGTTCCTCCTCTGCAAACTGCTGTGCTGAATCGCATCTCCCTGAGACTCAGAGATCGCTGCTGAAACGGGTTGCAGGGTGCTGGTGGCTGCGCCGGCTCCTTGCTCTGGCTGCAGCGAGTGCTCCCAGTAGGAGCCACAGGCTCTTGTGTGGGCATCGACGAGACAGAGGTGGACCTTTTGGAAAGCGGAAGTTTGGGGGGTGGGGTGGGCAAACGGAAATGTTGTAAACCGGGCGCCCTCCGGAGCTCGCGGTGAAGCACCATGTGCGTTCTCTGTCATCTCTGGTGGAGGAGAGTGTTGTCACTCCTCCAGATCAGCGCTGACAGCATCATCTTCGCGTTTACCGCTGATGTCTGGCTGAGCTGATAGGAGACAGCATTAAGTTCTTGGTGAGAGGCTCGAGCTCTGATCTCCAGGTACTTTACGCTGGAGAAGGAATGTGGCTGGAGGCTGTGTTGTGGCACAGAGCAGAGCTGGGACGCTCTGTGGTGCTCATACACTGCCAGCCCTCCCTGGACACGCTGGCTCTGTCTCCCTGCCAGGGTTTGGCCTCTGCTGCTCACTTCAGTCTCCTTTATTTAGGACGGTGGCTCTTTGGATCAGGTGTTGAAAGAAGCCAAAAGAATTCCCGAGGAGATCCTGGGGAAAGTCAGTATAGCGGTGAGTTATGGCTGGTGGAGTCTCTTTCTCTTGGAGAAGATTCAGGAGAAGCTTTCTTGGGTGATTGACTGGAGATCTGCAACTGACTTGGTGATGAATTGCAAATGCTGCAGCACACTGCAGGCGGTTCTCCTCGCTGAGCTGCAACTTGTGCAGCGTGTCTTGCCTAGATCAGGGCTTCCCTCCCCAGCCCTGATCTCATCCTGCCTTTGGTTTCCTTCTAGGTTCTGAGAGGTTTGGCCTATCTGCGAGAGAAGCACCAAATCATGCACAGAGGTGAGGGGAGGAACCTAAAAGTAACTGCCTGCAGTACAGGAGCCCTGTGATTTACCTGGAGTCGTGTTTACCCTCTTCTCTCTTACTCTTGTCAGATGTGAAACCTTCCAACATCCTGGTTAATTCTCGAGGAGAGATTAAGTTGTGTGATTTCGGGGTCAGCGGTCAACTCATTGACTCCATGGCAAACTCTTTTGTGGGAACTCGGTCCTACATGTCTGTAAGTTCCTTCTGACTTTCAGCTGGGCTCGGCTTTACAATTTGGGGTTGATTCAGCTCTTCCTGAATCAGTGTGTAGGGTTCAAATTGCTCAGTTTCCATCCTCACCCCAACAACCCTGTTCCTGGCTTACGTCAGGGTGAGCCCAGTGTTTTGGGCGCTGTCCTGTGGTGCAGGAGCAGACACCTCTGCATCCTCGTGAGGGGTCAGTGTGTCACTGGCTCCAGCCTGTGCCCAGTTAACAGAAGATTAGAGACTGGCAGGGGAAGGACATTCCAGACCCTGCAAATACTTCCGTGTTTGATTTTAGCGAGTGTTTGCAGATTCAAAACTATCTTCTCTGCCCTTCTCTGCTTTGCTCTGCAAAGCTCTGCCCAGCAAACTGAGTGTGGACAGGATGCAGGTGCTGATACCTGCATCTGCTCAGCTGCTTTGAATGTGTGCTTGCTGGGAAAGCAGGGGTAAAACCAGTTTGGTACAGGCCAGTGGAATAATAGAGCCAAACTGGAGTCAGCCAGAGAGGGAACTGTGGGAAGAGCCTCTCCTTTAATCATAGAATGGCCAGGATTGGAAGGGAACTCAAAGATCATCCAGTTCCAAACCCCTTGCACAGGCAGGGACACCTTCACTAGATCAGTTTGCTCCAGGTCCCAGCCAATCTGGCCTTCAGCACTTCCAGGGATGGGGCAGCCACAACTGCCTTGGGCTGAGATGTTCCAGCATCTCAGCACCCTCACAGGAAAGTATTTGGTCCTCATGTCCAACCTCAGTGTCTCCTCTTCAAGTCTGGAACCCTTTCCCCTTGTCTTCTGGCTACTGCCCCTGTAAAAAGCCCTCCCCCAGCTTTCTTGTAGCCCCTTTCAGCTCCTGGGAAGCTGTTCTGAGGTCACCTGGGAACCTCCTCTTCTCCAGGCTGAACAACCCCAACTTGCTCAGCCTGTCCTCATAGGGGAGGGAGATGAGTCCTCATCAGCACTGGCTCAGCTGCAGATAACACGGTGTCTGTGACACCAAAATCCCCTCCTGGCTGCATCTAGGTCCCGACCCCAAGGGTTGGGTGGGGGTCTCACCCCTGCACTGCGTGTGGTCATGGCTGGGATGGGCAGTGGGTTCTGGGGAAGCCGTCACACCTCACGACTTGGGTCTGAGCTTGTGCTTGGGTCTGAGCTGCTCCTGTATTTTGGGAATGGTTATTCAAGTGCAGTTATAGTTAGACGGGGGCTATTTAAAAATAAAATCTCCTTTGCGGTCAGCCACTGGGGCTGCACAGCTGACTCAGAGCTGCCTCTGAGGATGACTCGCGCGGCTTTATTTCTTTTGAATTTTTATTTTCCAATGCTAGGAGCCTGCAGTGGATTTCCTGCTCCTCGTGTTCCTCTGGGAAGACATTAACAGCAAAACCAATTCCGATTTGTTAATCGAGTGATCCCATTCCGTGTCAGCAGATGGAGGAACCGATTCCTGCTGTGTCATAGGATCACAGACTGGTTTAGGTTAGGAGGGAGCTCAGAGCTCCTCCAGTTCCAACCCCCTGCTGCGGGCAGTGACACCTCACTAGACCAGGTTGCCCAGAGCCCCATCCAGTTTGCCCTTGAACACTTTCAGCGTGTGAAGTGTTGCAGAATGTCCAGTGTCCCCTGGATCCCTGCTCTCCATGAGCTGCACACATGATCTTCCCGTTGCCTTCCCTTTGCTGGAGCCCGTTGGGGCCAGTCCTTTCCCTGGAGGGGGTGAGAAGCTGAGCTGGAGCAGCCGTGGGGATATCAAATCTCATCTGTTTCGTGTCAGTGAGTGGTATTTATGACTTTGCCTGTCAATGTTCTGTGTCACTGTGGGGCTTTTATTTCCCTTCCAGCCCGAGCGGTTGCAGGGCACCCACTACTCCGTGCAGTCGGACATCTGGAGCATGGGTCTGTCGTTAGTGGAGCTGTCGATCGGAAGGTACCCAATCCCCCCGCCAGACTCCAAGGAACTGGAAGCAATATTTGGCCGTCCTGTGGTGGACGGGGCAGAGGGAGAGTCTCACAGCATCTCGCCGCGGGCCAGGCCCCCAGGACGCCCCGTCAGTGGTAGGGGCTGTCGTATGCATTGGACACAACACGCAGCTGCGGGGGAGAAGGGGTCGGGGTTTGGTTGGTGCGGCCGCGTTAGCCAAAGGCCGTTTCGGATGAGGTTGTGGCGGGGAGGTGAGTGTTTCCAGGGAGCCCCCTCTCTGCAGAGCAGATGGAGCCACATCCGTGCTCCAGCTCAATCCACCGTGGAGATTTGTGGTTCCCAGCGAGTGCAGGCAGGAGTCTGGTCTTGCATGGGAAGGTGGAGATCGCTCTCAGGATGCTGCGGATGAGCAGATTGGGATTGCCAGCTGGAATCTGCTCAGGTTTTGAAGGGCTCAGTTTACCCACTCACCATGGGCTCCTTTGGACCCTGCAGTGCCCTACGAGACAGCTCAAACCCCACAGCAAAACACCCCAGCTGGGGCCAGGGCAGGCTGTGGGGCTGTGGCCCTCGGAGGAGATGCTTTGAGGAACACTGCCACAGCCCTTGTTGCTCCTCAGGCTTTTCCCCTGTTGCCGACGGGTTTCTTTCAAACCAGAAGCAGCATTTTGGGAAGAGCTTTGCCGGGAGCTCTCGTAGAAGCATGCAGGGGTTTGAAGGAGGCTCCGCTTGAGCCATTTGCTTGGAAGCAGAAGGCTCTAGAAGCACTGCCAGCCTGCTGCAGCAGATGGTCGGGCACTCTCCAAGTGCTCCAAGCCAGGAAAGAAATCTGGACTATAGGCACGATGCAAGAAATCCCCAAATCGGAACGTGCTTTGCTTTTCCTTAGTGTTTTGTGTATCGAGTTCCCACATGGGTTCCCTCTGCCTCTCCCGGTGAAAGCCCCGCAGCACCCTGCCTTTCACGCAGAGTGCAGCTCCTCGCTGTCTCTCGACAGCCTCTCACCACTGTTTTTGTCCTTTCACCACGCAGGCCATGGGATGGACAGCCGGCCTGCTATGGCCATCTTTGAGCTGCTGGATTATATAGTGAACGAGGTGGGTATTTCCTTACTGCCAGATGTCCTGGGGCTTCCCTGAGGAACCACGATGCTGTGTCTGCTCTGATGAGACAGAGTAGGATCCAAAACCTTTACCTGAAGAGGGGCTTTTCGTGGGAGCTCCTCTGAGCTGTGCTGACACCCTTTCCTTCTCTCCAGTGCCCTCTTTTGTGTCTCTTACCTGTCAGTGCTAAAATCCCAGACTGAAATGTCCTGCCAGACTTCTCAAAGCAAGGTCCATCCCACCAGCAAGTGAAAAGAGCAGCTTCCCCTTCCAAGGTGGTAGGAGTTGACCTCCAGTTATGGCTTCTGGAATGGATCTGTCCGTTGTGGGCTTTCACGGAATCGTCAGGGTTGGAAAGGACCTTAAGATCATCAAGTCCAACCTGCACTCCCATAATGACTAACCCATCTCCCGAAGGGGCACATCCAGCTGTTTAATTAAACACCTCCAGGGACACTGCCTCCACCCCATCCCTGGGCAGCCTGTTCCAAGGCCTCCCCACTCTTTCTGGAAAGGAGGTTTCCCTCAGATCCAACCTGTCCCTCCCCTGGCACAACCTGACCCCATTCCCTCTGGTCCTGTCACCAGTCCATAGGGAGAAGAGGCCAACCCACTCACTGGTAGTTGTAGAGAGCAGTGAGGTCTCCCCTCAGCCTCCTCCAGGCTGAACAGCCCCAGCTCCCTCAGCCTCTCCTCATCAGACCTGTTCTGCAGACCCCTAACCAGCCCAGTTGCCCTTCTCTGCTTCCTCTCCAGCCCCTCCGTGTCCTTCCTGTACAACTGCCTGCAGTACTTGAGGTGCAGCCTCACCAGCACCACGTACAGGCACACAATCATTTCCCTGGTCCTACTGGCCACACAGTTCCTAAAACAAGCCAGGGTCCCATTGGATTTGTGGGGCTGGATCCAGAATTGCAATGCTGCCATCATGTTCCCTAGTGGTAATGGACGGCTTGGAGGGGAGGACGAGGAGAGCTGCAGAGCTTTCCTGCAGCTCCTTAAGGTCTGGAGGTGACGCTCTTTTCTGAGCCATTACCCCACAGCGATGGACAAAACTCTTCTCCTTTTCTCTGCAGCCACCTCCCAAGCTGCCGAATGGAGTTTTCACAGCAGATTTCCAGGAGTTTGTAAATAAATGGTAAGGATTTGTGCTCCTGGCTGGGGTGGAGGCCTGTAGGTGCTCTGCAGGCTGTGCAGTGCAGTGTTCTCAGAGCTCCATAGGTGATCTCTTCTCCCTGGCTGCAGCATGATCCTGCCTTGGGAAGCACTGGGGTAAAAACGTTCTGATTTATGATGGTGCTGAGCGATATCCCAGCACCTTCTAACCAAGAGCCTGGCAGGGAGCAGCTTGCTGGGGCCGTGAGTCACCCTGCAGGCACCAGGCGAATGCCTCGACTCCCAGATGTGCAGGGGTGGGGTGTGCACCTTGGGGATGCTGCTGCAGCAGCTCCCATTCGATCACAGAGCTCACACAGGACAGAAATCACTTGTCCCCGCCAAGCCGTGGGTCCTGTGCTCCAGTTGCAAGGCACAGTTCATCCTCACCCTGTAGAGCGGACGGCTCCTGCAGGAGGAGCAGGGCTGTTGAGCTGAGTCTGTCCAAGCTCTTTGCACACTTGAAGGCTCCTGGGGAAAGCAGCTGGGAGGCCAAGTGGCTTTTGTTGCAGCGGAGACCTCCCTCTCCGGCCAGATAACCGGTTTCCCACAAGAAAAGTCTGAGCGGTGGTTTTGGTCTCTCGTTCTTCTCATTTCAGCTTAATTAAAAATCCGGCAGAACGGGCAGATCTGAAGATGCTGATGGTAAGTGGGGAGAGCAATTTTCTCTCTGCAGTGGGATGGCACCACATCTGCAAAGGGTTGCCCGGTCCCTCCGCACCTCTTGCTCAAAAGGCTGGAAACTCCCAGGCTGAGCTTAAGAGGAGCCAAAGAGAGCCTGGGAGAGGGAGTGACTCACTCACCTTTGATTCAAAGGCAGCGATGGTATCTGCCCGTGAGGAGCCCTGCATGGGAACCACCCGACCATCCCATGTCTGTGGAGCTGCCTGGGACAAACCTTCGCCTCCCAAGCAGATGAATATGGATATTGGGCTGGACATGAGCTGGCAGCCCTGAAAACCAGCCCTGTCCTTTCTGCAGGTTGAGGGAGGGGTTTCTTCTGCTCTGCTATGGTGGTGCTCCTCCACCTGGAGTCCCGTGTCCAGCTCTGAGGTCCCCCTGTAAGATGTGGACCTGCTCCAGCCATGGTGGTGATCAGGGTGCTGGAACCTGTCTGCTGTGGGGCCAGGCTGAGACAGTTTGGGGTTGTTCAGCCTGGAGAAGGCTCCAGGGAGATCTTAATTGGGGCC
The DNA here is from genome assembly GCA_028565055.1 of Phoeniculus purpureus. Classification (NCBI taxonomy): domain Eukaryota; kingdom Metazoa; phylum Chordata; class Aves; order Bucerotiformes; family Phoeniculidae; genus Phoeniculus; species Phoeniculus purpureus. The sequence goes on from JAOXOE010000866.1 coordinate 1,916,692, forward strand.
TTTTAGTGATTAAAGGGGGCTGCAGGAAGGATGGGAGGGACTTTTTGGGGAGGATGTGTAGTGATCGGATAAGGGGTGATGGTTTGAAACTGAAAGAGGGGAGATTCAGATTAGATCTTAGGCAGAAACTCTTCATTCTGAGAGTGGTGACACCGTGGCCCAGGTTGCCCAGAGAGGTGGGAGAAGCCCCATCCTTGGACCCAGGTCGAGTCTGGTTGGACCTTGGGCCTCTGAGCAGCCTGCTCTGGTTGAGGATGGCCCTGCTCGCTGCAGGGGGCTGGATAAGCTTTGAAAGGTCCCTTCCAACCTCAACCAGACTAGGAGCCCAGTTCAACCATGCTGACCTCAGCACCACACTGGGCCCCTGGGCTACCTCTGGGTGCCCCCACTTAGCCCATGCAGAGGAGGTGCCCTGTGACCTTGGAACCCCCCGTCCTCCCGGACCTGTGCGTGGGCTGCGTATCCAGCCCGGATCGAAATCCCCACCACAGCCCTGCGAGGGGCAGTCTGGTCTGGGGAGCGATGGCTCTGCTTTGTTGGCTGGGGGTTGGACTAGATGCCCCTTGGAGGTCCCTTCCAACCCAACACCTTCTGTGGTTCTATGATGCTGTTTCCTCCAGATCTCCATTTGGGTGCCCGAGAGCAGCCTAAGCTGCACCATTAGGACCTTGTCACCTCCTCAGGGTCTAACCCACAGCACAGATCTGCCTTTGGGGAGCCCCCGGCACTTCTCCTGACCCCGTTTTTTTCCCTTCGCTTGCAGAGTCACACCTTCATCAAGCGCTCCGAGGTGGAGGAGGTGGATTTCGCCGGCTGGCTGTGCCGAACGCTGCGGTTGAACCAGCCCAGCACACCCACCCGCGCTGCCATGTGAGGGGTGTCAGCACATCTGCCTCGGTCACCATTTCCTCTCCTTCCGTCAGCGACAGAACTGCCCTCCTTCCGTCTGTCTCCCCGCTCGCCTCGTGTCCCAGCGGCAAAGCACTGCGGCCCCTCAGAAAGCGGCTTGAACAGCCGACTGACCCCCCCCGACTCCCCTGGCCACAGCGGGGTTTGGGGTTTTTGTTTTCGATGGGGGGGGGTGAGGAGGGCAGGTTGTTCCAAGCCTCTGCTCCGGCTCGGGAGCTTCTGACACTTGGGCAATGTGGTGCTGCTTATGTTGAGGGGGTTTTGCCTCTTTTGGTTGGTTTTTGGGTTTTTGGGTTGGTTTTTTTTCTGTTGAGAACTTGCTCACTTGGGTTAAAACCCCAAGAAAATAACCGGAGGTGGTGTGTTGTTGGGGGGGGCACTTGCTTGTGAGAGAGAGAGAGGTGGTGGCAGGGGCTGGGGACAAAGGGGGCTGCACAGCAGATGCTTCACCTCCTCCCCAGCTTTTCCCCCTGGAGGGAAAGCAGTGGGGTCAGAAATGCAGAAACCCTCTTTAGGGGGGGCTCTGAAGCAGCATCACCCGGCCACCCCGCTGCTGGGTAAGGTGGGTGCCCTGCCTGGAGCAATGTGGGGTGGTTTATGGCCCCTCTGTGGGGTGGTTTATGGCCCCTCTGTGGCTGGAGGAGAGATTTGTATTTTCTTTTTGGTTTCTTTTTAAACGGTTGTTTTAAAGCCTCTTGGTGTCCAGCACTGGATGTTTGGGGAAAGGTCTTGGTCTGGTGAGCAGGAGCAGGGATGGGCTCAGGGGGTGGGTGAGTAGGTTCCCCACAACTACAGCTCCCAAACAAGCCCGTGGCTGCACCACTGAGGCAGAACAGGAGCTTTGGCTCCTTCCAGTGTGGAGAGGTGGGGGGCAGAGCCTGATTGCCTGCAGTGGCCCAGCCAGGGACAGTCTAACCCCAAGATGGGGTCCCCTGTCCTGACCCTATCTCCTGGGGATGGGGAAGGGCAACCCCCCCACCCCAGGTTCCAAGTTTTTTCCCTTCCAGCTGCCCCTTGCCTGTCCCACAAGTAGCCTCAGAGCCCCCTTCTCCCCTCAGCCAGGGGTGCAGGGTGCCCAGGCTGGGTGCCTTAGCCTTGTGGTCCCCTCCTCCCTGTCCTGGAGAAGTGTCCCGATCCATTCCAGCTGTGCTGTCGGGGCAGCAGCTCCCTGCTGGCACCTCGTTTTCCACCATGTGGATGTATTGTGGGGTGACCTGCCTGCTCCCCCTACACCGGGCTCTGCCGTCCCGGTGAGGAGGTGATTTTTGGAAGCTCTTTGGGATTGTTTTGGGGGTGTTTTCCTTCTTTAGGTGCTGGTGGGTTTGCCCCATTGGGCTGCTGGCTGGGATCGCCCCTGCCTGTGCTGTGGCCCCTCTGTGACTCACTGTCCCCAAACCTCCGGGACCCTTTCCCCTTCCCCAGCTGCATGCCTGCAAGACAAACCCAGGGCTAGAGGCGGGGGGATACCCTGCATTTGAGGGGTTGTCTGTGCTTGCTGGACCGGGTCACACCTGATCGAAGCAGCCCAGAGCTGTGGGGACGCTCCTCATTAGGAGTTTTGACCTCTTAATTGAACTGAGAGGTGGGGACAGGGGCAGCGGGGTGTTTTCTGTAGGGTTCGGGGCTGGGGTTTGCAGGAGGAGGAAGCAGCAGGGTATCGAACGATTTGATTTTGTTTTCAGAACTCAGTATCTTCATCTCTTGGGGGTGAAACAAGAAGATAACTAAACGGCCCTTTGCATTTGCAGGCTTTTTATCTCCTTGCTTCTGCCCCGAGCGGTTTAACCCCTCCGTGGACACGAGCGATGGCCCTGACCCGGTTTAGGGACGGGGATGTCCCCGCTGGCTCTGGCCCCGCCGCCCATCGGCCACCTCCAGCAGCCAGCAACGGAGTTACCGAGATGTTTGTGGGATCTGAGGGTGATGCTGAAGCCTAAATCCGGTCCCAACTTCTGGTCCGGGGTCAGCCCAGAAGAATTTGGGGTGAAATTATTTGTGGCTCTGAAGTTTTTGGGGTGAAACAAATCCAGGGGAGGCAAAGCTGGGCTCTGCCAGCCTGAGGTAGCATCAGTGAAATCCAAACCGGGCCCAGAACTGAGAAGTGACTTTGTTTTATGGGGTCTTTGTGCTGTTAGTGGTGTCGGGGCTCTGGGGGGGTGACTCTGGGCACCCCCCTGGGTGCTGTCCCTCATGCTGAAGTTCTTGTGGTGGCACTTTAGGGGGTCCCGGTTCTGCTTCTTATGGTGCTTTGGGGTTCTCCAGGAGGCTGGGACCACCTGCTGAGACTGGGATAAACCTGGAAGGTGGCTGGGAATTGTGAGGGGTACTGGGGGGGTCTCCATACTGGGGCCTTTGCAGTGTGGTGGGTTTTTGGGGATGTGGGGAGGAGGGAGAAGTTTGTTATGAACTGGAGGATAGGGTACCCCCAACCCTGCTCCTTTTATGGGGCACATGTGTTGTCCCAACACACGTGGTACTCCCCATATTTGTGCTGCAGGGGGGGTTTGGGGTGAAACAAATCCAGGGGAGGCAAAGCTGGGCTCTGCCAGCCTGAGGTAGCATCAGTGAAATCCAAACCGG
>JAOXOE010000866.1:1953415-1967833 GCA_028565055.1 Phoeniculus purpureus
AGTCCCCCTCCCAGCCCCATGGATCCCGTCCATGACCATCTCCACAGTCCCATGGATCCATCCCCCACTCTGTCCACCCCCCACAGCAGCTCCCTGGGGACCTTTTATGTTCCCCAGTGGGAAACGGATATGATGGGGGGGAGTGTCTCTCCCATTCACCACAGGGGGACCCCAGCCCTGATTTCTCAGCAGTGCTGGAAGCTTAAACTGGTTTTAGGGTGAGGGGACACGTGAGCCTGGGAAGGAGGTGACGGGGGTGTTGTGAAGTCTCCTTCTCTGGAGGCGTTTAAGACCTGCCTGGACATGTTCCTGTGCGACTTGGTCTAGGTGATCCTGCTCGGGCAGGGGGATTGGACTAGATGATGTTTTGAGGTCCCTTCCAATCCCTTATGATTCTATGACAGGATAGAGGAAGTTCCCTCATCTTTGCTGGGTATTCTAATCCCTTACCCTGCGAGGAGATGGTTTCTCTCCAGTTAAAGGATTTTCTCCTCAAGGAACACGAAATCTTTCTTTGTAGATCAGAATTGTGATTTATAGGGTCTCTGTGCCAGGAGCTGTGTAGGATCCATCCCTCCGTCTCTCCATTCCTGTGGTGGTTTGTCTCCTCTCAGATTTTTGACCCGCCAGAGGAGCTGGAGAGGAAGGTGCGGGAGCTGGCAGACTTGATCCGAAGTTCCCACAACGTGGTGTTCCACACAGGCGCCGGAATCAGCACTGCCTCTGGGATTCCTGACTTCAGGTAAGGGCAGCAGGCAAGAGCTTTGGGGCAGTGGCACCTCTTCCAGTGACACCTTTGTAAACTGTGCCCCAGCCAGTTACCTTCCTGCCCACCCATCTGATGTTAAGCTGTACCCACAGAAGCCCTGTGTGTGTTCTGCTTCCATCAGTGACAAAAGCCAGTAGTGATGATAGTCCTAAACTGGTGGGGTTGGAAGGGAGATCATCCAGTCCAGACCCCCTTGCCAGAGCAGGATCCCCAAGAGCAGAATTCACAGGAACAGCCCAGGAGGGTTTGGGATCTCTCCAGAGCAGGAGAATCCACAACCTCTCTGGGCAGCCTGGGCTCTAGTACCCTCACTGGGAAAAAGCTTCTAGTGTTCAGGTGGATCCTCCTGAGTTCCAGTTTGTGCCCAGAGCCCCTTGTCCTGTCACTGGGCACCACCAAGCAGAGCCTGGTCCCATCCTGCTGACACCAGTCTTATAGGTATTTCTAAGCACCAATGAAATTACTCCTCAGTCTCCTCCTCTTCAGGCTGAGCAGCCCCAGCTTTCTCAGCCTCTCTTCTAGTGTAGAAGCTCCAGCCCCCTGAGCATCAAAGTGGCTGCACTGGACTCTCTCCAGTAACTTCCTGTTTCTCTTGAACTGGGAAACCCAGAACTGAATGCGATTCTCCGTAGCTCATCTCCCACTGATGGGGCATATGGTGCCTTCACAACCATCTCCTTGATCCCTGAGCTCTCAGCTCTCACTCTTTCTCTCCCCACTGCTGCAGGGGGCCCAATGGTGTCTGGACTATGGAAGAGAAGGGGCTCTCCCCAAAATTCGACACCACCTTTGAGAATGCCAGGCCCTCCAAGACTCACATGGCCCTGCTGGGGCTGCAGAGAGTTGGCATCTTGAAATTCTTGGTCAGCCAGAACGTGGACGGCCTTCACGTGCGTTCAGGATTCCCAAGGTACTGCCTCATTCCCTGTCTCCGGGTCTCTCGTTCCTTTCCCAGCCGCTGCCTGGCTGCTGTGGCCTCACCTGTGGGTGTTTGGTGCCAGGGCATGGATTCCAAGGGTGGCCTGGAGGCTGTCTGACAGGGAACAGGGATGTGCCAGCGTGGGAAGGGAAGTTTAAAACCATAGAATTATAGAATTGGTTTGGTTGGAAAATATCTTTTGAGGTCATCAGCTGTTCCCCAGGCACTGCCAGGTCCCCACCAACCCCTGTCCCTCACCCCACATCTCCACAGCTTTGCAACCCCTCCAGACACAAGGACTCCCCTGCTGCCCTGGGCAGCCTGGGCCAGGACTGGGGAACCCTTTGAGGGAAGAAGTTGTTCCTCGGGTCCAACCAAAACCTCCCCTGGGGTAACTTGAGGTCCTTTCCTCTGTTTCTGTTGCTTGTTCTTTGAGGGAAGAGACCAACCCCCAGCTCACTCCAACTTTCTGAGCTTCAGGTTGTTGCAGAGTGAGAAGCTCTCCTTGAGCCTCCTTTTCTCCAGTTAAACCCCCTCAGTGTCTCAGCTCCTCCTCAGAGCAGCTCCAGACCCTTCCCCATCTCTGTTGCCCTTCTCTGGACCCACTGCAGCCCCTCTGTCCTTCTGGCAGTGAGTGAGCAGTCCAAACCTGACCCCAGATTCAAGGTGGGTCCTCCCCACAGTGCCCAGTACAGGGGGATTATCCCAGCACTGGTCCTGCTGGCCACGTGAGTGCAGATGCAAGCCAAGATGACGATGGCCTTCTTGGCTGCTTGGGCACACACTGGCTTCTCATTCTACCAGTTGCTGACCAGCACCCCCAAGTCCTTTCCCACCGGACACTTCCCAGCTTCTGTCTTTTAGACAGGACAGATGATGGTCTTAAGGCAGAGGGAGTGGGATGAAGTTGGCCCCAGTGGATCCTCTCTGCAAGTCACCCCATTTCTGTTCACAAAAGAAATGAACAGCAGGACATGGGAAGAGTGCTGCAGCTGCAAACGCTTTCACTTACTGTGGGTTGTGGTCTCTGATCTCTTGGTCCGCTGCGACCAGCTCAGGGATCCTGCGTAGCCTCCACAAGGAGCAGCAGCATGTGAGAGCTGAGGGTACAAACCTCTGCTTCCCTGTGGGTGGACATTGAGGTGAATTCAGCAGCGCAGTGGCTGTGGCAGAGATGTCCTCAAAGGAACCTGCTTTTCCATTAGTGTTTGCAGCGACAACAGGCCCTTTTCCCTTCAAGAACCTTCAGCCTGTTATAAAACCCACTGCAGCAGACGATTGTCCTGTGAGGCAAACTGGAGCTGCTGGAGAGGAAAGGGGAGAGCAGCCAGATCCAAGTAAGAAAATAAAATGGAGTTGGGCTGAGAGCAGGGAGCAGCATGAGCAGGACCTTGGAGATGTCACAAGTGTCTTCAGCCGTCACGGCCAGAGCAAAGAGCTGCTTGTGGGGGGTTTTTCCTATAATGAAAAGCCCCGAGTCCTGGTTCTGCTCCCTTGTAAACTAAACAACCATGAGAAAAAGAGAGTAGGAAATCATGAGCAGAGCAGAGCTGGGCTCCTGCAGCCTAGTGCCACCGGTTTAGTTCAGCTCTTCTACCCAATTAAAGTGTGTGCTGGGCTGAACTGGGGCCAAGAGGGGGCTAGTCAAGTCAGTCCTGTCTCCCATCTGCCCTGGAGGAGGTTCCCAGTTGCTGTGGGGATTGTAGGAACAAACTTTCAGATGGGTACTGAGCCTCAGGGAAGTTCTAGTCAAAAGGAGTGGCTGGAACCATGCGAGGACACAGAGAAGCTCTTTCTCTGGTTGAGGTCCCAGTTACTACCAGGCATAGAGATTTGAGGCTGGGTCAGATCAGGGGCCTGAGCTGGTGCTGCCCATGGAATCCCTTAAAATCCAGAAGCCAGAACGTGCTGTCCCTCCCCTCAGGTCCAGTTGTGGCTGCCGCAGTGAGGATTTTAGTGGTGGAATTGAAACTGGTGCAGGAGGCCTCTCCTGGGCATCTGCACTTATCCCTGGGGTCTTTCCTGCCCCCTGGGAGATGCAGCTCTGCCCAGTCACCCTGTGAGCAGTGTTTGTGGTGTTAAATCCACGGAGCAGCACCCGGTGTGCCATAGGTTTGCCAGCACCTCTTTGTTTGGCACAGGGAAGCTGCTTCTCACACCAATGGTTTCTGCTTGACCAGTTGCCTCCCCACAGCCAGACCAGCTTGTGCTGTGGCACCCAGTGCCCCCAGATCCTGACGCCGGTCCCTTGCACTGGAGCAGCCATATCTGTCCGTAATTCCTTCTGTGCTGGAGCACTGTCCCCAAACCATGGCAGAGGGTCTCTGCCACCCCACATCACCCGGGTGGGAAGTAGGGAAGCCCTTGAGGTGCTGGGTGAGAGGGAGTTTGGGGCAGCTTTTCCTCCTGCCCCAGGGCTCTCCACTCGCCCCCAGCTCACCTCTGCTGTTTCTCCTGCAGGGACAAGTTGGCTGAGCTCCACGGGAACATGTTTGTGGAGGAGTGTGTGAAATGTGGCAAGTATGTGAGCCCCGAGCCCAGGGCGGGTCAACGGGGTGGGGGTTCATGGCTGTCCCTGGGGAATGCTGGAGGCCCTGCACATCCTGGGCCCGCAGACGGATCTGTCGGTCTGGATCCTAAACCCTGACAAGTGGTGGGAAATGAACAGTCTGGGAATTCTGTGTTGCCTGGGAGGCCCTCGGCGAATGCAGCTCCTTGAAGCAAAGTGGCTGTGCCGGCAGGGAGAGGAGGTGCCTAAGAGCTGCGGGGTCCGTCCTGGCTTCTGGTGGATCTTTGGGGCTGTTGGTTGTGTTGGAGACACAGGCAGAGACGGATGAAGGGCTGTGGCACACCAATCTCTGCTTGTGGCCCTGAGCCGTCACCGGCTCTGTCCAATGTGGGGGTCTGTGGTCTAAGCCGGACCGGGATGGGGAAGGGGGCAGCATTTTGTAGCCCTTTCCTATGTGCGTGGCCCTCACGGCCCCCTCTGTGCGCAGGCAGTACGTGCGGGACGCCGTCGTGGGCAGCATGGGGCTGAAACCAACGGGCAGGCTGTGCAGTGTCACCAAGGCTCGGGGGCTGCGGGCCTGCAGGTACCTCTGCCGGGGGCTCGTGAGGGGAAATGGGGGGGCCTGGGACCAGTTAGTCTGAGTGACTGGGTTCTGCAGGGCCAACAGCAACTCCGCAGAATCACTTCAGTTGAAAGAGACCTTTAAGATCATCAAATCCAACAGCTTCCCCAGGACTGCCAGGGCCCCACTAACCCCTGTTCCTCATCCCACATCTCTGTGTCTTTGCAACCCCTCCAGACACGGGGACTCCCCTGCTGCGCTGGGCAGCCTGTTCCAATATCCAGCAACTTTCTCAGTGAAGAAATTCTTCCCACTACCCAGTTTGAACCTCCCCCGGGGCAACTTGCAGCCATTTCCTCTAGTTCTGACACTCACTGCTTGGGTGAAGGAGAGCAAAAGGTGTCAGGAATCTCCAGAGACTCATCTCCAAGGATCTGGGGCACATCTCCTCTCACCCATGATAATCTGGGCATGTCCTAGCGCTGGAGACCATCCTGCTGTGAGATGGAAGCTCTGGAGGGCCCCTTCCCCTCCAACAGGGTACAGCCACTGCTCTGCCTCGCTGGGGTAGGGAAGGGTAGAGAGTATTTCTCAGCACTGAGGTGATGTGGCACCCAGACACACTCCCTGTGCCCTCCCTCGTTCTTCCTCACTGAGCCCAGCCCAGCCGTCTGTTCCTCTGGAGCAGCTGCAGAGCTGCGACTGCTGCAAGCCATGGGGCAGACCTCTGCTGGCTCAGCTCATGCTGGAGAGTGAAAGGTGCATCCCGGCTCTGAACTGGGACAGCAGAACAGCTGGAGCTTTGATGGCCACCAGCTACAAAATCCCTCATGCAGGCGAGTTCTGCACCTGCCCTTTCTGACCGATGAGTGCCCTCAGCTTGTCTGGTTGTTCTGTCCTGTAACAATGCTGGGAACACTGGGACAGGATCAGGGACGTTGTCCCTTCTCCCACAACAGGATCTGGGTTACTGTCTCCTCTCCCAGGACAGCATCTGGGTCGCTGTCCCCTCTTCCAAGGCTGCTTTTTCCTGCCTGGGCAGGGGAGTCCATGGTCCTGTCTGTGTTTTCTAGAGGGAAGTTAAGAGACACCATTCTGGACTGGGAAGATTCCCTGCCTGACCGTGACCTCATGCTGGCAGACGAAGCCTGCAGGTACCATGCTGGGGCTCTTCACACCGTCACAGCGGTGGACACCTGAAGCAGCCACAGCTTTTTCTCTGCCCTGGGTGTTTTGTCTCCTCTCTGCAGGAAAGCCGATCTCTCCATCACTCTGGGGACCTCTCTGCAGATCAAACCCAGTGGCAACCTCCCGCTGATCACCAAGAAGAGAGGAGGGAAGCTGGTCATCGTCAACCTACAGGCAACCAAACATGTGAGTGAGAGTGTCCTCACTGCTCTGTTCCCCCTTGAGCCTCATCGCAAGTTTGTCCCTGCATGTTGTCCCCATGCTGAGTGGCCTCACTTGGTGAGCAGACAGGTGGGTGGGTGGGTGTTGCTGGTGGGAGGGTAATGGTTTAAATGAGAGGTAGATCCGCAGAGTGGACTGAAACCTCAGTCCAAGGCTGACTCCCCTGTGTGCCTTGGGGCAGGTTTGTGATGAGCCCTATGTTTGGTGCCTGTTGTCCAAAGTCTTTCCAATAACAGTGGCCTCCCCTCGAGTACTGGGGGCAGTGCTGGGCCCCTCACTTCAAGAAGGAGATTGAGGGGCTAGGCCAGATCCAGAGGAACAGCAAGGCTGGGGAAGGGACTGAACAGAAAGTCTGATGAGGAGAAGCTGAGGGAGCTGGGGGTGTTCAGCCTGGAGAAGAGGAGACTCATGGGGGATCTTCTCCCTCTCTCCAGCTCCCTGAAGGGAGGTTGTAGCCAGGAGGAAGTCGGGCTCTTCTCCCAGGCAAGCAGTGCCAGGATGAGAAGGCAAGGGCCTCAAGCTGCCATGAGGCAGTTAGGTTGGATGTTTGGAAGCTCTTCCTGACAGAAAGGATGATCAAAGCCTCGAATGGACTGCCCTGGAGGTGATGGACAGCCTGGCTGTGGCCCTTAGTGCCCTGGTGTGGCCCATGGGGTGATGTTAGGTGCTGGGCTGACTGAGCTCAGAGGGCTTTTCCAGCCTCAGTCATCCTGGGATTCTGTTTCCAGGATGTTGTTAGAGCTCCCAGTCCCTGTCCCGTTCTGTCCCAGCTCCATATCCATGTTCCTGTCTCTGGGCTGTGATGTGATGCCTGCCTACACCCTGACAGAGCCCTGTGCCAGCCAGGGAGCAACCCCAGGCAGGGCTCATTCTGTGTCCCACCAGGGATGATGTCCTCAGCCCTGTCCCCTCACACTCCCTGGGAGGGGACATCAGTCCCCCAGCGCTGTGCTTGTCCCTAACGCTGTCTTTGTCCCCTAACACTGCGCTTGCCCTCGCTCACCCCAGGACAGACAGGCTGACCTGCGCATCCACGCCTACGTCGATGATGTCATGACAAAGCTGATGAAGCATTTGGGGCTGGAGGTCCCGGAGTGGACGGGGCCAGTGGTGGTGGAAAGAGCTGAGCTCATCAAGCCTGAACAGCTCTTCAAACTGGACCCTGGGGCTTGTGAGCGGCTGAAGGAGGAACCCCTCTCGCAGTGTAACGGCACTGGAGGGCTGGGCCCTGACCTGGGAACCACGCTCGTGGAGCACCGGGACACTCTGAAGCGGGAATGTCCCAGCCCAGACACAGGGCCAACGACCATGAAGAAGATTCTTCTCGATGGTGCCCAGCGATAGGACAGGGGGCAGTGGGCATCGGATGAAGTAGAGGGAATTCAGCTGGAACATCAGGAAGAACTTCTTCCCAGTGAGGTCCCAGACTGCCCAGAGTGACTGTGGAGTCTCTTGCTCTGGAGAGATCTCAAACCCTCCTGGACTGTTCCTGTGAGATCTGCTCTAGAAGAACCTGCTCTGGCAGCGTGGTTGGACTGGGTGATCTCCAGAGGTCCCTTCCAACCCCACCAGTCTGGAATTCTGTGAAGGTGGAGCCTCTCCTCACCTGACCCAGACTGTTATCTCCTTGTCTAGACACTCTGGGTTGCTTTTCCTACCGACTGTTTTTTATACCCTGAAACCTTCTCCTTTTTTTATGTATTAAATACACTTGAATCATGGTGTTGCAGCAGCTGCACCCACCAGCCCAGGAACTCAAGACAGACCAAGCATCTAATTCCTTCTCTGCAAGGAAATGCTTGAAGATTCTTGCTCTGGAGATGGTGCTGGTGCCCTGCAGAACTTGGTGGGGCAGAGGGATGAGGGTGCTCAGTGCTGCGGCAGCTGATGCTGTGCTGGATGGAGCTAGGGGCTGGGTGGTGCTTAGAATGAGCTGCTGCCATCAGGTTGAGATCTGTCTGCCCTGGGGTCATCACCAGGTGGTGTGAGGGAAGGGGACTGGTGCTGGCTGAACCCAGGCCTGGTGCCGGGCTGGGAGCTGTGGGATGGTGCTCAGGTCCTTCTTCCTCCCCACTCGTGTCCACTGCTCTGGGCAGCCCCAGGCTGGGTCTGGCCAAGTGTCCCAGCTCAGCTGGACCCTCGTGGCAGCTCATCTCAAGGTGTCCCTGGCCCCAAAGGTCCTCAAAAACCTTGTGGATTCCCCCATGTGGAACTAAACCAGGCAGCATTTTTCCAAAATCCTTGTATTTAGAGATGAAAATAAAGCTTAAAAAAAAGAACAAAACCAACCAGCTGCAACATCAACAGCCGATCAGTCCAGGGCGCCTCCAGTTCCCTCAACCCCATCTTGAGCAACCCCGTGTCGAATCCTGTCCCTTCTGCAGCTCCTGCTGCACCTGGGCTGGGCAGGAGCAGCCCCTTCCCTCCCAGTAAGGCCAAGGGGAACTGTACTCATCTTCCCAGTTCCCAGATACAAGCAAAGCCAAGGGGGTCCAACACCTCCCTGCACCTGGAGGCAGATCCTAGAGGGGTCACTCAAGGGCTTTGTCCCATAGGGGACCAGGTGCTGATTCACCCCCTTACATCCCCTGTGGTCCCCCGGGGCTGCTTAAAGCTCCTCAGCTGGCTCCAGCCCTGGGGACCTACTGTGAGTGGCCTCAGTCCAGGCCAGCGATGCCAGACCATGCTGTGGCTCAGGGCTGTCCCTCGACACCGTGTTGGTTTGATCCCTGTCGCCATGGCTCAGCCCCTCTGGGGACAGTGCCTGTGTGCTGTTACGGGGTGGGACTTTGTCCGGCTGTGGGGTGAACGAGCGGCCACTGAAGGCTTCGTGCAGCGTCTCCGGGGCTTTGCCCAGGTGCTCCGGCCACAGCGGTTCTGGGGGTTTCTCATCCTTGGCTTGGGGCTGCGTAAAAGCCACACGGGAGGCAGCTGCATTGTGCAGGGACCTGGAAAAAACTGAGTGCAAGGGAGAGGAGGGTCAGGCCCTGCTTCAGAGCCCAGAGCTCCCAGCACAGCCCCTGCGCAACCCTCACCTCGCACAGGTCGGAAGTCACCCTCTGCCTCGGCCTTGCTGGGTGCAAAGGGGCTGATGGAGGGGAAGACGATGAGAGTGAAAGAGAGCAGCAGGACCTGGGGGCAGAGTGGAGGGTGTCACTGTGTGCAGTGACTGTGGGGGACCAGGATATGAATCCCAGGGAGGGGGTTGGCAGCAAAACTGCCTCCCTCCACCCCTCCTGATGCATGGACTACTGCCATCTGTCCTTTGTCCTTCCATCCACCCATCCCTTCCTTTCATCCTTCCTTCCTTCCTTCCATCCATTCTCCATCCCCTCTTCCATCCAGCCAGCCCTGAAGCACCCACCCCTCTGTCCGTCCTGCCCACCCCTGCCAGCTCATCTTCATGGGTCTGAGCCTCCCTTCCACCCTCCCTCCAAGCTGGGGGGGTCTGTGGTGGGGGATGGGGGCTCCACACACCGCAACGCAGGTTCCCGTCTGCGCTGCCTTGTTGCTTGACTGCACCACGAGGGCTTGGAGCTTCTTCAGCTGCTCCAGAAGGGACCTGGGGATAGAAACAGCCCGTTATGACCACCAACCCCCTGCTGCTCCCCAGTAGGTCTGTGAGGGGGAGTCCCAGCCCCATCCTACCCCGACTTGGTCCCCATTGTGCCCCAGGAACACCTACGAGTTCTGCTTCTCCAGGTGCAGGACCTTCCTCTGCAGCTCCTGGTTCTGGGCTGTGCACGCCGACATCCTGGGGGACACAGAGAGGGAATTGAGGTCTGGGGGGACTGGCAAGGGGCTACATGCCCATTCCCAGCCAGCTGGGTGCCCTCGAGGTGCCTGTGGCAGGGTGGGGGGGTGCAGCTGTGCCCAGAGCAGGGTCTGGGGTCCGTACCGGCTCTCCAGCCCATCGATATATTCCTTCTTCTTCTTGCGGCTCTCCTGAGCTGACTGCTTGTTCCTGATCTTCCTCCGGATCTTCTTCAGCACCCGCTCCTCATACTGGGGACAGGGGAGGGGGGTCAGGACCACTAGGGCTGGGATCACCCCCAATTCCGGATACCCCCTCCCCCAATCCACACCCTTCCCAGGCACAGTGGGACCCACCTTGGTGAGGGGCAGCTGGGTGGGCAGAGACACCCCCTCCTTCGCCAGCAGCTTCTTCTCATCCTCCGTCAGCACCAGCTCCTGGAACTGCCCCTCGTTCTGCTTCAGCAGGGAGCCAGATGCCAGCGGCTGCTGTGAAGCCATGGGTGGGTCATCCCATGCCAGGCCCCAGGGACCCCAGAGAGGGGATGAGGGTGGCATCATGGCCCAGGAAGGGACAAACGTGGGGACAAGGTGGGATGGGGATAGGAATGGGGAGGGGACAGTGACCCAGGAAGGGTCAGGGGTGGGGACAAGGTGGGATGGGGACTCACGGCATCAGGACTGCCTGAGAGCAGCAGGTCCTTCACAGTAAGGCTGCAAGGTGCAGGTGAGGAGACCACAGGTGGGTCCTGGTTCTCCTCCAGGAAGAAGCCGGGATGATGCCACATGTCTGGGTGAGGGAAGAGCCGTGTCCCACTCTATGCTCAGTGTCCCCAGTGCAGGACCCTCAATCCTGACATGGCCCCAGAGACCCCCACCTGCCCAGTGGCCCTGGACTCCATCCCCCAAACTGTCCCTGGACTCCATCCCCCAAACTGTCCCTCTGGTCCTGCCCCAGCCCCTCAGAACACCCTGTACTGCTCAACCCACCTCAGCACCCTCAAATCTCCCTCCCCATCCTGTCTGCCCTGCCAACACCAGTCTGCCCAGTTCACTCTAGTTCCCAAGCTCTCCCCACAGCTCCATCTCAATCCTCCAGACCTCTCAGTTCTCCACAGTCTGCCCAGTTCCCTCCATTCCCCCAGCTCACCCAATCTCACTATCCCAGACAGACACGAGCTCTCCCATCCCCTTCAGCTCCCCACTGTCCCCAGTCCCAGCCAGATCCTCTGGTGCCCCCAGACCAGTCTCCCTGTCATGACTCACCCAGGTCGATGGAGACCTCAGGGTGCTGGACCCCAACCCCCACTGGCAGAGGCAGAGCCCGGCAGGAGTTGGTGTAGGGATAGAGGACATCGTGGAGACCCCTGTCACAGCACCGTGGGGGGCTGTCGAGCTGGTCAGAGGGGGGGTCCTCAGAGACCCCACTGTCACTGGTGGCTGGAGACCAGCTGGGTGAGCCTGACGCCGAATCCCCAGAGCCCAGGATGGAGCTCAGGAAGTCTTCGTTGTCCTGGGCACTCTGAGGGGACAAGGACACCTGTCACCACAGGATGCCCAGCACTCATAGGCCCTGCAGGGCAGTCCCAGCTCCCAGGCAGGATGTGAGGATGGTGGTTTCCTGTCAGAGCCAGTGATGAGGTGGTGATGGGACCCCCCTCAACCCTGGGGGACTCACCTGGTCCTCATGCCAGGTGCCAGGCTGTGTCCCCAGCTCCACGCCACGGAGGATCCCGTCCTGATGGTCAAAGAGGAGGTCCAGCAGGTCAAGGTTGTCCAGGTTGTCCACTCCGGAGGCCATGGCTGCAAGGTGGCACTGTCAGGTCCCTAGCCCAGACCCCATGATTGCCAACTCACGTCCCCCCACCCCAAAGGCGCAGTTAACATGTTCACTCACAGAGGTGCCAGCAGCTGTCTGTGAGCCCATGTGGGCACCTCTGGCAAAGCCCCATGTGGACGTCTGGCTTGAGGCTGCTCAGGGGCAGAGCTGTGGCCACCCCCAGACTCATTCCAGCACCTGACACTCCCAAGTCCTCTATTTTTAACCCAAGGGAATGGTGTGGTCAGGGGCTTCCTGCAGGCACCTGCTGTCTCAACCTCAATGTCCCCCAAAAGTGTAGGAGTGGGATGAGCACCCAGAGCTGAGAGCTGGGCCAGCTCCACCATCGAGCCTGTCCTGTGCGCAGCCACTTCGGAAGACCAGGTTAATCATTTTGGGTGGTGAGTGGAGGGGGAGGAGACTGCTGCCACCAGCCAGCCCTGAGGAGAGGACTAAGCCCAGCTCTGCCACTGCTACCCCAGACACTGCTCGACATCCCAGTCTCAGAGAAAACCAATGGGCCAACTGATCAGTTGCCCAACTGGCCAATCAGATGACTGAGAACCCAGCTAACCCACCAGCTGACCAGCCAGTTGACCAGCCAAATCAATGAACCACTTGACACAGACCAGACGGCCAACCTGCGGTCACCCCCGCAGAATCGACATCAAGAGATTTCGGAAGCACAATTTTTTGCACGGAGGGCAGCTGGTAACCGCTTGTTCCGACCGCCTGACCCTAACTACCCACAACCTGCTGGCCAACCGACCAAATAACCAACCCACTGACCGACTGACTGGCCAGTCAACTGTCTGATGAACCAACCACCCAACTTCCCAAATCCCCACTGAACCCACCAACCAACCACCCAACAACCCAACCCACCACAGAACCCACCAACCAACCAGCCAACCACCCAACTCATCTACCAGCTGCCCTTCCCAATCTTTCAAGCTCTGACTCAAGCATCCCACAAGCTGGGTTTGAGGACAGTTGTCATTATCCCAGCGTCTGGCTCACTAACCCAAACCCAGCCCCAACTGCCCCCTGTCCTTCAAACTCAGCCCTTCCAGCAAGCCCTGAGGGGCTCAATCCCATTAACAACTGGCAGGCAGAACTTACCTGTGTGAGATCCCACTTCCATGGATCCTGTCTTCTCAAGCTCCTCAATGTGCAAGGAATGGGGCAGACACAAACCCCAGACTCCTCCTCCGTGGTGCCCTGACCCAAGTGGCAAAGTTTAAATTCCAACTGTACAGAAATAATGTCCCAGATTGCAAAACCTC
The DNA here is from genome assembly GCA_028565055.1 of Phoeniculus purpureus. Classification (NCBI taxonomy): domain Eukaryota; kingdom Metazoa; phylum Chordata; class Aves; order Bucerotiformes; family Phoeniculidae; genus Phoeniculus; species Phoeniculus purpureus. The sequence goes on from JAOXOE010000866.1 coordinate 1,966,443, forward strand.
CCACTGCTGATTGGGGACAGCAGTGAGTGACGGCAGGGCCACCTCAGGGATGGACCTGCTGTGCTCCGTAACTCATTAGCCAAGTGTTTTTGTCCTCCTCCTCTAAGCAGTACAGGAGGGGCCCGGGGCCGGTGAGCAAAGTCTGAGTGCGGCGATTGCCCATGAACTCTCACCCATTTTAGGGACAATTTCCCTTTTTTTCAGAAGAGCCTATCGGCCTTAATGACAATTTATCAACGTTGGCAGCAACATCGGCTGCAGCCATCGCCTTGGACTCTATCACTTATGGCTTCCACCACATCAGCCCTTGGTCCTCTTGGCTTTCAAGGCTGGCCTGGATACCTGGCTCCTGAATGCTGGTCCAGCCAGGCTGCTGACACCCTCTGTGCCCATTTCCCCCATGGCTGACTGTTGCCCAACTGCCTCATCGCCCTGCAGTGAAGATGCTCACCCATTGAGCTGCGAGGAAGGGCTTTCCAGGAGGGACTCTAGTGAGAGGACAAGGGGGCTGGGTTCAAGCTAAAAGGAGATTGAGACGAGATCTGAGGCAGAAATCTCTCCCTGTGAGGGGGTAGAGACCCTGGAACTGGTTGCCCAGGAAGGCTGTGGCTGCTCCATTCCAGGAAGTGTCCAAGGCCAGGTTGGACAGGGCTCTGGGCACCCTGGTCTGGTGAGAGGGCAGCGACACTGGGTGAGCTCATCTCCCTTCCAACCCAACCCATTCCACGACTCTCAGAGCATGTCCACCCCTCTCACCCCGTTGCCCCATAGGGATGTGCTGGCCCCTCACGTCACCGCTGTCACCCTCCTCGCAAGGAGGTGCCAGGTGATTCAGGTGTGATGGTGCCGAGGGGACAAGGCCGCACTCCGTTATCGACGCCCTCTGCCCGGGCGGTGCTGGGGACAGCGACTCCGGCTTTATGGCCCCTCGGGAGCCGCTGGATCTGAGCAAAGGGCAGCGGCCTGCCCGGCGCCATCATCCCTGTGGGGCTGCGGAGCCCCCGGCTTCCTCAGGGCTGGGTAACACCCCTGGGGCTGCTTCCTGGGAGCAGCGGGAGGCAGAGCAAGCTGGGGGGGATCCTGCTAATTAACGGGGCTCTAATTACAGAGGAGGCCATAAGCGCGGACCTCAGCACCGCCAGGAGCTCCCGCAGCCTGGAGCACGACCCCAGCCCCATGACCACCGCCCACCCTCTTCCCTCTGCGAGATCTCGCGAGACCCGGCGGCACCTCGCGAGATTCCGAGGCTTCACCCGCGCCCACCTTGACCCCGCCTCTCCTCCGTCTTGGCCCCGACCATTCCACACGGCACCGCCCCCATGGCTGATGCCCCCTCCTCTCCAGATGCGACCACGCCCCCTCCTATCTGGCCCCTCCCGGTACGCGCGTCC
>JAOXOE010000866.1:1967933-1978559 GCA_028565055.1 Phoeniculus purpureus
GAGAGGCAGGTGATGGTCTTCTCCTGGTGTGGTAGCACTCCATGCCGTGGTGAGACTGAGCTGGTCCATGAGATGCCAGAGGCAGCACAGACTGGGCTGAGGTGGGAATGGAAACACCTTAGTGTGAAGAAATATGGAGAGTGGGACGAGCGCCTGTGGAGTTGAGGTGTCTGACAACTCATCTTACGCTTAAATCTAGCTCCTTAGTGTTGCACCTTCCACGGTGAGCAGGTACCCAACCCAGCAGTGACACCTTCCTGTTGAATCTGCAGGGGGATTGGACTAGATGAGCTTTCGAGGTCCCTTCCAGTCCCCTAATGATTCTATGAAGCTGAAGAGTTGGCACCTGGAAGCAGCTGGCTGTAGAAATCAAGTACAGCCTTAGCAGGAGGGTTTCTTAGCAGCCCCAAAGCTCTTGAGATGGGTAATTCCAAGGGGGGGAAGGGGATCTTGTAATCATAGAATCATTAGGGATTGGAAGGGACCTCGAAAGGTCATCTAGTCCAATCCCCCTGCCAGAGCAGGATCATTAGGGACTGGAAGGGACCTTGAAAGATCATCTAGTCCAATCCCCCTGCCAGAGCAGGATCATTAGGGACTGGAAGGGACCTCCAAAGTTCATCTAGTCCAATCCCCCTGCAGCAAGCAGAGACGTCGCTCCCTAGACCAGACTGCCTGGAGATAGATGGGCAAATACGGGCAGAGATCTCAAAGCGAAATCTCCTTGCCCTTGTTTTCCTCCACAGTCTGCAGAAAACCTTTTGTAGCTGCTTATCCTGCTCCCGGTATCTACATCTGATTAAATCCCACCCCCTTCAGCTCCTGCTGCCTTCTCCACGCAGTGGGGTTTGCGCTGAACCTGATACCTCTCTGGTTTGGCGCCGAGCGCCACCGGCTGCAGCGGCTCCAGACGGTTCAGGTCACCTGCTGTGACTTTGTACAGAGCTCCAGAAGCTGGACTTCCGAGCGTGAGGTGACCTGGAGGTGGAGCAGGCTCCCTGCAGCGCGGCCAGCTGCGATAGGCTCATAAATAACTGGTAAATCACAGGGTTGGAAGGGACCTCTAAAGGGCACCCAGTCCAGCCCCCTACACCAAGCAGGGCCATCTCTCACCTGACCAGGTTGCCCAGAGCCCCAGCCAGCCTGGCCTTGAAGGGCTCCAGGGATGGAGCCTCCACCATCTCTCTGGACAGCCTGTTCCAGGGATCCCCCACCCTCAGCTTCAACAACTTTCTCCTCCTGTCCAGCCTCACTCTGCCCTTTTCCAGCTTCAATCCATGACCCCTGGTCCTATCGTTCCCTGCCCTCGGGAACAGCCTTCCCCAGCCTTGTGACAGCCCCTGTCAGGGGTTGGAAGGCTGCTAGAAGGTCCCCCTGGAGCCTTCTCCTTTTCAGGCTGAGCAGCCCCAAGTCTCTCAGCCTGTCCCCAGAGCAGAGGGGCTCCAGCCCTCGGAGCATTTCCATGGCCTCCTTGGGACCCCTCCAACAGCTCCTCATCCTGGTGGTGTTGGGGGCTCCAGAGCTGGACGCAGGACTCCAGGTGGGGTCTCAGCAGTGCAGAGCAGAGGGGCAGGGATTGGGAGGTAATTTTCTTTCTCTGAACTGGCAGGATCTGTGAATTCAGCTTCATAAATCGCCTTCTGCTCCTGTCTCTTTGGCAAGAGCTCAGGGGTAGTTTCCTAATCCAGTCCAGTCTCGAACGCTCCATGGTTCATCCAAGTGGGTTGAAAGAGCATCTCTGGGTGCTCGGGACCTGGCTCGTGTTGTGTTTGGGCATCTCACCAGTCACTGGTCAAAGCCTAGTGGTCCAGAAATAGCAGCAGGCTGGTCTCCCAAGCAGAGCCGTCGATAGATACCCCGGCACAGCTCGTGCTGCCGGCGCTCGCTGCAGAGCAGCCCTCGATGGCAGCAGGGGCTGGGCAGCGCTTTGCACGGCCCTGCCTTGGGTGCCACCCGCCCTGGTTTCAGCTCAGGGCAGCGCTCGCCCGCCTGTGCTGTAAATTGCTCCCTGTGCCGCGGATTATGTGGAATTAAAGGGATTTAAAATGCAAGATGTCCCAAGATAAATATCTCCCAAGTTCAGCGGGGCAGGCGGTTGCGTAAGTGAACGTGCTTGTTCCCCAGTCGCCTCCCCGCCGGCCACCGAGAGGACTCATTAGAGCGGCGTGTGCGTGCAGAAGGGCTCTCGTGTTCCCCCTCGGGCAGTCTGAGCTGTCGCTGCCTTGCCCAGAGGTGCCCTCCCTGCTAGGCTGCTGCTCCGCACGCCCATCAGATTAGCTCTGTAATCTCTGCTTCCACTCGCTCCAGAGCTGGGAAGCTGCAGGGGTGAGCTGCTGCCCCCCGGTTTGGCTCATTCTGCTGTCGTCTTGGTAGCCCGAGGTCTGCTCTGCTATGTCTGCACCAGCCCCTTGGTGCCCTGGGAATGAACAGGGTGGGGGTCTCTCCTGCTCCCTCCCTGCCTCCTGCTCGCAGGCAGGTGTTAGGGGTTGATTCTGGAGGAGGACATCCAGGATGCTCCATCCCAAGGCTGACCTGTGAGGGGGCTACCTGGCAGAGAGGCAAAGGCCAACGAACTCGCTGCTGCACTGTGAGGAGATGAAGGGTTTTAAAGAGGCCACTGTCAGGCAGGAACCACCCCCAAGACCCCTTCAGCTCTGCTCTTGGCACGTCGAATGGCCATGTCTCATGTGGGGAGGTGATGAGCCTGTAGCTGTGAGGCTGTTTCCATCTCGGGGGCTGACAAGCGGCTCTCGACTTCCATATGAGGGAATAAGGACTGGCTTTGCTCCGGGACAGAAGAAAGCACTTGGCTCAGGTCCTGCAGTTCTCTCCTGACACATCTGCCTCGTGTCTGCTCGAGACAGGGACTGTTTCATTGGGAGCTTCATCTCTGTAAGACCATGGCCCTGTGTGCCCAGGAAAGCTCCCTGGCACAGACACTTCTCCTTTCCCTGGACTTCTGTCACTGCGGGGGGGGACGATGCTCCACGGGTTGGGGGCTGCTGAAACGCAGCACTGGAAGGGTCTGGCAGGTTCAGAAGTGTCTCCTTGAAGCCGGAGGGTTGGACAGACCCTGTGTTCGCTCACCATGTGCTGGTCTTCCCAGGGGAAGAAAACCCCTTGCTCCATGCTATGGAAGGGCTTCAAGCTCCAACAGGGGAGGTTTGGATGGGACATCAGGAAGATGATGAGAGAAGAGAGCGGTCAGGCACTGGGATGGGCTGCCCAGAGTGGTGGTTGAGTCCCCATCCCTGGATGTGTTTAAAAGCTGCTGAGATGTAGTGATGGAGGAGCTGGTTTAGGGGTGACCTTGTAGAGTAGGGTTGATGGTTGGACTTGATGATCCCAGAGGTCTTTTCCAACCTGAATGGTCCTATGATTCTGTGCATCAACCTGCCCTTCTCCTGGTGCTTAGAATCACACAATTGGAGGGGACCTCCAGAGGTCATCTAGTCCAACCTCCCCTGCAGCAAGCAAGCAAGACCTCGTAGGTCTGTTCTCCAGAGCGTGAGCCAGGCTCTGCTTCCCTCTGCCCGTCACCAAGGTTCTACTTCTGAAGCTGTTTTCGACATAAGCAGCCCTCCCGAGCTCTAGCCGCGAGCTCAGAGTTGCTGATGGGTGGCAGCCCAGCCTGCAAACGCGAGCGAGTCTCCAAGTCTGGTTATCTCGAGCGCGGGGGTCTCCCCCGTCTCCGTGGAGGTTACACACAAACACAGGCTCTTACTTCACTTGGCAGCTATTCTCTGTGCCGGAGGCACCGAGAGCTCCGTGTAAACACGAGGGCAGCGGTTCCTTGGGGGCAGTGGGCTCGGGTGCTCCTGCTGTCGCTGTGTCAGCTGTTGGAGGAAAGTGTTTGGGATCTCGTGGTGGGCTCAGAGCTGGCTGGGGGCTCAACCAGAGCAAGGGCAAGGGTCTGAACCTGGGTCGAGGCAACCCTGTGCACCAGTACAGACTGGGAGGAGAAAGGATGGAGGTGGAGGACAGCCCTGAGGAGAAGGATTTGGGAGCGCGGTAGTGGTGGAGCAGAAGTTTCCCAAGAGCCATCAGTGAGCGCTGGCAGCCCAGAGAGCAAACTGTGTCCTGGGCTGCAGCAAAAGAAGCAGTGACAGTCCAGGGAGCTGATTCTCCCCCTCTACTCTGCACTGCTGAGACCCCACCTGCAGTCCTGGGTCCAGTTCTGGAGTCCCCAACATCAGGAGGACAGAGAGCCCCTGAACAGGTCCAGAGGATGGCAACTCAAATGCTCAGAGGGCTGGAGCACTCCTGCTATGAGGACAGGCTGAGCAAGCTGGGGTTGTTCAGCCTGGAGAAGAGGAGGCTCCCAGGTGACCTTCAAGCAGCTTTCCAATCTCTGAAGGGGGCTACAGGAAAGCTGGGAGAGGGCTTTTAACACGGGTGGTAGCAAGAGGACAGGAGGAAAGTGCTCCAGATTTGAGGTTGGACATGAGGAACAAATTCTTTGCTGTGAGGGTGCTGAGATGCTGGAGCAGGTTGCCCAAGGCGGTTGTGGTTGCCCCATCCCTGGTAGTGTTGAAGGCCAGGTTGGGGCTCTGAGGAACCTGCTCTAGTGCAGGTGTCCCTGCCTGTGCAGGGGGGTTGGAACTGGGTGATGTTTAAGGTCCCTTCCAACCCCGGCCATTCTATGATTCTGTGAGCTTCAGCCTGGCTTAATTTGGTGCTGAGCTGAGTTCTGGAGCTCAGAGTGGGTCCAGGTAGTATAAATATAAACCCACAGTATATAAATATAAACACTGCAGGGCCAGCCCCAGGCTGAGAGGCAGGTGATGGTCTTCTCCTGGTGTGGTAGCACTCCATGCCGTGGTGAGACTGAGCTGGTCCATGAGATGCCGGAGGCAGCACAGACTGGGCTGAGGTGGGAGTGGAAACACCTTAGTGATGCAGCACCTCATCCCGCATCCACAGCACTTCCCTGGCCACCCCTGGCCCTATCCGTAGGGAGCCGGGGGACCCCATCAGTGTCCCGGGCTTGGGGGGTCACACACACACACACCCACACGCAGGCAGCAGCCCCTTATTTCCCCGAGGGAGTCCGCTCGGCTCCGTAGCGCAGGAGCTGCTGCAGGTCCGTCAGCGCCCGGGGGTGCCCGCCGCTGGGCGCCCGCGGTGCCCCCGTGCCGTGTCGCCCGTAGCCGCCCGCCTCGCCGCTGTTGAACGTGTGGTTCCTCTTGAGGTGGCTGCCGGGGCGCCCGGTGCCGTTGTTGGCGTTAAAGTTCAGCTGCTCCGGGTGCCAAGGCGGCCCCTCAGTGAAGTCCCCCCCTTCCCCACCGGGCGCCGAAACCACCCGCCGTCGATCGGGGCTGGGTCGCGGCGTCCCGGTAAAATCCCCGTAGGAGCTGCGGGGCGGGCGACGGGTCCCGGTGCCGGCCGCGGCGGTGACGGACTGGTGCTGCCGGGCGCGGGGACCCTCCTGAGCACCCCGACCCCAAGGGCCGTCGCCCGAGGAGTCGCTGAGTTCAGCCTCCAGCTCCTGGTCCACCAGGATGGCGTGGCAGGCCAGCGGGATGCCGCGCGCCGGGCGGCCGGTGCCCGTCGTGTGGTGATGCCGCGCCGAGGCGACGGCGCCGGCCGCCGAGGTGCCCCCTCCTCCCGCCCCGCTGGGGTCCCGCAGCGCCGCGTTGATGATGTTGTGGCTCTGCTCCCAGCTGCAGTTCTGGAGGGCGGTGGGGCAGCGCTTCTGCTGCAGCGGGGTCTGCTCCGGCGTGGGCAGGACGCCCGAGTCCAGCTCGTGGTGTTGGGTGACCTTGGCTAGCTCCTTGGGCCACCCGTTGGGCATCAGCGGGGCTAGCAAGGCGCCCGGTTGGCCGCCGCGTGCCCGCCGCTCGCCCAGCCGGCTGACGCTCACCACCGACTCGCTGTGGGCCAGGATGGTCTCCTTGTCCTTGCGTCGCGCCAGCTCCTTGCGGTCCCGGTGCCCGATGAACCAGCAGACGCTGAAGCCGGAGATGACGGCGCCAATGACGAAGGCGGCCACCGAGGAGATGACCAGCAGGTTCACTGACACTAGCCCGTCCGGCTCATCCACGAAGCTCTCAGTCACCAGCCCTGGGTGATGGGGGGATGCAACATCTCAGGGGTTTGAGGGACCTGGTGGTGCCCTCGCTGTCCCCCACCAGCCCCATCCCTGCCCCACACTCACCCTCGCACTCGCCCAGGTGGGATGTGCTGCCACCGCCAATGTCCTGCTCAAAGGTCACCCTGGGTGGGGGGGAGTAGATCAGGGGTGGTGGGGAGTAGATCAGCCAGTTCATAGCAGCCCAGCAGAGGGTTCCCAGCTTGCTGTTGTCCCACCTTCACGTCCCCCCAGTGCACCCCAGCCTGCGCCCAGTGATGTTACCTGGTGTTGGGCTCCAGGAAGACGCAGGAGCCCTCAGGGGTCCAACCACAATAGGGATCCCGGCTCCCGAGGCAGTTCCTAGTCAGGAACAGAGACCCCAGGATCAGCCCCAGCATCGGAGGAAGGACATCCTGACCCACCATAAGGAACCCCAGCCCTAAGAACAGACCCCATGCGCTGCCCTGTGCCTCAGTTTCCTCTGTCCGTGCTCCCAGCCATGCTGGACCCTTCCCAGCTCGATCCCAGCACAGGGCAAACCCCTGGGATTCCCCCTCCCTGCTCTCCACACTCCCCACCCCACAGCGATCCTTGCCCATCCCGGGCAGGGGGTGCAGAGACCAGGCAACTCACTTCATGCAGCCCGAGTGCTGCTGGCAGCGAGCCACGGGCACCCTGGCCACACAGGGCGGGAAGGCCAGCAGCAGGGACCCTGCTGCCTTGTCCAGCTCCAGCCCCAGCAGCCGCCGCTCATCCTCCGTGTCCTGGCCGCACCTGGGGACAGGCCAGAGCTCAGCATGGCTCCAGCCCTGGGCCACGTCTGCCCATCACAGAGCTGGCTCCAGCACAGCGTGGGCTGCGGGAGGGCTTCTCACATGTTCTCCTCATCTCCTTCATTCACCCACCCTGTTTAGCCTTCTGACCCATCTCCTCCACCCATCCATCCACCCACCCATCCATCCACCTAGCAATCCCACCACCCCCAATCCACCTATTCATTCATCCACCCACCCACCAACTCACTAATCCATCTAATAATCCAACCACCTACCTGTCCATCCAGCTCTCCAACCACCCACTCAATCGCCAGTCCATCCATCCATCCATCCATCCACCCATCCAACATCCATCCATCCTTCCTCCACCCATCCTTTCCCTCTAACCATCCACCCACCCATCAATCCAATCACCCTATCCATTCAGCTCTCCAACCACCCACTCACCCACTCACCCATCCTTCCATCCATCCATCCACCCATCCACCTATCCACTCATTCTCTCAACTCACTCAATCACCCACCCATCAATCCAACCACGCACCTGTCCATCCAGATCTCCAACCACCCATCCAAACACTAATCCATCCATCCATCCATCCTTCCTGCCATCCACCCACCAACTCACCAATCCATCTATCGAGTCGCCTCCATACATCCAGCTCTCCAACTACCCAATCATCAATCCATCCAATCCATCCATCCATTCATCCACCCACCCATCAATCCAACCACCACCTACCACTCAGCTCTCCACTCACTTCTCTGTCTGTCCATCCATCCAATCAGCCATCCAACCATCCAACCATCCTCCCACCCATCAATCCAACCACCCCAATCCATTCTGCTCTCCAACCTCCCACTTGCCCACCCACTCGTTCTTCCATGCATCATCCATGCATCCATCCATCCACTCACCCACCCACTCATCAATCCAAACTTCCATCCAGCTCTCCACCTGCTTGTCTGTCCATCCATCCATCCCCTCACTCACCAATCCATCCACCCATCCATCCACCCATCCAATCATCCATCCATCCACCCCTCCATCCACCCACCCACCCATCCACCCATCCATCCATCCATCCATCCATCCATCCATCCATCCATCCATCCATCCACCTATCTATCCATCCACCCATCCAATCATCCATCCATCCACCCACCCATCCATCCACCAACCCAACCACCCACTCGACCACCCACCCCTCCGGCCCAGCTCAGCCCCACCTCCCGGGGTGGTAGGTCTCAAACTCCTCCAGGAAGACGCTCTGGCTGCCAGGGGCGGAAGGTGTGGAGCTGGTGCTGGCGTTGGGCTGGATGAGGAACTTGAGGACAGTGCCCGTGCTGGAGCCCAGGAACACCACGGTGTGGTTGCCCCATGGTCCCGCTGTGTTGTCCACCACAATCTTGCGGAGCTGGTACCTTGTGATGGGAACAGAGCCGATTCTCAGCGGTGACCAATCCAGACCCCGGCCAGGACCCAGCCTAGATCCAAATGACTCAAATCCCAGTCATGACCCCACACCTCGCCTGGATTCCACCCTGATCCCGCTGGGTGGCTCAGAACGCACCAGAGAACCAGCCCAGATCCCTTGGCAGGATCCTAGGTGGTCTCCAGCCCCATGTCCCTGTCCCCATCCCTATCCCTGTGTCACCCATTCCAGCCCCATGTGCCCATCCCCACATCCCCTTCTCCATCCCAGTATCACCATGTCCCATCCCATCCCCATGTCCCTGTCCCTATCCCTTCGTCCCCATCCCAGCCCCATGTCCCATCCCATCCCAGTATCCCCACCCCATCCCAGCCCCCGGAGGCTGCCTGGCTGGCGGGAGGCTGTGGCCCTCGAGCACCGTTTGATTAATTCCCCATCAAGCAGCAATTAAGGCAGATTTAATTAGGACGAGACAATCTCGACTGCAAAGCTGATGAGATTTATCAGCTCTCCCGGCGGTTCTCCCAGCGCTGGAGCTCATGTGAAAGGCAGCACGAGACGCTCCAGCCAGCGCCACCAGTACCCGCCAGTACCCTCCGGCACTCACCGGCTCATGGTGCGGAGGATCCAGGGCCCGTTGCCCAAGGACGGCACCGCCTCGTCCATCAGTGGGTGAGTCTTGACGAAGTTGAGGATCTCATCGGGGAAGGTGCTGGAGGAGTTGTAGCGCATCCCCGGGGACGCGCAGCACCCGGGCCTGGGGCCAGGGCACGGCTCAGCGTCCCCCCCGCGGCCACGCTGCGCCCGGCTGTCACCACTGCTGTCCCCATCTCCAACCCTGCTGTCCTCCCTGTCCCCGTAACGGTCCCTGATGGCACCAGTTCTTGCCCACTGTTCCTGCTGCCATCATGCTTCCTGCAGGGACCAGTCCTGATCACTCCTGTCCCCATCACCAACCCCATCATCATCCCCATCTCCACCACCCTACCTGCAGGCACCAGCTCTGATCACTCCTGTCCTCATCTCTGTCCCCATCCCTGTCCCTGCTCCCATCCCTGACCCCATTGCTCTCCCTGCAGGTACCGGCTCTGTCCTTGTCCCCAATCTCCATCCCCATTCCTGTCCCCATCATCATCCCCATCACCCTCCCTGCAGGCACCAGCTCTGGTCACCCCTTGTCCTCATCTCTGTCCCCGTCTCTGTCTCTGTCCCCATTACTGACCCCATTCCACTCTCATTACTCTCCCTGTGGGTACCAGCCCTGGTTGTCCCTGTCCTCATCCCCATCCGTGTCCCTGATAGCAGCAGCTCTTGCCAACCCTGTCCCCATCATCACCCCATCATCATCCCCATCCTCACCACTCTCCTTGCAGGTGCCAACCTTGCTCACTCCCGTCCCCATCCCACTCCCATCACTCTCCCTGTGGCTACCAGCTCTGTCCCTGTCCCCATCCCTGCTAGCACCAGCTCTTGCCAACCCTGTCCCCATCATCACCCCATCGTCATCCCCATCCTCACCACCCTCCCTGCAGGTACCAGCCCTGATCGCTCCTGTCCCCATCCCTGTGCCCATCCCTGACCCCACCCATGCGCCCATCTCTCTCCCTGTGGGTACCAGCCCCAGCTGTCCCCATTCCCATCCCAATCCCCACATCTCCTCCTGCAGGTCTCAGCCTGGCTGGGATCAACCCTGTCCTCCTCTCCGCCCCCATCCCAATCCTCCCTGTCCCCGCCGCGTGTCCCTCACCGGGGCTTTGGCACCATGTCCTCGGGCACGGGGGTCCAGATGGACTCGGGGGACTTCTGCTCGCGGAAACGACCCTCGAAGACAGCGGCCACCTGGGCCATGTCGAAGGCACAGACGGCTGAGCCGGGGATGCTGGGGGGGGGACGCGGGCATGGGGTCAACACCTCAAGCCATCGCCCACATCCCCTATGGGATCTGGGGCACACGGGGCGGGTCTCAGCCGGGCTCCCAGAGGCTCTGACCTGTTGGCAGGGGTGGAGAAGACAGCCAGCACCACAGGGCGCCCGTCCAGCACCAGGATGTCCGTCACCGCTTGGATGACGTTGAAGTAGAAGTGGGAATCCCCTGGCACGGAGCAGTTGAGCCGGGCTTTGAGGAACGAGGTCCACTGCTTCTCCAGCACCCGCTGCGAGCCCCCCATGTCGTTCTTGCACACCCGGGCCACCCGTGACACCACCACCTGCGGGGTGGCCCCCCGTCACCACCTGGCACCCAACACTCACCCCACGGTGGGGGTGGGGGGGGTGTCTCGGGGGTGCTGCACTGGTTGAGGGGGGCGGTGTCCCACCTTCTCCAGGTAGTTGAACTCCATCG
>JAOXOE010000866.1:1981327-1996811 GCA_028565055.1 Phoeniculus purpureus
CCCCCTAACCTCAAACACACCCCCACCCCCTCTAGCCCCGCCCCTTTCCCCCGCGACTCTAATCGGCACCGCCCAATCCCGTTATCCCGCCGTGCCCTCTCCTCGCTCCCATTGGTCAGAAGCGGCAGAGTGACATTACCTTAAACCAATGAGAAGCCAGGACTGCCGCGGCGGTGCGGGGGAGGGGGCGGGACATCCTGCGGCCGGCGGTGCCCGGTGCTGCCCGAGGCCTGGGCCTGCGCCTGGGCCTGTGGCTGGGCCTGCGCCTAGGCCTGCGGCTGGGCCCCGCCCGCGGCAGCCATGCCGCACAGCTTTAAGCCCGGGGACCTGGTCTTCGCCAAGATGAAGGGTTACCCGCACTGGCCGGCCCGGGTGAGCCTGCGGCACCGCGACCGACAGCGCCGGGGGCGGGAAGAGCCCGCATCGGGATGGCAGGGAGTGGGACGGGGACGAGGGATCGGGATGGGGACACGGGACCGGCTCCTGACCCCGGGAGGGGGGGTTCGTACCGGGCTGGAGGTGCCGTAACGGGACCTGTACCGGGATGGGGACTCGAGACTGGGATGGGAAAACTGGTACTACCACCTGTACCGGGATGGGAATTCCATAACGGGACCTGTACTGGAATGGGGATCCCATAGCGGTACCTGTTCCGGGATGGAGATCCCATAACGGGACCTGTTCTGGAATGGGAATCTCATAATAGTACCCGTACTGGAATGGGGATCCCATAATGGGACCTGTTCTGGGATGGAGATTCCATAACGGAACTGGTACTGGAACGAGGATCCCACACTGGTACCCATACTGGGATGGAGGTCCCATAACAGTACGTGTTTTGGGGTGGGGATCCCATAATGGTGATCATACTGGAATGGGACTCCTATAATTGTTCCCATCCTTGAATGGGGACTCGGTACCAGTATGTGATGTCTTGCAGTGGGATGGAGGATCCATATCAGTATCTGACCAGGTACTGGTATGAGGGACCTGCCCCAACACCCATACTGGTGGGAGAAGTCCTGCCCTAGCACCCATACAAGGGACATCCCATACCAGAATGGGAACTCCATACTGGCACCTGTGCTGGGATAGCAACCCCAGTAACCAGACAGGGTGTCTTGTACTGGGACAGGGAGATCACATTGCAGCACCCATGCTGGAATGGAGACCCAGTACAGGAATGGGGTGTCCTGGACTATAATGGGAGACTCCATGTCAGCACCTGTACTGGGTTGAGGGCTCAGTACTGGAATGGAGATCCCTGACAGGATGGGAGCCCAATACTGGGCTGGGGTCCTGCATTGGGATGGAGTCTCCCATACTGCACCCATACTGGTTTAGCTCATGTAGGGGGTGCCATGTGGGCACTTCTGCTGGAATAGAGAGACCCAGACTGGAATGGGGGTCTGGCCCTGAGTTGGGGTCTTGTGCTGACACCTATACTGGGAGAGGATCTGGCATCAGACTGAGAGTCCCACAGTGTTGCCTGTACCTGATGGGGTGGGGGAGACCTGGGGGACCCTTCACCAGGAGAGTGTTTGACAGCCCCTGCAGGGGTGACGCAGGACCCCTGCCCTGCCCCACAGCACCCGGAGCCCTCCCTTTCTACCTGCACCCAGGGGACACCCTCAGGGTGACCTCAGCCCAGTGTAACACAAAGGACCCCTGGCCTGGGGACCTCCACTCTGCTGCTGGGGTGACCCCTGCCACCCTCTCTCTTGCTGCATCCTGGATGTCCCTCAGAGCCCACCCCCTGCCCAGCATCCCAGGCACATCCCACCCTTCACTCACCCTCCATCCTCATCCTCATCTTCCCCTGCCCCTCCAGAGCCCACCATTCCCCATCCCAGCTCCCTGCCTGAATGTCACCCACCCCCTGGAAGGGGACAGAGCTGGGCTTTGCATCTCTATCCCATACTGGTGACACTGGGGACAGTGTGGGGTGTGACATGGAGTGGGGGGCAAGAGGCTGCTGCCAGCCACTTGCAGGGTGCAGGATTGCAGGGTGCTGGTGGAGCGTGGGGGGTGCAGATGGGTGCTGGAGTGTGTGTGGCGGGGATTCTGCCAGTGACAGCGTCGTGTCCTGGTGGTGCTGGGAGAGACCTAGAGGAATGGGCAGAGCTGACTTGGGGGCCACGAGGCGGCTTGGCGGAGCTTGGCTTGTGGGAAGCTCGGCTGTGGGGTGGGACTCGGCGATGGTCCCTGCTGGCAGGTTCATCCTCTGAAGGTGTCTGATGGGAAGAGACTGGCAGGTGGAAATCTTGTGGGATTGGGGCCAGCAGGTTCCAGGGAGGCTCAGGGTGCCGGAGACAACGCTGCTTGGCCACACCACGCCGGGAGATCCAGGATGTTGGGAAATCTGGGATGCCATCCCTGCCGTCCATTCCCCCACTGACCTGGGTGGTCCTTCCAGGAGAGCCCTCACACTGCTGGCATCCACAGCCCCTCCTGCTTTAACTCGCTTGCTTGTGGGGAAGGCTTCCTGCTTGCCCCTGAAGACCTCCCCGGCACATGGGGCAGCCCCCACGCACCCTGCTTCTCCCGCCTGCCGCTCTGCCCGCAGCCCAGACCACGTCGAGCAGCCTGCCGGGTGCTGGAGCCAGCTCATTAGGAAGAAGACATGGGGTGGCCACGCTGGCGACCCCGCTGGAGCAATCATCCCCCCACACCCTGGGCTGGAAAGGGCTTCCCTCCAGCATTTTCCTGCCGAGGCGCCTCGTGCGATGGATCTGTGGGGAGTAGCCCAAGGCCCACTACATTGCCTTGGGCAGCAGAGAGACGACCTTGTGCTGAGCTCTGGCCGCAGAGTGGCTGTCCTGGATCCCTTCTCTTACTCTTCTAGAGATCCCGCTGGGCCCCACCGCTGCAGTGGGATTATGGGCTCCCCACCTGGGTGCTTCCTTGCTGTTCTTGCCTCCATGTGGGGTTTGGGTGCCAGAGGTCGACGCTGCTGGCCGGGGGCTGAGATGCCTCACGGAGGAACGTGCTCAAGCCACTCTCTCTGACCACCTTCCTGCTTTGGGTTTCCTTTCAGATCGATGACATCGCGGACGGCGCAGTGAAACCCCCACCGAACAAGTACCCCATCTTCTTCTTCGGCACCCATGAGACGTAAGCGCTGCCTCGCTCCCCTCTCTGGGCTCTGGCTCCGCTGCCTGTGCTCCGGGGCTCACTTCTGCTTTGTTTCTCTCCAGAGCCTTCTTGGGCCCTAAAGATCTCTTCCCTTATGAAAAATATAAAGACAAATATGGGAAACCAAACAAGAGAAAAGGCTTCAACGAGGGACTGTGGGAAATTCAGAACAACCCTCACGCCAGTTACAGTGCCCCTGCGGTGAGTGGGGGCCACGGGCGGCGGTGGGGGGCAGCGAGGACGTGGGCTGCCGGCCCTTCCACCTCTCCTTCCCTCCGAGTCGCTCTCCTCCTTTTATTTGCTCCCCTGCTTCTCATTGCTGCAGTGCCTCCGCACTTCCAGATCGCAGATCAGCTTTCTCTGGGTGGTCCATGTAGCTCCCCTTCTCTCTTCCCGAGGGATCCAGCTCTCCTCCTCCTTTTCCCCGTCTCTGGGGATGTGCTTTGTGCTGCTTGCCCAAACTCATGGAGCTTTCCTTGTTGGAGCGAGAACTTGAGGCTCTTTGCTGTCTGTTGCTTGCCACGGGAGTTTCGTAGCCGTAACGATGAGGTAGGATCTGTCATGAGTGATTTTCAGCTCAGGTGTCCACAGCAGCTTCATAGGCAGTTGGTGTGAAGAGGTCAGAGAAGGCTTTTGAGGTGAGCTGTGAGGATGAAGTGGTCCGGAGGTGTAGGCAGGCTCAGGGAATGACTCCCCTGCAAGGGCAGGATGGAGGGTGAGGTTTGAGTAGCTGTGGGAGATGGTTGGACCCAAAACTGCAGATGTAGAGTGAGGTGAGACCATGGTGGACCAACTGAGAAGAGCTTCAGTGTTTGGGCAGGAGGTTGGTGATGGTGAGGGAGGCAGCACCTTCTTCGTCTGGGGCTTCCGTTGTGATGTCCCAGCAGAGCCCAGAAACCTGCTGGTGAGGGGCTGCTCTGATGAAGGTACTGAGGCGATGCCAGTGGCCCCAACGTGGCTGAGGGTTCACCAGCACCAGCTGCTTCTTGTGGCCAGAACACCCAGAGGAGCAGAAGACTGAAGTAGAAGTCTGGTTTTGAGGCCTCAGTGGAGCGAGGTGCCAGGAACTTGAAGGACAAGGAGAGGTTTTCCAGCAGGAAGGCTCTAGCACTGGAAGAGTCCCAGCTCTAGGGAGGCTGAGGAACCTCCTGAAGAGCTGGTGAGAAGCCAGGAGCCCTCCCCTATGTGAGAATGAGGGAGCAGGACCCAGGAGAACCCAACTGGGAAGAGCACTGACCATCAGACTGGATTCTTTATGTGGATCTTTCTGCTGGGGAAGGTGTGCGAAGCACTGTGGGGTGAAGCCACCTGAGAAGGAAGAGGCTGGACCCAAGCTGCGGGCTGGTGGCCACACTGGAGGAGAAGAGCCACTCCCCAACACCGGAGGAGAGGATGAACCAAGCCCCCAGCCCCGTATGTCTGGTGCCGTGAGGGCAAAGGAAGGCTGGGAGCTGCTCACCTGGAAGTTGCTGTCAGGTCCAGGCTTCTCTGGGGTCTTCAGCAGAGTATGAGGATGGAGGGGAGAGGGGAGCAAGGAGGCGGCAGTGGGGGAAAGCTGAGTTGGGAGATCCAGAGCTGCTGGTGGTTTTGGGGTGGTGTGTGAAGAGGAAGGGGGTTGCAGGGCAGTCAGAAGAGAAGGGCTGGTGAGGTCCAGATCCAGGCTGAAGGGTTCTGTGCTGGGAGGGGAGGCTGCCCCATGCTCCTCTGCACTCATGCCCCTGCTCAGCGCTTCCATCCATTGCTCATCACCCTTCTGTGCCCCTTTCTCTCCCCCATAACACGCTGCCAGCCCCTCGGGGTGATAACATGACTCCCACTGTCTTTAGCCCGTGAGCTCCTCAGACAGCGATGTTCCTGAGAACGACCCGATGGCGGGAAGCGATGGAGGGGATGATGAGGAAGACACTGCCATGGCTGCTGTCACCACAGAGAAAATAGAAAGCGAGGAGGACTCGGATCAAGGCAGCGACCACAGCGGGCTCAAGCGAAAATCGCTGGCGATGAAAGTGAGTGGGGGCTGAGGTGGTTCCACACAGCGGGGACATGAGGTTGAACTGGTCAGGAGGGTGTCCTGGGTGGGTTCACCACCGAGCTTGCATCCAGCGGGCAGTGTGTCAGAGTCTGGAGGTGGTGAAGGAAGCAACTCCCTCTGGATTCTCTGGTGAGAAGTGGGGCTCAGTGTGTGTTTTGAGTGTGCCTCGTGTTGTCTGTGGCGTGGTGGGGTGGCCAAGCCCTGGTGTGGTTGGCAGCCAGGAGCTGCAGGGTCTTCTGATTGCACCTGGCTGCTCTTACAGGACCAGTTGGGAAGAGCTGGGCAAAGCCTTTTCATGGGAAGTGTTGGGCAAAGCCCCTTCCCAGCAGGCGTTGGCTTCTGTGGGGGAACAGAGGACTTCAGTCACGTTCTCTCTCCTCTCCTAGAAGATGCCAGTGACAAAACGACCTCGGAAATCCTCCAGCGACCTGGATCAGGGCAGCCCCTCCCCGACAGAAGAGGAGAACTCGGAATCATCTTCTGAGTCGGAGAAAAACAGTGACCAGGTGAGAGAGGGGTTTGGGATCTGCTTGTGTGGGGGCTGCTGGGGTGATGGGGAAAAGACTGGAGGAAGAACATGGGGCAATGGCTTGAGGGGATCTGACCAATGGCTTCTGACACCACCGTGAGACCATTCCCCATTTCCTCATAGCTCTGTTTTTCTCCAGGACTTCACTCCTGAGAAGAAGCCAGTGGCCAGGGCTCCCCGGAGGATGCTGGCAGCAGCAAGGAAGAAGAAGGTAAAAGACTCCACGATGCAGCAGGAGAGAGGCTGGAGGGGATCTGGGGTCTGCACTGTGGGAGTGGGGAGCAGGAGGTGTCAGTTCAACCCATCTCTGTGCTGCAGAAGGTGGAATCTGGCTCCGACTCAGACTCCAAAGCAGACTCGGACTCTGAAATGGGAAATGCACCTGTGGACATGACCAAGTCAGACTCCAACTCCGATTCAGACTCAGATGTGTCTGTGAAAAAGGCTCCACGGGGCAGGAAGCCAGGTAAACGCCGAGGAAGCTCCTCCCAGCACCAGTGGCTTCCTCAGGGGGTGGGAAAGCGAATGAGATCAGGGGCTCCTGCAGCTCTGGGGTCTCCTGTGGTGGGCACCTTCCAACCCACGTCTGGACAGCCCTCTGCTGCACCCCTGTCGTAACAGCCAGGGCTCTTGAACATCTCCCTGTTTCCTTGCAGCTGAGAAACCTCCTCCCAAGCCCCGCGGCAGGAAGCCGAAGCCTGAACGTGTCCCAACCAGCTCCAGCAGTGACAGGTGAGACCAGACAGGACACTGTCACCCTCAGGGCTGGGCTGGGGGTCACCTACCTCCCCTCTTCATGAGAGCTCCACACTCTGTCTTTTCACAGCGACAGCGACAGTGATGTGGATCGCATCAGCGAGTGGAAGAGACGGGATGAGGAACGACGGCGGGAGCTGGAGGAGAAGAGGAAGAGGGAGCAGGAGGAAGAGATCCGTCGGCTCCGGGAGCAGGAGAAGGAGGAGAAAGAGAAGAGGAAGGAGAAAGCAGAGAAGAGCGAGGAGTTGCCCTCAGACTCAGACAGCAGTGCAGAGGATGAAGTGGCCAAAAAGGGCCGGAAAGGCCGTGCCAAGGCCCCATCGTCCTCAGATTCTGAACTGGAGCTGGAGAAAGAGGTGAGAGCAAAGCCCTGAGGAGCTGGGCACAAGGACACAGCCCATCAGCTCCCTGTCAGCTCCACAAAGACCCATCTTGGTTGGGAAGGGTCGTGTCCACTGGCACATCCCTGCCTTGGAATGGGAGCTCTTCCCCTGGCCAAGCACAGCCCGTCCAGCAGTGGGTGTTGTGTCACCAGGACACTTTCCCACCACAGTCATCAGATTTGCTCTTCTGCCCTTCCCAGAGCCTGGGCCAGGGGGCACCAGCCAGGGAGGGGGTTGTGGAGCGTAGTGCTATGGTCAGAGGTGGAATCCTGGTGGGTTCCTCCCTTTGAACTGGGGCGGGTGGTCAGGAAAGCAGCGGGAATCTCCTGAGCTCTGGGAGAACATGTAGGGCTGCCAGTGGGGTGCTGCGGGCTGGGTGGGCCGTGAGGTACCAGGACACGGACCTCAATCCCACGTAGAGGACACCCTGCACCTAACGCAGCTGGCAGCCCTGGTGTCATGAGTACTAGCAGTGCTGGTGGCCACGGCACCGTCTCCCTCCCACAGCAGGGAGGGCTGTACTGCTCTCGCCTGCATTGTTCTCTCCTCCAAGGTAAAGAAGCCGGCGAAGAAGGAGTTGTCAAGGAAACCAAATCAGAAGGAGAAGAGGGGCCGAGCAGAGGAGAAACCGCGGAACAAGTCAGCATCACCCCTCCCTGCCTCAGCGTTTTCCCCCTCTGGGGACGGGCCCTTCCTCTGCTGCTGCTGGCCCTCCCAGCTGCTGCCCCAGGGTGGGGATGGGGCTCCTGTGGGGCTGTTCTGGGCCAGCAGTGCCTAAGGAGGAGCCCAGATCTTGCCTCCTGTCTCCTAGAGCTGAAGGAGGTGTTGAGGTTGAGTTTCCCTGGTGTTTTTCCATCTCACAAAGGGAAGATCACTGGCCTTATCGCTTTGGGCTTTGCTTTTTGGCAGTCCTGGGATGCTGCAGGGTCAGGGAGCTGCTCTCTCAGGGCTCCTGCTTGCCCATGAGCTGGGGGATGAGTGTAGGAGTGTGGCTGGATGTGCTGACTCCTGCCACCAGTTAGCCCAGTGACAAACAAGGGATTCATCTGCACAGCCTCACCTCTCCTTTTCCTCCCACAGACCTTTGAAAGTGGAACGAAGCCGGAAGAAATCTGACCCAATCCCTGAAAGGAGGGTGGAGAAGAAAAAGGGTGAGGGAGCTATTGCTTTGCCATTGGGGAGGGGAGGAGAAGGGGAAAAGGATTGAGGGTTGGTTGCCCTATTGCAGGGAAGGAGATGGATTGGTGTGGTGGTGCTAGAGCCCTTCCCAGCTCTGCTGTGGTCCTAGCATCATGTTGGAAAGTGTTTACAGGAAGTGTGGAGACACTGAGCTTTTCTCCCACATCCCTTCTTGATCGTGGCCCCTTCAGAGAGGCCTCTGGGGCTGGGCTGGACCTTGGGGCTGCAAGAGGAGACCAGACCCCTGCTGAGGGGGGAGGTCCCAGGCTCTGGGCTCCCCTCCTCATGCCTCAGCCCATCTCTCCTGCTGCTGCAGAACCAACAGTCGAAGAGAAGCTTCAGAAACTTCATAGCGAGGTCAAGTTTTCCCTGAAGGTTGATAACCCAGTGAGTACCCTAGAGCATTGGCCTGGCCTGGGAGGTCCCTGCTCCTCATATGTCCTCAGCCTGGCTGTGATGCCTGGGGCTGCTCAGCCCGACTTGAGCCTCCTCTTTGCCCTTCTGGGTACTGGGTGGCATTAGGTGCAGGGAGTCTTGCAGGCAGCTTCTGACAGTGGTGTCATCCTTGCAGGACATCAAGCGGTGTCTGAATGCACTAGAGGAGCTGGGCACGCTCCAGGTCACCTCCCACATCCTCCAGAAGCACACCGACGTGGTGGCCACGCTGAAAAAGGTGGGGTAGAGGGCCTGGACCTTCCATGGAAGGAGTGAGGAGCTGCTGGAGCCAGTCCAGCTCTAAGTGGGGGTCCCTCTTCCTTCCTTCTGGCGCAGATCCGTCGCTATAAGGCAAACAAGGATGTGATGGAGAAGGCTGCTGAAGTCTACACCCGGTTGAAGTCGCGTGTCCTGGGACCAAAGATGGAGGCGATCCAGAAAGCCAACAAGGCCGGGGCTGAGAAGGACAAGGGGGAGGCAGAGAAGGGCCAGGAGAAGCTCTCGGGAGGGGAGACACGGAATGAGAAGGGGGAAGAGGAGACAAATGCTGGTAACTGCTCCCTGGATCCCTGCTCTGTGGGGGCACATCATGATCCCAGGGCCCTTCTTGGGGCATGTCCTGTCCTGCTGGGGACCAGGGGCACGAACAGGGGTGGCTTTTGGCCTTGGCAGTGGAGGGGATCATCAGCCACACGCGGCACCTTCAGTCCCTGGTGGCTGGAGTGCCGGGAGTGGGAGGGAGTGGCTCTGCAGTGCCCGCAGCAATAGGAGCAGAGGGCAAACTTCCTCGCCCACGCCCCAGCTTTGGGTGCCTCTGGGCTGATTTTTGGGCCAGGCTGGCTCCTCACTGCCAGCTCCAGTGCTGGTCTGGGGCACCGGGGAGATGGAGAAACGAGGAGACGCCCTTGGACAGTGGCTCAGGCTCTTGCACAGGCAGCTGGCAACTGGGATCTTCCACTCTCGACGCCAAGTCCCTGCCTGGGGATGTCCTGATGATGCTGCAAGAGCTTTTGGGGAGGAGCTGGTGAAGAAAATCCAGTCTGGCGCCTGCCTCTGGGTGGGGGGTGTGTGGAGAATTGGGGCTCTTCTCATAGCTGTCAGGGTCAGGCCAGTCCTGGGATCCCCTGGGTGTCCCTTGCCTGGACAGTGGGTCCTCAGTTCAGCTCATGGGCTGGGATGGACAGGATCCTCACGGGGAACCCAAGTGTCTGAGCCTCTCTCTTCCCTTTAGACTTGTCTGGTCCAGTGAATGGTGAATCTCTGTCCCAGAAAGCAGAGGGAATGGAGGAGAAGGACAAAAGCCAAGGGTCAGGAGCTGGAGAACCAGAGGCACCAGCTGAGGAGACCCACAACAAGTGAGTGTGCGAGGGGCAGAGCTGAAGGCTCAGCAGCTCCTCTGGGGCTGCTGCTCCTCCAGGCTGGGCTCTCACAGACTGTGGGGGAGTCTGCTGGGTCCTGTCTTTACCCAGCTTTGAGAAGGAGCCCGGTGTGTGGGAGAGAGCCAGTGGTGTTGCTTACTGGGAGGCCCCTGCTCTCCTCCCCCAGCAGCGTGCAGGACTATCCCAAGGCCGAGCGAGCCGGGCCGGAGCGGGAGAGAGCTCACGGCGGCGAGTCAGAGGCTGTGGATGACGACGACGAGAGTTGAGGAAGCAGCTCCAACCCAGAAGACGAGGAGATGAAGGGGCTGCCAAGGGCCACTGGCCTCTGCCTTGTCCCCTACTTGAGTTACTTCACTAAGTCACACAGTAGCTGATGTCCTTAGGTCTTGTCCTGTGCCCCCACCCCGCAAAAGCACCAGCCGTGGGGGGGCTGTGCTGGTTGTCTGTATTTGTTCCCCCCTCCCCCCTTTTTTTTTTGTTCTGGGTTTGTTTGGATTTTTTGGTTTTATTTTTCCCTTCCCACCTAATTTCTTGTGATTTCAACCGACATTAAATGAATATAAAGGGTTTTGTAATGAAAAACACGAGGAGCCCCAGTGTCTTGTGTCTGGAGGGGATCACAAAATGGGTGTCCCCTCTCCTCCGCTCCCTCTGACCCTGGTCCAGTCTCTGAGCCTGGTGACACCCATGGGTGTCCCTGTCTGTGCAGGACAATCAGCCCACACTGCCTTCCGCTTCGTTTTCCATCTGCCTCCACCATGGGGGCTTCTTCCTCACCATCATCCTCTCTTGGCTGCTGGAGCCTGATCCTTGCACTGTGGGTGAGGAGCAGCACAGCTGGGGATAAAACCAGAACAATCCCAGAATGATTGAGGCTGGAGAAGCCCTCTGAGCTCAGGTACCCCAGACCAGGACCCAACATCACCCCAGTGGCCACACCAGGGCACAAAGGGCCACAGCCAGGCTGCCCTTCAGTGCCTCCAGGGATGGGGACCCCACCACTGCCCTGGACAGTCCAGTCCAGGCTCTGATCCCCCCTTCCATGAGGAAGGGCTTCCTAACATCCAACCTAACCCTCCCCTAGCAGCTTCACGCCCTGCCCTCTCATCCTGGCACTGGTTGCCTGGGAGAAGAGCCCAACCCCCACCTGACTACAACCTCCCTTCAAAGAGTTCGAGAGAGGGAGAAGGTCCCCCCCGAGTCTCCTCCAGGCTAAACCCCTCAGCTCCCTCAGCCTCTCCCCACCAGCCTTTCCCTCCAGTCCCTTCCCCAGCCTTGTTGCTCCTCTGGACCTGCTCCAGCCCCTCAATCTCTTGAAGCGAGGGGCCCAGGACTCGAGGGAAGGTCTCTAATAAAACCGGTGCTTCCTCCCCTAACCCCTCAGGGAGGGGCTGAGCTGGGGCACCATCCTGCCTGATGCTGGGCACCACCTCTGCTTGTTTCAGCAGAGCTCCCAAGTTTGTGTGGCAAGCAAAGTCGTTGCCAGCTCCTCGAGTCCCCTTTGTGGCACAGGAAGGGCACCCCGGCCCCGATCCCACTCTGCAGCTGCTCTTGCCATGACTCTGCCCTGGGGAGAGCTGCTTTAATGTTTTCCAGGGCTGATTTCAGGCTCCTCTGTAAACAAAACCCAAATAAACCCCCCTCCTCCAAACCCACCTCCCTGTGCCTCTTGCCCAACTACTGGGAAGCAGCTGGAGGAGGTTTGGAGAGGGAGGGAGAAACGGGGTGAAGTGGGTACCAGGGGTCAGGGAGCTGTGAGAGTAACCTGGACCCCAGGAGGGAAGCTGGGGTCACTGGGATGTGCCAGGAGAGGCTGGTTTAGCCCTGCAGACCCCAACCAAGGGGCTCGTGTGAGCACCTCCCCACCTTGGGCCAGCACCCAGGGTCAGGGAGGGGACTTAAGACTTAAACATGGGTGCTACAGGTCTCCCTCTCCATCTGACCCCCTTCCCAAAGTCCCTGGAATAACCAGGACATGTCCAGAGCCACACTGGCGGCCCTGATGCTGCAGCAGCACTTCAGACCCTCCCACCATTGGGGGATGGCTGTGGCTAGTGGTGTTTAGGACCCTCAACCCCCAGATGTGAGGGGTTGGATGCTGGAGCAGGGACCCCACCAGTGCCTCCTCCCAGGCCACGCTGGGGGAAGCCTCAGGAGCTTAAGTCCACAGCCCAGGATGGTGCCCCAGAGTCATCGTCACTGAAGGAGGGGGTGACACCCTGGTCTGGCAGAGGGGCACACAGATGCTGTTCTGCTCTCCCTCACTGCCAGACCCTACTGTTGGGGCCCCTGGGGCTGGGAAGATTCTGCTCCAGAAGAGTTCCACCAGTGCAGGGGACAGACTGGGGGCCTCACTGGGCTGTGGGACAAGGGGATCTTCAGGTCCCTGTGGGGGGAATCTGCTCCTGCAAAGCCTTCCCCTGGCCCAGACTCTGCTCAGTCATGGGAAAAGGGACACCAGTCCCCTCCAGTAGACATGATGGTACAAAGCTGGGACCCCATTGAATCATCAAGGTTGGAAAAGACCTTCAAGCTCATCAAGTCCAATGGTCCACCCTACAACCCCAACCACTACCCCACGTCCTGATACACCCTGGATGCCCGTTTGTTGAACCCCTCCAGGGACGCTGCCTCCACCCTCTCCCTGGGCATCAGCCAACTGTGAGCCCCTACAGCCCTGGGGACCCCAATCCCAACCCTCTGTCTGCCCAAAGAAGCCCCAGTCCAGTGCAAAACTACCCAGTTTATTACTTCAGGAGCCATCCCTGACTCCACAAGACCAGGGGCTTGAAGGCACTGAGGACAACGGGACACAGGGGAATCCAGCTGAGAGCTGGAGGTGACCTCAGGAGGCACTTGGGGACACCAAGGCACATCATGCCACATCCCTGGGTGGGAGGGTAACAAAGCACAGAGCCCCAGCAGGCACTAGGGTTATGGTCAAGGTGGGCCAGGCAGGGGTTAGTAGCTGCTCCTAGCAAGGCTTTGGAGTGGGGAGGGGGGTCACCACCATCCCCCCCCAGCCCAGAAGATGCTACTTCATCTCCAGGTCTATCAGGCGCTGGCCTGAGGGGGCGAAGGGTCCCACCAGCCAGGTCAAGGGGGTGTTGTGAGCCACATGCTCCACCAGCTCATCCATCAGCTGCCGGGCTTTGGCAACGTGAGCACGGGCCTGGGCCAGCACGCTGGCCGTCACGTCCTGCAGCGAGGCGGCGGAGGCGAGGGATGCCCGCAGCTCCTCCACGTTGTGCCGGACCTGTCCTGCCTTGTCCTGGATGCTGGCGGGGAGGCCCTGAAGACTGGACACCAGGGGCTGGCAGGAGCTCTGCAGCTGCTGCGTCAAACCCTGCAGCAGGGCCAGCGTCCCCGACTCCACTGGCTGTGAGGGGACAAAGGGGTGGTAAGGGGTGGGACACACCGAGTGACCCCAGGGGGACCCTCCACCTGCCCTCCACCTACCTCTGGTGGCACCAGGTCCTTGCCACCGCCTGGCTGCTTCTTGCTCCACTCCAGCCACATCTGCTGCAGCTTCTCCTGCCCTCCCTGCAGCTTCTGGTCCATCCCCTGCTTGAGGTACTCGACCTGCAGGGAGGCAGAGCCTGGGGTGGGCGGGCTGCTGCAGCCCCAGGGTAACACAGGAGGACACATGGGGATGGGGGGTCAGGGGGAGGTGTGGGGTTGGGGTCCTACCAGGTCAAGGGTGCGCTGGAGCTGGCCCAGCACGTCCTGGCTGCTGCGGCGGGCACTCTGCAGCTTCCCCAGGGAATGCTGCAGCGCCCGGTGCCGCAGCTTGGTTGAGAGGGAGCCCAGACGCACAAAGTAGCTCTGCTGCTGCTTCTGCTGCTCCGGTTCGAAGCCCTCGACAGCTGTGGCCAACTTGCCTGTGGGATAGGAGCTGCTGAAGCGGCTCCACCACTGCTAAACCCCACCTAGAGCCAGCAGTGCCCTGCCCAGCCCAGTTCTGAGGGGAACCCCAGCCCCTGACATCACCAGGGGATTGCAACAGCTCCTCACCCAGCTCCTCATCTGTCATGGGCAGGTAGTGGTCCACGAGCTCCTCAGACTTCTCCAGCATGGAGCCCACCCCGCTCACCACCATCTGGCCCACGGTGGAGCCCATGACAGTGCTGACACCGCTGCTCACTGCCGACCTGGTCAGCTCCACGCCGCCCTGCACAGCCCCTTTGGTCATGTCCATCACACCCGACACCCGGCTCGTCACCGCGTCCTTGGCCCCAGCCACGGTGCTGGTCAGGACATCCTTGGCCCCTGTCACTGTGGAGGTCACCAGTTGCTTGGTGTCCGCGATGAGCTGGTGGGGAGGAACAATAACCCTCTGTTAACCCACTGAGAGGGGGCCTAGGGGTGCGTTTGTCCGCCCCACTCCACTACCTTCTCCGGGGGCTGCTGCAGGATGGGCAGCTTCTCCTCCAGCTTGTCCAGCCCCTTGCAGGCAAATTCGTTGGCAGTGGAAACTGGAGATGAGGAAATCAGTGAGGTTTAACACCCTGCTGCTTTGTGAGAACTTGAGCAGGGCTCAGTTTTGGGGTACCCCCAGAGCTCCCCCCACCTCCCCAGCTTCTCCAGCTCTTTCTGAGTGTGTTTGATGGTGGTGGTGGATTAGAGATGAGGAACCAGCTTTTCCCCATCCTGCTGCCCTCAGACACAGCTGATTTCCTGGCACCCCAAACTCCACGAGATGCTGCCCCCAACTCACTCTGCGGCTCCAGCTTGGTGAGGAGGGGCTGAGCCCCACTGACCGCCGCCGCTGTCAGCGTCTTCACCCCTTTCTCAGCCACGTCGCAGACCGACTTGACGTAGGGGTGACTCTCCTTGGTGGAGTTGTAGGCGGTGGAGACCATCCCATAGGCAGAGCTCACCAGGGGCAGGTTGGCCACCCGCGCCCCGATGCTCTGGGGGTGCAAAAGAGTTCAGGATGAGGATGGGGGGAAGGGTTTGCTCACAGACCCCCACATCTCATCAGGGCATCCTCAACTGCCTCAGGGTGGTTACAAGGTCCCCTGAGGCTTCTCCCAGCCCTGCCAAGGGTGAGATAACCCCGAGCACTGCCCCCAAGCAGGGACCCCCCGACACCCCTATTCCCCCTCCGCCGTTGACGCCACCAACCTGCTGCTCCTCTGCCTTGGGCTGCGCCATCTCGGACTCGCTGGTGGCCATAGTGGGGCTGAAGGGGACGGACAGAGGGGACCGTGACGGGGGGCCAGACCCGCCCAACACTCCCCATACACCCCCGGGATAGGGGAAACCCCAAGTTAGCCCCGTCCCTGGGGCAGGGCAGCTCCCACGTGGCTGCGGACACCGACGGGGCGGAAAACCGAAACTCACCTCCGGCGGCTCTGCTAGACCCTCAGCTCTGCCCGCTGCCCCCTTCCCCGCCCCTTTATAGCCCGGGATCCGCCCCGGCGCATGTGACCGGGACCCGCCCCCCGGGGCCGGCCCGGGGCGGTCCGGGAGCACCGACCGTCGGGGCTCGTCCGTTGCCCCTTTCCCACATCCTCGGAGGCTCGATCGCCTTGGGTCCGGTTGCACCGATTCCACGCAGGACCAGATCGTCCCGGGACACCGGGATGCACTGACCAGCCCGCACCCCACGTGACATTGAAGGCGACGATCACCAGTGCCACCGGTGGTAACT
>JAOXOE010000866.1:1996911-2019711 GCA_028565055.1 Phoeniculus purpureus
TCCCTCGTCCTATCACTATTAACATGGGAGAAAAGACCAGCACCAGCCTTGTTACAACCTCCTTTGAGGTAGCTGTAGAGAGCAAGAAGGTCTCATCTAAGCCTCCTCTTCTCTAGACTCAATAACCTGAGTTCCCTCAGCTGCTCTTCCCAGGGCCTGTTCTCCAGCCCTCTCCTCAGCCCCACTGCCCTTCTCTGGCCCCACTCCAGCCCCTCAATGTCCTTCTTGTACTGTGGCTCTCAACACTGGACTGGGACTCAAGTGGTGGCTCCCAACACTGGACCACTCAAGTTGTGGTCTCACAAGTGCAGAGTACAGGGGCACCATCACCTCCCTCCTCCTGCTGGTTACCCCGTTCCTGATCCAGCCAGGATGCCGTTGGCCTTGGTGAAGCAATCCTACCTGCTGGAGCAAAACTGCTGGCACAGAAAAACCCATCTTGAGTCCCCAGAGGTCCTGCTGTACCTGAAACGATGCTGTCTGACAATCCCAGCCTTGCTGGGCCTTGCTCACCCCCTGAGCCACCACTGCTGGGAGCAGAGCAGCCTGTCTGCACTGCCCACAGTGAAACCACACCGTGACAAGGGCCACAGCTATGGGACAGGCACAGCACTACCCAGATCAGAACTGGCCCCAGAGGGAGGGGACATGTTTACCAGCCCAATATCACAACAGCACGGCCTCCACCCTTGGGCTTGTCCCTTCAAACCGTGGGCGATAAACCTGCCACTGCCAGGCAGGGCTGCAGCTCGTCGAGCAAGCAGTGACAAACCCACTTGCACCCAGTGAGCACCAGATTCGCCCAGAGATATGGGACAGACAGGTGTCCTGCTTTGTGCTACCTGCACTGTTCAGCGCTTCATGAGGAGTTTTGCAGGCTTTCAGGCCTTTTTAGGTCTCTTCAGGAGTTACACCCACCTGTATAAACCAGCAAACAGTGGGAATGAAGCTGTTTCTACCCCACAAGGCTCCTACAGTGGATCCTGACAGATGAAGGCTGAGCACTACCTAAGACCAGATGGTCTTTAATCCAACTAGAACTTCTCACCCCATGATGCTGGAGCTCAGAGCTGCTGCTGCAGTTACTCCTTCCTTTTGCAAAGCTGTTTTCTCTGGCTTTTATTTTTTTCCTTAAATAAAAGGAACATTTTGCTGTGAACTAGCAAAACCTGTTCTGGATGCACACAGGGAGCTGCTCACCATCTGCAGCATTTGCCAGCGTGACTTGCTTGGGTTTTTTTCCTTACAGGATCCTATCTCGGCGTGTGGGCGCCCGGCTGCCTCACCCAGGGAAACGTGGGCTCACAGCAATCAGCCGGCACAAGCCCACGAGTCAAATCCTGCTCCCTCAGAGGACTGAACCAGTCCCCTGGTTGTCCGGAGAGGCCCACGGGATCCCAAACCTGCTGCTCCAGTGGTGCCGAGGTCCTTACAGACCTTGGTCCTGGCTCAGTTTTTCTTCAATTAACAACAGACGTGGAAGGAAACGAAACATTCTAGGGAAGATCTTCCACATGTTTGGTTTTGGCAGCATCTGCGGCTTCAAGGGAGCCAAAAGCTAAGTAATCCTCCTCTCCTTCAGCCAAGGGGTGGCTGAGGAGTGGGACTGGTGGAGGGAAAGGGAAGGAGGGTGGAAAGGGAAGGGAGAGGAGAAGAAGATGGAAAAATAGCCACACTAGAACCAGTCACTTCTAGTTGAAGCATCTCTAGAGCACAGATACCCATGTCCCTGCACCCTGGGGTGCTGCAAAGGGGCTGGCAGCACCTCCAAAAAAGGATTGTGTCCATCTCATCCCTGCAAGGCCAATCACTTCACTGGTGTCAGCAGAAACCTCACACCAACCCTAACTTTCTTCAGACTAAACCAGCTCCCAGAACCCTGCAGCAACAACAGCTGCAACAGAAATCACAATGCAATGTTGCAATCACAAATGCACCCCGTTTCCAGCTTTAAACTGGGGGCCACCAAGTCTTTGCCCCGGGCAAGTTACTTCCCCTCACCCCAGACAGCTGTCCTGGGTTTAATTTTTCCACAAGCAGCCAAAATGGTTCTTTTTAAGCCCCCAAAAACCCCACCTGTAACAGATAAAACCAACACCAAAGTTCATGTGTGATGATCTACAATAACTCCCCATGAGAAAAGCTTCATCAGGTGTTTGTAAGGGATGTTTTGGGGCTGGCTTAAGGAACACACTGAGCCTGAGTCATCAATGAGCTTTCACCTCTAACTATCCTGCAACAGTGCCACGGCACCTCCACAACAGTGAAATCCTCCTACACCGACTTCTCAGCCCAACCTTCCTCTGTGGAAATGGGAAAAAGAGTTAGAACAAACCCCTGTTGATGATGGAGAGGGGTCTGCAAGGAAGTGGATTGGGGACTGACTGAAAGTATCTATCTCCTCCTCTGCTCTGCAAAGCAGCCCAGGGTTTTGTAAACATGGCCAAGAAAGGAGACACCACACAGAGCCAGGGGTTGAGCTCAAAGGGGTTTAAACTTTTTGGGCCTGGACAACAGAATCTGGTGCAAAATTCATCTTCAATCTACAACAGTGACAGAAAAGCAGCAACTGGGGGAAGCAGAGGAGTAGCTGGGATTCCCGACTGCCAAAAATACATTGAAAAGAATTTCCAGACGGTTCATTCCAGCAGCGTTCCCGAGCAGGGGAAGAAAGAGAAATCTGCTGGGGATATTGGGAACAGCCACCCCTCACACAGAGGGCGTGGGAGAAGGTGTCTGAGAACCCTGTTAGAACCCAGTTCCTACTTTTGGGGTGAAGACCCGCAGTGAGGAGCTCCAGCAACTTTGTTTGAGGCTGACACGTACTCCCTGTTTGCTGCTAGAGCAATTCGTTACAGGATTGGGAATTGCTTTGGCCACCAATCGCACATCACACCAGGTTTTTCCGATGTCTCCCAGCTGTTTCCGTGTGGATCGAGGCTCCTTCACCAGGCCCCAAATCCTGCTGCCAGCTGCTCACCGGGAGCATCCCGAGGTCAGGCTGCAGTTGCCATCCGGTTACTGGGACCGGTGACTCCCAGCTGCTGCTTTCCCGGGGTTTTCACCTCAAATCCTGCTCTGGTTCAAGGGAACTCAGGGCTGTCCGGGTGTTTCTCCACCATCACCGGGGCTACACCAGCCCCTCCTCGGTACCCCGGCACCCACCAGGGCCTGAGGCACCTGAACCCCAGTACCCTCCGCTGCTTTCACTGGGGTCCCCCAACAGCTCCGGAGGAAGGATGAGCTCTGGAACCCCCTCAGGCCACTCTCATAGCGACACAGGCCCAGCCTGGCCCGTCACGTCACTCCGGAGCCCAGGGAGAGGAAAGAACCGGTGGCCGTTGACCGCGAGACCGCGGAGGGTGGTGGTGCCGAGCTGGAGCCCCGACCGTTGGCGAGCGGCCACCGGACACCACTAGCGGATAACGGCGGGACCCTACTGAGTTCAGACAGCAAAGAGAAAGGAAGAGGGAAAGGATCGCACCAGCCGCCGGCACCGGAGCGGTGCGGCGGATCCCGGTGCCTCACCTGGCTGGCCTTGTAGAACTGTTTCTTCAGCCCCGCCACCGACATCCTGCTGCCTCCTGCGCCGTTGCCGAGGGGACGCGCTGCGAAGGGCGGAGTGTTGGGGCTGGCGAGGGGAGCGGCGGGACACGCTGGGCACTAACGAGCCGAGCCCGGCCCGGCCCGGCCCCGCCGCCGCTGCCGTTGCCGCTGCTTCCGTTGCCAGAAAGCTCCGCCCCCTACCGGCACCAACGAGAGGAACGCGAGCGCCCGGCCGGAGCGGCGCCCCGCCCGCCACATGGTACCCCCGCGCCCCCTGTTGGCCGGGGGGGCGATACTGCACGTCAGCCTGAGCCGCGGAGGCGGGGAGGGGTGGTGGTAAAGAAACGGGGCACTGTCGCGATAGTCCAGTGTGGTCTTGTAAAACCTGTCCCTGGGGAGAGGCCACACGGGCCAGGGGGCGGGCAGACCCCATCATTACAGAATCCCAGAATGACTGAGGCTGGAAAAGCCCTCTAAGCTCAGCCAGCCCGGACCAGGACCTAACATCACCCCAGCGGCCGCTCCAAGGCACTAAGGGCCACAGCCAGGCTGCCCTTCAACACCTCCAGGGATGGGGACTCCACCACTGTCCTGGGCAGTCCGTTCTAGTATCTCATCCCCCTTTTCATGAGGAAGGGCTTCCTAACATCCAGCCTAACCCTCCCCTGGCAGCTTCAGGCCCTGCACTCTCGTCCTGGCGCTGGTTTCCTGGGAGAAGGGCTTGACCCCACTTGACTACAACTTCCCTTCACGGACTCAGAAAGAGGGAGAATGTCCTCCCTGTGTCTCCTCTTCTCCAGACTAAACACCCCCAGCTCCCTCACCCTCTCCTCATCAGCCTTTCCCTCCAGTCCCTTCCCCAGCCTCGTTGCTCCTCTGGACCCTCGATCTCTTTCTTGAAGTGAGTGGCCCAGCACTGCCCCCAGTACTCGAATGGAGGGCTCCTCAGTGCCCAATGCAAGCACACTGAGGATCCCAGCGCCGCCTGAGGCAGGGCTGCGGCGAGGAGACAGCGTGTGCGGCACGAGATCAGCCTCACCAAAGGCGGGAGGTGGAAGTCCGTACTCGCCACCAACACCGGCAGGAGACGGGAGCGACTACAACTCCCACAGGGCTTCGCGCCGCAGACGAACCACAAGTCCCGCAATCCTCGCGGCGTGACACTGCCCTCTCTAAGCACGCGCCTAAAGAGCGCCACTTGCTCATTGGCTGAGCGCTCTGCCGCCATTTCAAGCCCTGGGGCCTTTACGTGGAGCACTGCGGTGGGCGGTTCTGCCCCTCTGCCCGCGCCTGGGGAAAGTCTGTCTCCGCTCCTTGGGGCTGGCCCCAGGGACGCACCGCCGCGGCTCCCGTTCCCGCACAGTTCCAGAGCAGGCATCAAGCCCAGGTGTAAGAACCTGGCGGCGCCCCGCTGGCCCTCACCCAGCCACCCAATCAGCACCTCCAGCGGGACAGACTGACAGCTGCTAAAGCCGCTCAGCGGCGGCCACTGGGCTCAGCCAATCGGGAGACAGAGCCCGAGAGACGCGGGCGCGGAGGAGGCGGGGCGGACGGAAAGGGTGGTCACGTGGTACTCACTCCGCCAATCAGCGCGGCCAGGCGCGGGGTCGCCCCGGCTCCCGCCAAATACGAGCGGGACCCCCCCCCGGGGTGGGACCGGGCCGGACGGGCCGTACCGAGACGAGCTGGGCCGAGCAGCGTCACTTCGGCCGCCGCCGGCGGGGGAGGAGCGGCGGGACCCGCCGGAGCAGGTAGGGTCAAACAGAGGGGTGCGGCGCGGCTGGGCCCGGGGTACTGTGGGAGGCAGTGGGGGATGTGGGGCCTTCCCGGGGTAACAAAAGAACCGGCAGCCGCCACTGCTGCGACCCGAAGCCAGGTCCGGGCCTGCCCCGCACCTCCCACCCGCCCAGCGGCGGATCCTTCTGCCTGGACCCATGGGCGGGTGGATGGGGTTCGTTGTTCCGGGCCCGACGGTGCGGTACTCCCTCAGGTTGATGGGGCTGGGCTCTGCTCCATTGTCCGCCCTGAGGAGCCGCCAGGCGCTGCTGCGGGCGCGCGTGGAGCAGGTGGTTCACCGGGAACCTGCTCTGGGTGTTGATTTGTCGTTTTTCCCTCACAGCCATGGAGTGCAGAGACAAAGCAGCTGCTGCTCCGCGGAAGCTCGTTCAAGGTACCGCTGAGGAGGGGGCGACTGTCACCCAGGGGCTTCAGTGGTGCAGAGGCAGAGAGTTGCTCAAGGAGCTGGAGCATCTGCCTTAAGGGAGAGACTGAGACAGCTGGGGCTGCTCAGTCTAGAGAGGAGACTGAGGGGGCCTCTGATCAATAGATAAAGGGGTGTCAGGTTGATGCAACCAGACTCTTTTCAGTGGTGCCTAGTGACAGGATAAGAGGCAATGGGCACAAACTGGAACACAGGAGGTTCCACCTAAACATCAGGAAAACTTTTTTCTCAGCCCTGGCCCAGGCTGCCCAGAGAGACTGTGGAGTCTCCTGCTCTGGAGAGATCCCAAACCCTCCCGGGCTATTCCTGTGGATCCTGCTCTGACAAAGGGATTGAACTTAATGATCTCCCACAATCCCTTCCAACCCCACCAGTCTGTCATTGTGTTCAGGAGGTGTCAGGCCTGGTTTTGTGCAACACAAAATCATAAAATTTGAGTTAAAGGGACATTCACAGCTCTTCCAGTCCAACCCCCTGCAGTGAGCAGGAGCATCCCCAATGAGAGCAGGTTGCTCAGAGCCTCAAGGCCCAAGCTGACCTGCAATGGTTCCAGAAATGTGGCTTCTCCCACCTCTCTGGGCAATCTGAACAGGCATCTCAGCTTCCTCAGTCTGAAACATCTCTTCCTTTTCTGTAGCTTGAATCTTCCTTCTTTTAGTTTAAGATCATTTAAATTTAAAACCATCATCCTTTGTCCTGTTGCAACAGACCTTGCTAAAAATGTATTGACTTTGCACAACTAAACTGGCTTGAACTGATTAATCTGTTTTAATGCTAATGAATTAGGATGAATTAATTATTTTCTGTATTTGATTTCCTCCCCTCATCCTAGTGATTTTCTATGACTAAAAGAATTGAATGTTGTTGTTTCAGCTCGGTTGCCGTTCAAACGTTTGAATCCTGTACCAAAGGAAAAATGCGATGCGGATTCAGAAGTCAAAAAAGTCAAGAGCTCACAGGGTGCTTTTGGGGTGAGCAAAGATTCTTCCCTTGATGCATCCTGTGTGACCCTGGACAACGTGGAGAATGACTGCCAGTTGGATTCACGTGTGAATTTTACTCCGAAACTTGTGAATGGAAAAGGTCCCTTAGACCATTTTATCCAGAAAACCACAAAAGATTCCACAAGCAAAACTGTAATTGTTATTGACCTGAGCGAGGACTCAAGCCATAGACTAAGTGCTGATGTAGACCATATAGATTTTGACTCAAAAGCATCCTCATCCCTGGCTGAAACAAATGGCACATTAGTTAAAGAGAGAACCCAGTTGTGTTGCCTGAATTCTACTCCGAGTTGCCAAGTAGAGGATGAGTCAATGGAGACTGACTCTCCGTGCGAAGCTGTAGAGAATAAAGACGAAGGTTTGATGGGTGGAATCCAATCACATTCTGGGTTCACAGAATGTAATGATGTGGGGAAGGCAAAGGTAAATCAGAGTAAACTGAAGGATGTCATCTTTGAGGGGAAGATGCCTGTTGTGCTCCTGGAGGATATTATGACTGCAAAGTCTCCTCAGGTTGTTTCTCTGGATGGAAGCACCACGTCGGAAAATGAGACTATGGAATCGTCTCACGAAGGAGACTCTGGACTTACCAACTCGTCGCTGAGCGCTCACTCCATGAGCTCACCCGAGGCACAGCCTGCTGCTGAAGCCAAGAGAAACTCCAGTCCCTTAGCTTCCTCAACGCCTGTTAGGAAGGTTGGTCTCCTCTCTTGAGGTTTCTTTAAAAGCTGCTGGGTTGCAGACAGGCTGTGGGGTTAGTTTGTAGCAAAAAGGATTAATAGGATGTTCCCAAAGAGATGGTGAGGGGTGAATGGAAGGTTGTGCTGATTTATTGACTCAAGTATTGCCCTTTGGCATCTCTCTTTCAATCCTGTAGGGAAAAGATTGAAATCTCCTGCTTCTGGTACGTTCGGATCAGGGGAGTGTAACTTCAAACTCTGTTACAGATTTGGTTTTCGGGTCTTTTTTCCTTTCTGAAATGTCTGCCCTGTGAATTGGCACTTTGGGATAAGGACAGTGTCCTAAAGCAGATTTATCCATTAAGTTTTACGGCCTCTGTTCCATACTTGATGAAGCCGCTGTAATTACAGTGAAGGAATGTTACCCCAGTGTCAGTTTCTAAACTTTGAGCTTAGAATCACAGAATCATTAAGGTTGGAAGAGACCTTCAGGGTCATCCAGCCAAACCATCACCCCAACCTCACCCTGCCCACTAAACCCTGTCCCCCAGGGGCACAGATACATGTTTGTTGAACCCCTACAAGGATGGCAACTCCCCACCTTGGCAGCCTCTTCCAACCCCTGACCACTCTGGCAAGGAAGAGATTTCTCTTGATGGCCAACCTAACCTTCCCCTGGCACCACTTGAGTCCGTTTCCTCTTGTCCTATCACTGGTGACTGGGGGGAAGAAGCTTCTGCAACTGTGGTGTAGAAAAAAGTTTAAAGTCAACACTCAAGCTCTGTGTGTGAGAATGGAGGGAGAGTCTGACAAAGCTTCACTCTCCCCAACTGGGTGGATGGAGCCTGTGGTCTCAGCCATCTTGTTATGATCACGGGGAGGTGCTTTGTGAGCTGCTTTGGGGAAGATCACCACACTCAGCACTCCTGGGGACGTGCAGTGCTGTGGGCAGGGCAGGCTGGAGCAGGGGAGGGAAAATCTCAAGGTTTATCACTGAATGAGCTGGTTAATTGTCATCTGAGTTCCAGTTCAGTAGCTCTGTTCCAGAAAGAGACCCCAAAGCACTGTGGTGTTTTGGTGCTGGGTCAAAGGAGAAGCTTCTGAGGACAACAGTGTAAGCACAGGCAGCTGAAACGTTCATGTGGCTCATGCCCTGCTCTTCTGGGAAGGAAGAATTATGAGAGGGAAGGTCTCCTAGAGGGCATAGTCGTCCACGGTGAAACTTGTGAGGCAGAGCAATCCTGGTGAAGGTGTTTGGGTGTTGTAGCTAAGCTTTGCCTACACCTACAGTTAGGCTGGACTGTCCCACCAGCTCTTGAGGGGCTCAGCCATGTTCTTAGAGAGGAGAATGAGGAGCATATTGAAGGGTAGATGGATGTTGAGCTGCCAGAGGTGAAGAATCAAGGATGTAGCTCAGGTAAAACAGGAGAGAAGCTGATGGCCTTGCTGCTTGAGGTCATCTTGAGCCTTTTAAGAAATATTTTCACCAGCTATTCCCTGTAGGATCTAGAGAGAAACAGTCCTACAGGCAAGGAAAGGCCTCAGTGGTGTAGCAGATGAGTTAGTGGGGCCTTTGAGCTCATGGTGTGATGGGTCTCCTGGTTTTTTCCCCATTGTGCTTATTGAGGACAATGATTCATTCTTCCTTTAATAAAACTCCTGGTCTCTGAAGTGAAACAGAGAAGCTCAAGCAGGCATGAAGTATTTCTAGTACAGCAGAACGAACAGAAAATGATGTAATGTGATAACGTGAATGGTGTGAAGTGAGGCTGGAACAGCTCAGGTGCCAGAATGGGGAGTCACACCTCAACCTGCGTGTTGTGTGTCCTGGCATGTTTGTTTGCCGGGTGGCAACAGCTCTGCGAAACTAAAGCTCCTAGTTGAAATAACTCTCATTTGTATCAGATAAATGCAGAATCTCCTGGTACTGCTTTGTACTTCAATGTGTGTGAGTACAGAAAATAAAGCAGTCTTGTAATCGGAGATTGAACATGGCACCTCCTGCAAATAGCAGAAGGATGAGGGGAGCTACAGGAAGCCCAGGGCCCACAGTCTGCTGAAAAAATGACTGATTAAGCCTTATAACCAGTGGTTTTAAACATTAAATAACCTTTTTTCCTCTTTATAAACAACAGCTTTAAGAGAAGGGAGAAGTGTGACCTGTTGGGAGCTTGGGGTTGATGCTGGAAGAACAAGAGGGCTCTGATTACAGGAAGAAAGAACATGGAACTATGGACAACACTCCTTGTACTCAGGAAGTGCTAAGTACCATAGCGAGTGATAGGATGCAAAACAACCACCTCCAAAAAAGCCAAGTCTAACTTGAAGGAAGTGACTTTCCTCTGTTTAAATGTCCTTGGAGCTCTCGTGCTTTGGAGCAGCTCTGGCTTCTGCTTTCTTTTCCGCATGTGACATTGCCTTTGCAAACGATACTTCAGAGCTGAGGGGACTGGAGGGATTTGTTTATGCAAAACCGCCTCAACATGAGGGCTGAATGCAAACTGGAGTGTTTAGATGTGTTCAGGCTCAAATGTAAATAGCTGAGATTAGCAATGCTTGAACTGGGTTCTTAGAACTTGTACTGGAGGAATCCTTAAGTTGCTGAATTTATCATCTGCGAGAACCATCTTAATATTTTTCTGCTGAGCTCCCCATTCTTTTCTGACAAGGGAGTGCAGCATCTCCCTGCGGAGAAAAGGCTGAGGGAGATGGGTCTCTTGAGCTTGGAAAAAAGGAGACTGAGGGGTGACCCCATGTTGATAAATATGGAAAGGGAGGGTTTCAGGAGGATGGAGCCAGGCTCTGCTCAGGGGCACTCAATGACAAGGGGTGATGGGTGTGAGCTAGAAGAGGAGGTTCCATGTCAATGTGAGAAAGAATTTCTTCCCAGTGAGGGTGACAGAGCCCTGGTAGGGGCTGCCCAGGGGGTTGTGGAGTCTCTTTCTCTGGAGACATTTAAAATCCACCTGGAGTGTTCCTGTGTGACTGGATCTAGGGGATCCTGCTGTGGCAGGGGGTTGGACTGGATGATCTTTCGAGGTCCCTTCCAATCCCTAATGTTCTGTGATTCTATGAAGTTCTGGTGCCTCATGCAAAGGGAACACTGTGAATCTCTAGTAAACAATCTCTAATAAAACTTGTGCTTTTAATTGCAGGTATCTCAGAAACTCCACAAAAGCTCTGCAGAGAAGGAGAAGCTGAGATTGCAAAGAGTAAGGCACTTTCACTGACCTAGGACGTTAACTTGCTGTGCTTTTGCTTTGAATAGTAAGCAAAACCCTTTGGGTTGCATCTTGGTCCACTCAGAACATCTCCCTTCCTGTTCTCTTCACTGAAAGTGGAAGGATCATAATGTACTCAGCTTGTTCCACACCGTCTTAGTGCCCACGTAAGGAGGTGTGGGCGGTCCACAAACCGTAAATGTTGCTGAGTGCTTGTCAAAATGCTTTGGAGAATTTCTTCAAACCCTTCTTGAATGCGGGTAGGTGCTAAATGGGCAGATGTCAGGGAAGTGTCCTGTTTAGGGTCACTTCCTGCTCATCGTTCTAACCCTTAACGCATTTAACCCCCCCAAAATGTGGGGTCTGTTCCTGGTTAGTAAGTGAAGCAAAGAGGCCGCTCTGTTCATGGCTTGCTGGAGGTTGCTGATGGAAACACTCCAGTCGCTCTTCTTGACTGCAGCTACTCAGCAAGCTCTGCCCATAATGGGGCAGTAATTTTGCTGCCTCTTCTGCCTCCAGTCCTAAACTGCTAAATATAAAGGAGGGTGACGGATCGCATGAGCAGTCGGTGCCGTTCGAGTGGGCTTTGCCTGCTGGCGAACTGGGTGTCACTTGAACTGCAGTGAGGAAAGCCTGTGCTCCTGAATTCTCATGGTGTTCCATAGGAACTCATGGCTGCAGTTGGTGGGGGCCTGTTGTGGGGTTTATATAAGGTTTATGTGGCTGAGTCTGCTCCTGAGATGCTTTTTACAGTCTAGGAGTCAGCCTGTTGTGTTCTCCCCTTCTTTACTTACGTTAAAAATAGTAAAGAGAGGGAGAGATGCAAACAGAAGCTTTGTGGCACTAAAATTTAGACAGACCTGCCAACCCTGCTCTTAGCTTCACACCATTTTCCAGACTCCCCAGTAGATTTCTCTGAGTGGTTACTGTGCCTCAGCTCTGACAATAGTGGTTGTTTGTTCCCAGTTTTTATCCTGTCGGTTGCCTTCTGCAGTTACTTGTGCATCGTGACACTGATCGCTAAGTGTTGACGTTGCCAAGAAGAGACGTGAAATAAATAAAACAAAACTGAAAATACACGGAGAGGATATTTGTGTGGCTGAGCGCAGACGTACCCTCGTTTCCTGCTGAAATCTCCAGCCCACACCGCAGGGAACTTGTCCTTCTTGAATTGTCATTTTTCAGTCAACATTCCGCGTTCTCCTTCGTGTGTCAGTAAGACCCATAATGAGACTTTCAGTTGTTTTGGGGAGGAAATGCTGTGAACAGCAACACTTTTCCCATGTTGTTCCCCTTAAAATAATTTTTAGGGTGCCTGCTGTCAGGTTATCTAACACAGACGGGGTTTTTTTGACAGCTCTAAGTCTCATAAAGCAGCTGCTCAGCCCTAAGTTTGGTGACTTTTTACTGTCTGTGACAACAAAAACCATCAACAGAAATTTTTTCTGGGTTTCTAATGCAAAATCAGATCAAATTAGCAACCTACACTGTGTTGATCTAAAAGGAATTTAAAAGGATTAAAGTTTAGCTCATGAGGTTGTTTTCCAAGTTCTTTCATCAGAAAGAACCAATCTGAAACCTTCAATGAAATTCAAACCGTTGTTTTGGGGTGGTTTTTTAAATCCCCGGATAACTTTCTGTAACGGGCCATTGCTAGTGAAGATGACTCAAAGGCAGTAGAACACAAAGCTTTGCTTGATGCTTAGAAGAAGATGGGTACGCCTCCATTCATTGGGAGGAAAGAACAATTAATGCCTTTGGGGAGAGCAGGATGAGGTGGCTCAGCTGGAGGAGGCTGCAGGTAGTTGCAGTTAATGGCCTTGTGTCTGTCTTGTGAGCTAGAAATGCTGCTGCAGGTCAAGCAGTGGATAGGTGAAGAAATTAAATCCTTTTACTTGGGGTTTTATGCCAGCAGCTACTGCTGCTTACACAAAGAGATTTGTTTCTGATCCAGGACCAGGAACGTGCAGACAAGCTGCAGAAGCTGCAAGCAGAAAGGGAGGAAAAGGGAAGGCTGAAAGAAGAGGCGAAAGCAGCAAAAGAACGAGCCAAGGAGGAGGCGAAGAAGAAGAAGGAAGAAGAGAAAGAGTTGAAAGAGAAGGAAAGGAGAGAAAAGAAAGAAAAAGAAGAAAAGGAAAAAGCTGAGAAGCTGAGAGTGAAGGAGGAGAAACGCAAGGAGAGGCAGGAAGCTTTAGAGTAAGTGCTTTGGTTTCCACAGGAGTAAAACATGTCATGATGGGAGCACCTTTCCATACCCACCTGAATTGGCCCTTTTGGAGGCTCTGCTGGTGGCACAGCTTGTTGCCTGTCATCATGGGCTTGACAGACTCTGTGCACTGAACCTTAGGCTCAACGGTGCTTCTTGCTTCCAGGCTGACCTGGGCTTGCGATTGGAACTGGGTTTTTCCCTCACAACCAGTGCTTTTGCTGGCACTGGTGCCCTGTCTGTGGAGGAAGTTGCTTGTAACTTTATAGTACCATAAATGCTCTTTCCTGGTGTTCAGGGTTCAAAGCAGCCTCTTGTTTTGTGGTTGAACAGGTCAATATTTACTCTAGAAGGAATGAGGAGAGTCTCTTCTGTTGGCTTAACCAAGACTAAACCAAGTCTAGTCCTTGGTTGCATTGATGGATTAGCTTCTTGCCTTGCGTGTTGAGGTCTTACTCAAGGTCAGGGACTTCTCATATTAGCACAAATAAACCCTTCATGATTTGTGATAATGACTTTATATTAAAGGGCAAAACTTGAGGAGAAGAGAAAGAAAGAAGAGGAGAAACGGTTAAGAGAAGAGGAAAAGGTAAATTCTTTCTCCAAATTCTTCTACTGGGTGAAATGATGGCAGTGGGGCTCCCTGGCACCTGCTGACGGCTGCTGAGCCCTTCGCAGCTGCAGTGACCAGCAGCGTGTCCTGCCTTGGTGCAGTTCAGGTTGGGCAAATCCAGCTGCTCCACCAGTAATATCATGCACATTTCCTTGCCTGCATGTCAGTCTCTTCACTTTTCTCTGTTGAAGTCTTTATTTGTGCTTCCAAGCCCGTGAGTGAGCTCTGCCCTGTGCCTTAGCAATGACACTGGACTCCGGAGCTATCTTAGAGAAAAGAACTAGTTTCCTGTTGAGTCACAGGAGCTGGTAACTGGCTGAACGTTGCTTCATACCTCCCTAGATTTGAAATTGAGTCATGCATGAGCTCGCCTTGAATTATAAGGTCTTAGCCTCCCTTTGTGCTTCTAATTTGTGGTTTTGATTCTGATTTCAGCGAATTAATGCACAGAAAGCAGAAATTACAAGGTTCTTCCAGAAACCAAAGACTCCGCAAGCCCCGAAGGTGAGCTGCTGCTAGTCCTGTGTTTTGTTGGTCTTTCATCAGTTGCCATCTAACAAAGACACTAGTTTTCTTCTGATCTGTCCTTCAGCTCTTCTTAGATGTAAAGGATTGATAAAGAAATCTGTGACTGGAGCAGAGACTACGTAGGAAGTTGGATAAAACTCTCAGCTTCGCTTCCTTGGCTGTAGGGACCTGGATTGCCTTGAGAAGGTCATTTAGAATCTCAGCTAGGGAAGGGCTTAACCTAAATCTTCACTGACACCTCAGCTTCTGGTTGCTGTGGTTCTCTGGAGACATTTAAAACCTGCCTGACCATGTTCCTGTGCGACTGGATCTAGGGGATCCTGTTGTGGCAGGGGGATTGGACTGGATGATCTTTCAAGGCCCCTTCCAATCCCTAATGTTCTGTGATTCTGTGTCTCTCAGATATGGTGCTGCAGTTCCTCCAATGGTCAGACCCTAACAACCTCCTCTTCTAACAACCCTCCCTTCTGATTCAGATTCTTGCTGGCTCCTGTGGGAAGTTTGCTCCTTTTGAAATTAAGGAGAACATGGTCTTGGCTCCCCTCTGTCGGATTGCCCTGGATCCAGATTTCCTAGAGCAGCTGGATAAGCTCCTGCACACGCAGAACGGCGACGCCTCCTTCTTGAGGGATCTAAAGTGTCGTAAACCACATAAAACCGGACCTACGTTTGTCAGTAACAGCACGGACATAGTGAACAGGTTGGTCTGTGCTTTGAGGGGGGCTTTCCTCAATGTTTCCTATAATGACCTGCTGAATGGGTTTGAGGTCCTGTATTGGAGATGATGGAAAAATGGAGCTTTTCTTGGAATAATCATTTTGTAAGAGAGTTGTTTCCTTAGGGAGCAGAATGTTACGATGTAGATCTCCCTTTTGTTCCATCCAGCCTTTCTCAAGTACTTCCCCACAGGAAATCCTGCACTTCAGGGCAGCACTGGACACTACTGGCCCTTAGTGGGTTTTCTCTTTGATAGTTGTCAAAATTAAACGTGCCAATCACTAAACCAGAGGTGGTAGGAGAGAGGGATTCGGCTATTCTGGAGCTTATCATCTTGTAGGAGAACTG
The DNA here is from genome assembly GCA_028565055.1 of Phoeniculus purpureus. Taxonomy (NCBI): domain Eukaryota; kingdom Metazoa; phylum Chordata; class Aves; order Bucerotiformes; family Phoeniculidae; genus Phoeniculus; species Phoeniculus purpureus. The sequence continues at coordinate 2,011,996 of JAOXOE010000866.1, forward strand.
GGAGAGGCTGTTGTAAATGAACTCCAGCTCTGGGCTGGGATTGTGGCTGAACTGAAGCTTACTGAGATGATTTTCTGAGCAGCAGGGGAGGGCTCTGGAAGTATTGAGGATGGTTTCTTCTTTCAACAGCGATGTGGTGGTTGTGGATAACTGCAACACAGATGCTGTTCCTGAAAGGGGGAAGTTTGGGAGAATGAAACTTCTGCAGTTTTGTGAGAATCACCGTCCTGCCTACTGGGGCACGTGGAACAAGAAAACCACCGTGATCCGTCCCAGGAATCCTTGGTCTAAGGACAGTGTAAGCACCTCAGGGGCAGCGTGGTTGGATTGACGTGAATAAGGTGTTGGCCAAGTCCAACTGGTCCCTTGGACTTCTGATCCGCTCACATGTTCCCTCTTGCTGCTGAGTTTTGAAGCCCCAGATGTGTTTTTCCTCCTGTAACTTTGATTCTAATTTTTCTCCCTCTGTCCTGGGCACTGGGGAGGCCTCCTCTCACTACTGAGGGCAGCGCTGGGCCCCTCACGTCAAGACAGATATTGAGAGGCTGCAGCAGGTCCAGAGGAGCAATGAGGCTGGGGAAGAGACTGGAGGGAAAGGCTGATTAGGAGAGGCTGAGGGAGCTGTGGGTGTTTAACCTGGAGAAGAGGAGAATCAGGGAGGGGGAACCTTCTCCCTCTTTCCAACTCCCTGAAGGGAGGTTGTAGTCAGGTGGGGATCAGGCTCTTCTCCCAGGCAACCAGTGTTAGGCTCAGAGGGCAGGGCCTGAAGCTGCCAGGGGAGGGTTAGGCTGGATGTTAGGAAGCCCTTCCTCATGGAAAGGGGGATCAGAGCCTGGGCTGGACTGCCCAGGGCAGTGGTGGAGTCCTCATCCCGGAGGTGTTGAAGGACAGCCTGGCTGTGGCCCTTAGTGCTCTGGTGTGGCTGCTGGGGTCATGTTAGGTGCTGGTCTGGACAGTCTGAGCTCAGAGGGCTTTTCCAGCCTCAGCCATTCTGTGATCCTATGATTTGGGTCTAGTGTTGTTCTCTCAGATTATTTACAGAAACTTGGTGTTTTCTTTCTTCAGAAGCTGCTGGATTACGAGGTAGATAGTGATGAGGAGTGGGAAGAGGAAGAACCTGGAGAAAGCCTCTCCCATAGCGAAGGGGTAAGGACTCCACATATTGAAAAACAATTTCTGAACCTACTTGTCAGTGTAAGCTCTAATAAGCAGTTTATTTTTAGGATGATGAAGAAGAGGGAGAGGATGAAGATGATGATGATGGGTTTTTTGTACCCCATGGGTACCTATCTGAAGATGAAGGAGTGGCAGAAGTAAGTGAACCCAGTGAACCACATAACTGGGTATCTAATGAATAGTGTCATAAATACTGGCAGAGGAGGGATGTGTGTAGCCTCAGCAGTGAGGTAACACCTCAGACCTGCATCCTTCAGGAGCCAGACCCATGCAGCTCTGGGGGAAATGGTGAAAAGCTGCTTTACAAAGTGTTTGTTTTTCCTGCAGTGGATGTTTCAGGTTCTTTCTCACCTGTGGCTTTAGGAGTGTGACCCAGAGAATCAGAAGGTTCGTCAAAAGCTGAAAGCGAAGGAGTGGGACGAACTGATGGCCAAGGGAAAGAGATTCCACGTTCTCCAGCCTGTGAAAATCGGCTGCATCTGGCAAAGTGCTGAGAGTGACAACAGTGTGAACGCGGATCTGAAGGTTCTGCAGCAGTTCACAGCATGCATCCTGGATTCGCTTGTTGCAGAGGAAGAGCAGCAGATACAGAAATGTAGCAAAAGAAGAGCAAAAGATCAGCAAAGTAAGGCCTGAATGGTTAAAGAGTCAAAATGACACTGTTGTACCCCAGTTTGGAGATTAATAATAGAGTTTTGTATTCAAAAATACCTGTTTGACTGCTCTGAAATCCAAGGAGCCTCTAGGAGTTCATGGCTAGTAGTTTTCTGACAGTATCATAGAATCAAAGAAGGGCCAGGGTTGGAAGGGACCTTAAAGATCATCCAGTTGCAACTCCCCTGCAGAGGCAGGGACACCTTCACTAGAGCAGGTAACTCAGGGCCCCATCCAACCTGCCCTGCAACACTTCCAGGGTTGGGGCAGCTGCAACTTCCTTGGGCAACCTGTAAGTGAACATCCAGCATCTCCCCACCCTTACAGCAAAGAATTTGTTCATCATGTCCAACCCCAATCTCCCCTCTTCAAGTCTGCAACCCTTTCCCCTTGTCCTCTTGCTACCACCCCTGTTAAAAACCCTCCCCCAGCTTTCTTGGAGCTCCCTTCAGAGATTGGGAAGCTGTTCTAAGGTCACCTGGGAGCCTCCTCTTCTCCGGGCTGCTGAGCCTGTCCTCAAGGGGAGGTGCTCCAGCCCCCTGATCATTTGAGTTACTCTCCTCTAAACACCTTTCAGGAGCTCTGTGTCTGATATGGCTCTATGAAAAATCTCTCTCTAGATAATCCAGGCAGTAAAGCCAGCAAGACCCCAGTAGGCTTCGATTTCAGACTGTTCGAGCCCATTGACCTGTTTCTTGTTGAGGGCAGAGGATTTAGTTTGCATGACAGGTTCCAGTACTGAGTATCTTCTGTGTGTGATCTACTCAGGGATGTGAAAAAAGCATGAAGGTCTGGGACGGAGGTTGAAGCTTTCAATTCTGAGTCATTATCGCTGGGGGTGCCTTTTCTACATCCAGTTCAGCTCCTGCTACAATCTCATATCTAAAATTAGTCTCAGCCTGTTCATCTTTCTGCAGTGTGTGTGGGTCACACCAGCCTGGGTTTTCCCCACCACTCCACTAGATAGTTCTCCCCCACAACCTCTGCCTCTGTTCTTCTCCACAGTCCTTGGCCACCTTCTGCCGCTGCTTCATGGCAACGTGAATGGGAGCAAAGTGATCATCCAGGAATTCCAGGAGTGCTGCCGGCAAGGACTGTTCAGTGACGGGACAGCACCTGTCGACTGTAGTGACACAAGCCCTGGCAGTCCCCAGGCTTCCCGGCCACAGACCCCTGTCAGTGAGGACAGCAGTGTCCCTTCCAAAGCCAGGCTAAAGCGGATCATCTCGGAGAACTCTGTGTACGAGAAGAGACCTGAGTACAGGATGTGCTGGTACGTTCACTCAGAGGTGCTGAAGAGCTTTGATCAAGAGCATCTCCCTGTCCCTTGCCAATGGAACTACGTCACCCAAGTCCCTTCTTCAGGGAAGGAGGAGGGTGGCAGCATGCCAGGCATGGCAGTCCTGCAGACCACCCCCGTGGCACTGAAGAGGAAGGCAACTGGGAGCATGTCCATCACCAAGTTCATGAAAAGGCCTCGGGATGCTGAACAGGTGAGGCACTGTCTGGTGTTCATAGAACTGTGGAACGGGTTGGGTTGGAAGGGACTTCACCGGAATCCCTTGGAAAAAAATCCCTCTCCAGCTTTCCTGTAGCCCCTTCGAGGACTGGAAGCTGCTGTAAAGTGTCCTTGGAGCCTTTTCTTCTCCAGATTGAACAGCCCCAGCTCCCTCAGCCTGTCCCATAGCAGAGGGGCACCAGCCCTGTGGCCTCCTGTGGTCTCATTCCCTGATAAAGAACAACAGGAACGTAGCTGCTCATCTCCCGTGGGTGAGCACCCTAGCAAACCTCCCAGATGAGCCTAGACAAGCAACGATGAAATATTAAGCTACAAAGCTCTATCCTTCGCACAAAGAGACCCTTTTTGTGAGGGAAATAAGTGAAATCACGTGGATCTAGAGACAGGTTTCTTTGGTGCCTCTCCAGCTCGGACTGTCTGTTCCCTGGGAAATGTTGTTCTCCCACTGTTCTGCCATTTTCCTCTGTTTGGCAGCAGCTGCAGCCAAGCTGTGAGGATCTTTGCAGTGTCTGCCTGCCCTTGGCTTTGCAACTGCCTAGAACTTCTCTGTGGGTGTTAGGGGGTGCCTGTGGCTGCCAGATGTGTAGCCCGAGCTGGCAACTAACTTCAGCAGCACGTGAACTGGTGAAATGTGGCTTCCAAGTGCTGCAACTCAACCAGTCATAGTCTGGAGAGTCTCCAGTTTACGCCATCTCACCTAAAGTTGAATTTCGAGTGCTGGTTTGAAAGTATAATAACTCAGAGGAATGAGCTGAGATGGATTTGGAGCAGCTGCTGCTCCAGCTCTGAGCTTTGTTGTGGTCTTGCTGTGGTTTGCTTCTGCCTGTTGGGGTGACCACAGGTAAGATTAAGAGCTTAGTCATAGTCATCATGGCTGGAAAGGAGCTCCAGGATCATCAAGTCAGGCCTTCATCCCAACATCTCCCTAACCCCTAGACCATGGCTCAAGTGCTATAGCTACTAATTTTTTAAATCCCCTCCAGGGATGGGGGCTCCACCACCTCCCTGGGCAGCCTTTTCCAGTGCCCAACCACTCTTTCAGGAAAGAATTTCTTCCTAAGATCCAATCTAAACCTCCCCTGATGCCGCTTGAGGCCATTTCCTCTCGTCCTATCACCCCAAATGATGCCGGGACATTATATGACGGAGCCTTTAGCTGCGTGATGCTCCGTCCTGTGTTTGAGGCTTTAAGTCCTGGAGTTTTATAGTAGCAGCCATTTGCCTCCAAACCTGCAGGCAGGATGGGGGCTGCACTAGCAGCAGAGTTTGTTCCTCATCTCCCATGGACAACAGAGTGAGAAAAGAAGCTTCAGACAAGGCGTTTTGTGCTTTTCCTTCCCACTTTGTTCCTGTCTGTCTTGGCTTCTCTGCTGAAGCTCTGTGTTCAAGTATTGATGGGGAACAGAGACTTGAGAGAAGCTGTTCAGCCCCCAAACTCCATCTGCTTGGGTTTGTTGTTTTTTTTCTCTTGTACCCTAAATAAAGGCAGAGAGAAAAAGCTCTGCTTGGCACCCACTGGAAATTCTGCTCGTAACTGAGCAGAAATAGTCAAACAAAGGCTTTTAGTAGGATTGCATCACCAGCCTGGATTCTGCAAAGCTCTCAAATGCATCCTAAAGCTGTCAGTCCCAAAAGCCTTCCATGCCCCACTCGGGTCTTAAGATCCTGTCCTTCCTGTCGAGTGAGGCTGGAGAGCAACCAGCAGGTGAAGGCTGCTGGGTTCTCTGCCCCAGCATGGGTGGGAGCTCACAGCAGGACTGTGGAGGTAAAGGTGCTCTTACATAAGCTGCAGAGAGGGAAGAACTCGGGATTGAAGTGGGCAGCACCTGCACGCGTGTAGGAGGGGAGTGTTTAAATCTGAGAACTGTGACTTTCATTAAAGATGTAAATTTAAAATCTCTTTGCTTGGAACAGCTTGTAGGGGGTGGGGACCAGGTTCTAGGTCTGAGATTTTCATTCCATGCTTCCAGTTGAGGTGGGGGTGGGGGAAAACAACCCCACAACACTCACAGCTGGGCAGTGCTGTGTAGCTTCAATTTGTGTTGCTCCTGGTATTTATTTTCTTGATTGAAAAGGAGACGTTTGTGCTGCCCCTGTGGCAGCAACTGGGTCATCAAAGGAAAAACTGTCACCTCTCCCTGAATAAAAACTAATTGACAAAGATGAGAAGCAGTTAGGGGGGAGAACACACTTCGAAGTCAGCAAGCAAAAGCCATTCTTCATCTTAAGAATAAATATTCAGCTGAGGGGGTGGGGTGGAGGGGGGAAGATTTCCCTTCCAAAAATCCTACAAAACTGAGGCTCATTTCAAGGCTTGAAACAGCTTTTTGGTGTGGGGGCTGTTTGTCACAGGGGGTGACAGTTAAACACCTAGGAGCAGAAGCTCAGTGCTGTCCTTGCTGTGGCACATGAGGCTTTCTATCCAAAGCCTGTGTCCATGGAAGCTGGAAGTTGCCTATTTTTCTTCCCTACCACTGATATGACTGTGGTGCGAGTCCTGAGGGTGAGGAGTGCTCACAGGAGCCCTTCACAGCTCTGACTGTGCTCAGTCCTGCACCTTGGCACCAACAGCCTGCTGATACCTTCTTTTTCCTTAAGGCTGAAGCTGCGGAGATGGATGGATTTCAGGCAGACACCGAGGAAGATGAGGAAGACGACGACTGCATGATTGTGGATATACAGCCAGGCAAAGGTGGGGCGATGCTCTGGCAGGGGGTGTAGACTAGATGATCTTTCAAGGTCCCTTCCAACCCCTAGCGTTCTGTGATAGCAGCCTCTTGGCAGATGCCTTTTCAGATGTGACTAAACCCATCACAACTTTGCTGCCACTTTGAACCAAGCCTTGTGCTCTCTGTAGACATTTTATGGTCTTCTCTAACCTGCTGTTGCTCTTTCTGCCCTCCTTCCCTTCATCTGAGCATCACAAAGTGCTGGTGACTTGCACTTGGCTGCCAGATTTGCTTTTTGCTGGTAAGAAAAGTGAAGACTGGAGTCAGTACTGGGAGATCCATTGACTACTGGGAAACGTTGCAGAGCAGGGCTGGTCCTTGGGATGTCCACGCTGATGTGCAGAGCCCTTCCAGCTCTGCTGCCTCTTGAAGCCTTCAGTGCACCCTGGGTTATCTGGAGGCAGTAACATCAGATAACAACCAGCTCTCAGGTGTTGGGTGTCCGCGCTCCAGAAGTGGAGCAGCTGCTTAAATTTGTGGCGCAGTTTTCCCTTGGAAAAGGCCTTTCAAAGTTCCACCTCTGTGGTGCTGAATGCTTTCAGGCTGTGGGTTCAGAAAGGTGGGATGAGGCTGTGGAGCAGCTCCTTCCACGGCAGTGAGGTTTTTCCCTGCACATAGGTCGCTGCACACCAACCCCCTGGTGCACGTTCAGCTCCTCCAAACTGCTTTGAGAACCACTGAGCCCTTTCTCTCTGCTCTCACAATAGAGCTCTTTCACAGATGCTGCTGGAACAACCTGCATTAAGGAAGAGCAGGTTTTTGTGTTGGGCAGCTCCTCTAATGGATTGATAAGGGCTCACGCCTATCCCCCAAAGCCCTACATTCTATAGGGTCTGATCCATTCTAGACAGATCTGGGTTCTCCTGTCTTGGCTGGGTGCTGCAGTGCTTTTGCCTTCCATGCGAGACAATACAACTGCTTGACGAGAAGCTTTGCGTTTAATCTTAAGCTGCTTTTGCTTCTGACAAGACTGGAGTCAGATGAAAGCTCGGCTTTGGGTTCTAACACCTCACTCTGTGCAGGGGGATGCTGTTGAGCAGCTTGTCTTCTTCAGGCTTTGGAGACGCACATGCAGCTCTATTTGTTTAACTCTGCCTGAGTCAAAAGCACTGACGAGATTACCAAGATCTTTTTTATGGTTGAAGTGGTTTTTATTCCGGATTGATGTTAAAACCAGTTTTGAAATAGTGCTGGAGAATCGCAGCAGATATGGACGGACAAGCTAAGGCGGATAAAGCACGTAGGAGTCCCATTCTACCAGATTAATGAGGAGATCTTTAAAAAGCACCCAAACAAACCTGTAAACCAATGTATTTTCTACTTTACAGACTCAGCGTTGGCAGTTGCCAAAGCAGCTTCGGAATGCAGCGGCTTGAGAGCCCCTCACCAGGACCCCATCATGGTCAGCCCATCTAATCCTGTTTGAGACTTAAAACACCTTACTAACTTCTCTTGTACGTATGTAGAATGAGTTAGAAGCCTTTTTAAAACCTCGTGTATCTTTGAACAAGATACTTGAAAGTATTCCAGGTTTCTTGTAAAGAGAAGACAGCACTTTGTTAGAGATCACAGCTGGTTTTTGGGCCGTGGTTTGAGAAGTACACCAATAGATGAGCTAATCACTTACTGTCCTTCCCC
>JAOXOE010000866.1:2034060-2050055 GCA_028565055.1 Phoeniculus purpureus
CTTCAATCTCTAGTCCTCCTTTTGTCACCCCTCTGTCCCATCACCTTCCATCCCACCACCCCCCTGTTCATCCCTCTCCTTTCATCAGGGCTTGAAATAAACCAAAAGGAAAACAAATCTAAAAATGGCTTCAGGAAAACTAAGAACATTGTTGGCTGATGGAGAGGAGATGCCAAGGCTCGGCGTTCCCTGGGAGGGCTGCCCCTCTCTCACCCTGCCTCCTCTCCCCATCCAGCTCAGGAGCTTCCTCTTTCCCTAAGCAGTTCTAGTGTGGAGCAGCAACTGGGAGTCTTGATGCCTGGTCTCTCAGCACAGCTGGCTGGGGACCCAGGCAAACCGGATCAGGATGGGTCAGGGGCCTGGCAGAGGAGAGACAAGGTCTGGTCCCATCACCCCATGCAGCTGCCTGATACTGTCCCCCTGCTCCCAGGGCCCAGCAGAGCTCCAAAGGGAAGGTAAAAGGAGGATGTGGGCTGGTGGTTTGAGTCACCTTCCAAACCCACTGGTAGCAGAACCAACTGCAGGGTCACAGCTTGAAGGTTTCCAACAAAATAAGCAAAACACTCAACCCACACCCCTTCCCAAAGGCAGAAAATGGCTGAAGGAGGAGAAAGAACATTGGATCTTTGTCCTGGATCAGCCCTGGAACACACCTGGGAAGTAAAACAGCTGCAGCCTCCAGCAGCCCCTCAATCTGCCACCACAGCTCTGTGCAGCAGCTGGCCACCTCACTGCACCGCAGGGCCACCCATGTCACCTCCCTGAACGCTGCTTGTGGCAGGACAGACAAAACGTTCCTCTCAGAAAGAGTGAGCAGCTGCTGTGAGGCAGAAAGGGGCAGGGAGTGCCAGGGCCTGGCTCTGGGACTGAGCCATCTACTCCTGCTGCAGCTGAGGAACTGCCTGCAGGAGCTGGGAAGTGACGGGCAGGATGGCCTGTGCTTTCCCCTGACAAGCAACAGTCAGCAAGGACCTCAGCACCTGCTCAGCACCACTCTGAGGTCTGGAAACTCCCTTTCCTCCCAGTACAAGTTTCTCTGTGGCCCAGCACTGCCAGGGGCAGTGAGCAGGACTGAAGCACAAACCACACAACATTCTTAGACCCCAGACTCCTGCTGAAGCAGCGGCTGGAGCAGGGCCCATCCCACCAGCAGCCAGGCAGGACAGAACAGGGAGCTGCAGGGAGGTCTGAGAAGAACCCAGTCACACTCCACAGCTCTGAGACAGGCAGGGCAGCTGCTGGCAGGCGAGCAGGGAGAGTGGGTCCTATTGCAATGCTGGGTGAAGGGCTCAAACTTCTCATCTTCCTTTGGCATTGCCCTGTGCATCCTGCAGGATTCCTCAGCTCTCAGGCTTCCAGGCTGCAGCCTCAGCTCCAAAGTGCCGGTGGGACATCCCTGCACTCAGACTGCCCCACTGTGGCCCAGGGATGTTTCCCCCATCCAAAGGCAGGGGCTCTCTGAACATCTTGGAATTACCTGGGTCGACACAAGGACCTTCCCCCCTCCCTACAGCCAGCTGCTGGCTTTAGTGGGATTGTGTCAGAACACACTGGAGCAGAAAAGGTGGTGTTTGGTTTCACTGTAGCCTTGGATCAAGGAGGATGGAAAGATGGATTCTGACCAACAGCTCCAACCTGTCCCTGTGGAACAGCGGGAGTTACAGGATTTCCCTCAGTCAGGTCAAAGTCACCTCGCTGGGTCCATGACAGTTTGTGACTGGAGACTCACTGTGACAGCGGCTCTGAGCGAGCCACTGGCGCTGGGCAGGCCTGGTGAGCAGTCAGAAAACTATTTACATCTCCAATGCCCATGAGGCCAAAATCCGTGACCGATAAGGACACTTGCGCAGGGGCCACCACTGCCTCTGGGTCTCTGTCCAAATCCACAGGGCTGGCGATTAAAGGCAAACCCTCGTTAATGTCTGCAGGGAGAGTGAAGTCCATGGTTATCGTCTCACCAGAGCTCTGCAAAGGCTCCTGCTTCTCTGCTAGTCCTGGTCCTGCCACCGGCAGAGCATACAGCCCCGGTTCCGAGGCGCTGGCAGGGTGACGTGTGCAGGGAGCCGAGGCAGCGCCTGAGGACGTCTCCTCCGTGGGGTCAAAGGAGCAGTTGGTCTCTGAGGGGGTGCTGCACTCGTAGCCCTGCCCCGACTCGCTGATGCTGCCCAGGCTGCAGGCTGTGCTCTCCACACTCAGGGGCTCTGCACAGTGCAAGAGGGAGAAAAGGTGGGGGAGAGTGAGTTAGGGAGCCCACACTGCACAAGAAACCCCATAAAGCAGCTCGATCCCACCTCATCACAACAGGGCTTGTTTGATGGCACAAAAGTTATTACAGCAGCCCAGATCCCTGCCAGCATGTGCTGAAGAAAGGCAAAGTGCAGACAGCAGATGAGAGGCCATCAGTGTTTCTGTGAGGTGTCCTTGAATTCCCATAGAGGCAGCCCAAGAGACACTGGTCACACCAAAACCCACCCAGGGCTGGTGTCTGATATGAGACAAAGTGAGCTCAGAGGCACTGTGGGGAGGAAGATGAGCTAAACTCGTGGCTGAGGGAAGAGAAGGAGGGTACCTGCACTCTCTATTGCGATCTGATCTTGGCCAAAGTGAGAATCCAGGCAGCTGGTTGCAGAGGGGATTGGTGGGGAGCTCCGAGAACGACTGGCACTTTCTACTTCACCCCCGTCCAAGTCGTTGTCAGTGTAGTCCCTGTAGGGAGAGACAGACAAGCCCTGCTACCACCTGTTAAGCAGAGAGATGCAGGCAGGGCAAACAGGACTGGGATTAAATTCACTGACAAGTACAGAACGAACATCCAGCCCAGCGCAGTGTCTACACCAAGGTGACCAGTGAACTCAGCCTGACCCAGCCCATGACAGCTCAGAACAGGCCTGGTAGCTCTCCAAAAGCTCTGCCCCTGACAAGCCCCTGCCCTGTAGAAGGGGAAGTAAGTGGCTAAAAGCTCTCCCCAGGGAACAGCCAGCTTCACAGGGCTCTGATGATGTCGATGGGTTGGCAGGGAGCAAGCGATGAGGAAGTATTTTGCCACCCCAGGGGAGATTTGTGAGGTTTCAGGTATTTTCCTGCCTTGCATCAGAATAAAAAAAACACAACCCAGCCTTAGCTGAACTTTCTCAGGGATTCAAAGGTTTTCACTGTGACCTTTTAAAGTTTCATTTTCGACCTTTTTTTGGAAGGACTTTCTGTAATTAGCACCAATTCCTAGGGGCAGAGGGTGGCAGTGGAGAAAGAAAGGAGCTTGAGTTCCAAACCACCACAGGCTGTCTATTTCTGGACTTTAAAAGCTCCTCTCCCTAAACCTCCCAGAACTGAAACACTTCCTGAGATCAGCCCTGGGCTCAACCTTTCCTTCTGTGGGTTCAGCTGTCTGGCATAACCAGGGGTCTTCTGTCCCACATCCAAGCAAATAACTGCTTCACCCTCTCCCCCAACCACCACCAGTGCTTCTGCTCTGGGAACACCCACCACCTCCCTCCACACTTCCACCCTAGAAACCTTCGAGAGCAGAAAGCACAGACTCCTCTACAGCAGGAACCTTCCCCGGGCGGTGCACGTTACTAATGTAGTGTGAGAGTATTCCACGCACATGGCTCCGGGGTGGAGGATGTACTTCTTCCTTCCTAATCGAGTCTGCTGAGTGAAGTAGTCATAGCGCTCCGACTTTTTCCACATGTAGTAATACTCCACGCACTCGCCCACTGACCGGGTGCGGACCTGAGGAGAAACGCTGCAGTCAGAGGGCGGTGAGGACCCTTTAGTAGGCACAGAAAGGTGGAGAGCACTGCAGTAATTTATAGACACATCGATGCTGCCCAACAGAAGCACAGACTGAGACTTCCAAGGTGCTAATGGGCCAGAGGAAGAAGTGCCTGTGGTCAGCAGCTGCTCTGGCAGACCCCAGCATGGGTTCGCTTGTGCAGGACCTTCCTGCCCTTCCAGCAGCACAAAGAACACCGAGAGAGCAAACCTGCATCCATGGTCACTGGCCAGCACTAACATGCCCACAACTAACCAGCGGTAGAACTGGACTCTCTGGTTCTGCCAACTCCCAGCACAGCAGTGTTACGTCCTGGGGCCCAGCTCTCCCTACAGCAGCATCTGTCATTCTAGAGGACCCCAGGGGACTTTACAAAACATCCACATGCTCAACTCACTCATTCACAGAAGTACTGCAAGGGCTGAGAGTTTGGAAAGAACTTTTGAGACTCCAGAAAGGGCTAATCAGTAATTAACTGACATCACTCATGCAGGTCAGTGTTGTTTGTGACTTCTCCCACCTGGAAAATAAGGCAGAGGAGGGCAGTGAACGGCCCATCCCCTGCTACCATGAGTCAACACAAAGCCCAGGATCAGAACTCAGCAGTCCTCAACCTCCTGCGTTAGCAGAGGCCCAAAACACAGCTCTGGGGTAAGCACATGTCCCTGCATCTCGAAGGGCCACAGAGGCGACCGCCCTTACCTTGTTCGCCTGAATAAGGTGGAAGTTTTTCCCGTGGACCCTGAAGCCGTGCTCAAAGTTTCTACACTCTTCCTCACTCCAGGCACAGAGCTCATCTGCAGCAGAAAGGAGGAGGAATTGGAGGACATGGAATCTACAAAGAGGCTCCCTGTGCCTTGATGGAAAAGAGAAGGATTTGGGGGTGTTGACTGATGAGAAGCTCAGTGTGAGCCAGCAGGGAGCTCCTGCAGCCCAGCAGAGCAACTGGAGCCTGGGCTGCATCAGGAGAAGGGGCCAGCACAGCCAGAGAGGGGATTCTCCCTGTCTGCTGTGCTCTGGTGAGACCCCCCCAGAGATGATCCCAGGGCTGGAACCCCTCTGCTCTGGGGACAGGCTGACGGAGCTGGGGTCATTCAGCCCAGGGAAGAGAAGATTCTGAGGGGACCTTAGAGCTGCCTTCCATTACCTGAAGGGGCTACAGGAAGGCTGCAGAGGGACCTTTCCCAAAGGGATCCAGTGACAGGACAAGGGGAAAGGGTTTGGAACTGAAGGAGAGGAGGTTGAGACTGGATTTGAGGAAGAAGTTCTTCAGTGCCAGGGTGGAGAGACTCTGGAATCGACTGCCCTGAGAGGCTGTGGCTGCCCCATCCCTGGAGGTGTGCAAGGCCAGGTTGGATGAGCACCCAAGTCTGGTTGAGAGGCATCGCTGCCCCTGGCAGGGGGTTGGGGGAGATGAGCTCTGAGGTGCCTTCCAGCCAGGGCCAGGCTGGGATTCAGCAATTGTTGGAGTAGAACCCAAACACAGTAGGAGGTTCTCACCTCGGATAACCTTCACGTTGAACCGTAACCGCCGCAGCGCCTCTTCTGCGTTGAAGTTGCACTTGACCAGTTCGTACAAAGCCTGGGAACAGAGAGAAGATGACCCCCAGCACACCCTGGAGCACAAACCAGCCTGTCCCTGACCCACACTGGTCTCATCCAACGTATTGTTCTAGAAGCCACTCTGCCACCACTCCCAGCCTGACCATCAGCATAGATGATTCTACTCTCTAAGGCACTGGAGTACGACCTCTGGGACTGAAAAGTCTTGCAGGTTCCAGGCGTGTGGGACTGACTAGGGGAACGTAACCAGGCTGGCTCAGACCAAACCCAACCACTCTCCAGCTTCTTGGCCAAGTGTTTTCAGTTTCTGCTGCCTTCAGAGAACAACCAGACCCTGTCAGAGGATGGATCCAACACAGCACTCCTGCTGCGAGCTCTGGCTCAGGGAGTTTGGGATGCTGGGAGATGTGTCACAGCAACATTCACCCAGTCTGCTACACACCTTCCACAAACGTGTCTCCTCTGCTGGAAGCACTGTGCCAGACAGGCCTGTTGTGGAGGCACTACAACCTATCCCTGTCTCCCTCAGGAGGGTGAGCAGCCTCCTGGGACTTCACCTGAGAGGCAGACCCTCACTGCTCCACCAGGAGCAGAGGATCACTGGAGTGATCTTCTCCTTTAAGTGGGTCTCTCGATCAGGGTGTTTCCAGCAGAGTATCTGCGGGGTGCCAGAAGCCCCAACACCTACCTGCTCATTGTCCTTCACCATCTCTCCCTCTGGCAGGCTGCTGCTAGCCAGCTCGTCCCAGCGCCGCTTCACGGCTCGGTAGAGGAACTCCTCAACCTCTCTCTCAGGGAGCATGTTTGGGTCCCAAAGCAGCTGATCTTCATTCTCATAGGCTGATAGAAAAAAACCCCAACACTGAAATAAGCTCATTGAGCAGAGACTGCTGCTGCTTCTGAGAAATTGTCTGGGTGGACATGCATGGGAGACACAGGGTGAGGGAGGAAATCCACCCAGCACTCCAGCCTGGCACTAGAGATGACCATCACTCCTGAAGGAACTGCATATTCCCTCCTGATTTTGGAGGCAGATGAGCTTAATACTCTCCAGAGCTCTTTCAGAGCCCCAGGCTCAGCTTGCTTCCACTTCTCCAGAAGAGCTGGTTGACAAGGTTTTGATTGCCACGTTCTCGAAGACTGTTGCTTTGATTCATTAATCCTGGCAACTAAAACCCCCCGAGGTTCTGAGGTGTCTTTTCCAGCAGCAGTAAACAAAAGGAGTGGGAGGCAAAGGCAGCTTTGAGCTACAACCCTATCCTGGACACAAACTAAGCAGCAGCAAGGCTGTCCCTCCTCTGTGACAGCTCGTAGCGCTCCTCCACGAGCTGTTCCACCCCCACAGAGCAGCAGGAGCACACGACATCACTTCAGTGATTCCTCCCAGCTTTCAAGCTTAGTCTGTGAGAACAAGGCACACAAGGATGCAGAAGATGTTTGAGTACATTAACAGCAAGAGGAAAGCAAGAAAAAGACTCTGCAAATAGAGAAGGAACCAGAAACATTGAGGGGTTTTTTATTCAAATAGAAGTATCAGCACCATCTGTACTTCACTTCTTTCTACAGGCAAAGGAACCAACTCCTCTGGCCTGCAGAACCAGAGACACATCAGGGACCCCATCAGGCTCTACCATTTCCTTTCCTTTCACACTGATGGAAATGTACGGGTTCTGGAAACGTAGATCTATGGTGTTCAAACAGAAGGCTGCGAGCGCTGATAAAGCAACAGCAGAATGTCCTGAGAAGGACACTGGGTCACTCTGAACAGTACCTGCCAAACTGGGGACCATCCCCTCAACCAACCTGGGATAAAACTGCTAGGAAGGAAGATAGGAATTGGAGGTGATCTGTAGATGAGGGCATCCTGCTCTGCAGCAGAGTTGGACTAGAGAATCTCCAGAGGTCCCTTCCAACCCGACCAATCTATGGGTGTACGAACTCCTAATGATGTGGCTTTGTGTCAGCCATCTCGAGCAGAACCTCCACGAACTGCTGCTCCCATTGCACTGGTTATTAAACTCCATCTACAGCTCCTGGCACCTCCTACCTCCTCTGCAGACATCCTGCCAGATTAGAAACTGGTCAGCTCCAGAGAGCACTGAACAAAAACAGCTCTGGCTGCTCCAGGAAGATGTAACAGAAAAATTAATTAGAATATTTCCAGAAGGCTGTTCTTTCTCAGGGGCTAGAGCTGAGAGCCCCCTTCTCCAGTCCCACCACACCAAGCCAGTTTTCACTGAGTTTCTGCAGCTGCTTTCCTATCCTCAGGCTGAGCTTTAAAGGTGGCTGGGCTGGAGCTGAAAATGTTTGTGTCAGCAGTGAACGATGCCAGGTTCAGAGACAGAGTAGAACTGGCAGACCAGGGCCACACTGAATGTAAAGGCCAGCACCTCATACCCAAACTCACAGAATCCCAGAACCCTCTGGCTGGAAGAGACCTTGAAGCTCCTCAAGTCCAACCTCAGCCACAGCACTGCCAGGGCACCCCAAAACCTTGTCCCTTAGCACCAGCTCCACACGCTGCCTCAATCCCTTCTGATATGGGGACTCCAGCCCTGCCCTGGGCAGCCAGGGTTTGATAACCCTTTGGGAGAAGAGATTCTTCCCCACAGCAGCCTGACCCTCTCCTGGTGCAGCTCGCAGCCATCTCCTCTGTTCCCATCGCTGGGCACCAGGGAGCAGAGGCTGAGCCCCTCCTCACTCCAGCCTGCTGCCAGGGAGTTGTAGATACACAGAGCAGCTCCCTTACCTTTTTCCCCATGTCTGTTTAACTGGAGGATGGGAACAGTGGCTTGGTACTGAGGTCCAACCATGATCTCCTGAAATACCAGCACAGAGAAGTTGGTAAATCGAAGTGGAAGGTGCTCAGCGGAGGTGTGAGATTCACGCTGTGATTTAGGGTCTGCGACACCACGAGGGCAATTTATCTACTCGTTCTGTCACTCATTTCCAGGGAACCCTGACTATTTTATAGGGTAACTAAGAAGATTTACTGGCAACCAGTACTGGTCCCCAGTACTTTGGGGACTTCAGGCATTTAGATCTTCAACATTAAGGCTATGTACAGCGAGCAGCTCAGGCTGGAGATAAAGAAACGCAGAAGTTCTGCTGCAGCCTTTCCCACCAGGATGGATTTGGAAGCCGGCTGGCTGTCCCTTGGTAAATCCTACCAGGAACACTGTGCAGCATTTCAGCTCTTTATAGGGCTACCGACTGCAGTGTCGATTTAATGAGGCACAGCAGCATTTTCTGTATCTGAAGCAGAAGATAATTCAGATGCAGATTTAAAGATCCTATTAAAAAAATGCCCTCTCGTAACCCACACCTGCCACCTCTCTCACAAATCACAAAGCACATAAAGGAAAAGACTTCTTGGGGAAATACCAGAGCTTTGGTCCTTGGACTGTGTTAACTCCCCTTCCCAAAGCAGCTCAGCTCATTTACCTTCTTACACTCGTTGGAAGGGATGGAATCCTCCTCCGAATCCTCAGCCATGGAGGAAGCACAGGGAGATGAACAGGGCTCTTTGTCTTCATCAGCAAGGAAGTTGTTTGCTTTATAGGAAAAGATCTGTAGTTATGAAATGTTTGGGGTTTCGTGCCTTCCCTCCCCTCCATTTTCTGTCCTGAGGCTGAAGCCCACAGTGACAATTCCACCCTTTTAAATAACAGCATTTGGACAGCTGCCACACGGGTGGTGCCAACCGACCCTGGGAGCTCAGACTCCTCCGCTCTGCCGGACAGCAGGACTGAGATCACTCGGGTAAGTGACCTCTCCTGTACTTTGGCTTCCCACAAATTCCAGCAGTTGGGAACTGCACCGATGGCAGCAGCACGAGCACTACGGAATTTAGCAGAGAATTAGGGTTGGTAGAGACCTCCAAGATCATCCAGTCCAATCAATACAGGGGGATGGTTGCCTCTCTACTCCTGCTGGCCACACTGCTTGTGACACAGGCCAGGATGCTGTTCAACTTGTTCTTTACTGACTTCTAGAGATGGCAGACCAGGAACTGATCTTCCAGACTGCAGTTACAGCAGCTAGCAAAACGATTCTCTGTCTGTCAGTGCTACGAGTTACACCTCAGGATGATTCTCCCCTCATCCCACTGCTCATCTAGGCTCTGTCATGTCCCAGTCAATGCCTGGTAGCACCGCTGGCACTCAAGTTTATTTGCAGCCCCTTGAAGGGAACTGGAAAACCTCATGTCAGGAAACTAAGTGATAAAATGAAGAAAACCATCCTTGCCCTGCTCTGCATCCCACAGCCCAGTGAAACCCCACTACTGGAGGAGTTTGGGGCACATACAGCCAGGCCGGTTCGGGAAGAGGTCCGATGCATCGTGGGATGTGACTGATGGAGTCAAATCATCAGCTGAAGACTGCGTCTCCTCCTCTTCTTCCCCTGAAAGCAAATCCTTCGCTATTTGTTCCTTTTAACAACAACAAGAAAGTGAAAAATATTTTAAAATTAAAAACCAAACAATGTGGAGGTGAGGCTTAGAGTAAAGCACTTCTGGCCAGGGGCGGCCACATTCACCCTCCTAACCCTCCCACAGCTTGTCCAGCGGCAGATTCTCTCTCACACAACCCACAGTCCCCAGATTATTTTCCCTAGAAGCAATTTGTAAGAGCCAAGAGCAGCTTCCTGTGGAAACCAGAGAGACAACAAGCAAGTGGCTCTTCCTGAAGGGCCAATATCTCAGACCATGGAAGGAACAAAACCAAAACACTTCCTATAGACAGCTCTGTTGCTAGAACAGGAGAAGCTGTAGCTTCAACCAGCAAGAAACAAACCTTCCTTCCCCAAGCTCCACAGATCCTTATCTACATGCAAAGACCTGTAACCCAAGTTCCATAGAGTCTTTACAGTGTTCTAACAGTTTTGATTTCTCCAGTCTCCTCTAAAAACTCTAAGCTTCCACCCCTGGTGCTCCTCACTGGGACACCAGAACTGGACAGGTTCCTTTCCCCAGGTTGAACCCCCCAGAAAGGAGCTACCAGAGATCTCAAGCCACAAGTAACCTCCAACACAGAGCACAGGCCCAGGCAGATGGCTGCTCTTACCTTATCCAGAGTCATATCTGGGAGATTTGGGGCGATATCATTGCTCTCGCTGTCCTGCTCTGAGATGGGATCAGATGCCTCATAGCCATAAAGCGCAAGCAGCTCCTCAAACGGCATTTCACTGCTCTGAGCAAGAAGAGGACAAAGCTTCATCAGGAATGGAACAACCGGCGAGCACAGCACCAGCTGCAGTGAGCACAGCACCAGCTGCAGTGAGCAGACACACACAGAGGCAGTCAAGGCAGCTCTGCTCCTCTGGGGGCTCTGTGTTGTCTCAGGTGACACTGCGTAACAAAGGCCCACCAGACCTGCACTCCTCACAGGCATGGAGAAGCCAGGCATATCCACCCCAAAGCCACACACAGGCACTTCAAAATGATGTCTTTTTTTATACTGGCTTTCATGGTGATCAAGAGATGCCAGAGAGCACAACTAGATCTATACAGGCTGACAGGGACCTAAACACTGCGCACTGCTGCCTTTACCTGAGAGGAACCAAAAGTCTTCTCCAGCTCTTCTAAAGATTTCTGCTTTGTCTCAGTGTCATCTTCTTCTTCCCTTTCTTCCCGCACTCCATAGTTCTGTGAGAGGATCTCCGCAAGGTTCAGTCGATGATCAGCTGAGCCCATTGACACAACTGCAGGGATTAGAAAAGTTGGACACTAACACCACCCAGGCTCAAATCTTAAGAACTGCAGATGGGTTGAGGTTGGAAGGGAGCTCAGAGCTCCCCCAGCCCAAGCCCTCTGCCAGGGGCAGTGACACCTCTCACTAGACCATGGTGCCCCCAGCCCCATCCAACCTGCCCTTGGACACTGCCAGGGATGGAGCAGCCACAACCTCCCTGGGCAACCTGTTCCAGGGCCTCAGCCCCCTCATATGGAGGGGTTTCTGCCTCAGATCTCACCTCAGTCTCCCCTATTTGAGCTGGAACCCATCCCCCTTTGTCCTATAGTAGCGTCCCTTGTAAAAGTCCCTCTCCAGCTTTCCTGGGGCCCCTTCAGGTGTGGACAGCTGCAACAGCAGCCACCCAGATGCAACAAAGTTCCCTGGGTGATCCCTCTTGTGGGGTGCAGCCACCAGGCACAGCAGAGCAAGAGGGGGTGGGGGAACACAATTGAGGGTCACCCTGCGAGTGCTACATTGCAGCCTGTTCTCCACACATCTGAGCCCCACAACTGACCAAAAGCTGAATCTGAAGGTTTTCGAGCACTTCTGACCAAACTCTCTAGTCTTGTAGGCTGTGAACACACACCTCAGCCTCTCCTCTGCCCAAGGCACTGTGAGGATAATTACAGCTGGAAGGGGCAAAGAAGAGACGTGCAAGAGCTTTGGCGTATTAAAGCCTCTGCTCCCCATCAAATGATGTGGGAATCAACCTAGAGGTTTATGAGCTGTTGGAAGGAGAAGAGGACAGACAGGCTGGTCACCAGAGCCCTGCTTCCTCCATAAACCAGCACAACAAACTGACATAGGCTGTAAACGTTGCTACCTGCTGCGCTCTGAAGGCTGGGCTCTCCAGGACACAGGCTGTGGGCTGGGTATGGCACTACCCTCGGACTCTGCCGCCCAACCGAGGCCTTCGAAGAAAGAGAAAAACACAGATGAGACATCTCTGAAAACCACAATACTCCTCCAGCCACTCAACCCCATCAGCAAACACAATTCATTTAACAGGTCCCCCCAGTCCCATCTCCTCCCCTCAGCCTCTAACTGCTCACGGCAATGTTTCCAGTTGATCTTTTTTGCCTTCACCACTCCACTAATTATTTATCCTCTCTCCACTTGAAGACCTCAGACCTCACAGCTCACATCCTCACTGATAAAGGACTCTGATCCTAAGCTACTGGTCTACACACACCGGCCTCATCTGAGCACATGAGCTGACCCATTTGTGGAGAAGCAATGGGAAGCAGCCAGCCACAACCCACCGGTGCCTCTCACTCAGAGGGCTCAGAGCAGTGAGCAAAGGAATTCAGTGCTGAGCAGGCAGTGAAGGAGTCTGGCAGGGCTGTGAGTGGCACAGGTGAGACAGGTAGACACTGAGAAGAGGCACCTGCTTTCTGGCATTTGGTGCTTGGTCAGAAGTTCAGGCAGCAGCAGGGGCTGAGGCTGGGAAAACACCCCAGAACATCTGCTGCTCCTTGGGCTGCTGTGCATGGAGATGCTGCTGATCAAGTTCAGCCTGGGTAGGGAGCAAGCAGGTAATTAAGCAAAGCCTTTGGGTGACTGGGAGCACCCGACTGTGAAAGAGAATCAGTGTCAGTCCCCCAGTCACCAGCAACATCCTTTTACAACCTTCAGCCACTGGTAAAGTCGGCCAGGCATCATCACTCCTCACTTGGTCGGCAGGAGCCAGGGCACCTACAATGCTCCAGCATGAACATGGGGCAGCTGGGCATTGAAAGTAATCTTCTACCAGCAGGGCAAAGCTGGTAGCAAAAACCACTCCAGGATTGGGCTTTTTAGTACCTTCAGGTGTCGGCACACACTGCAAACCACATAATGCTGAGAGGCAGCAACTTTCCAGGGACAATCACTGGTAATGGCTGGCCAGAGGCAGCAGAAGACATGGCCACATGAGAAGGGCGACTGGGGAAGGGTCTGTGAAGCAGACATGGAATTCTTGCTCCTTTTTGTACCAGGCCTGGTAAAGAGAAGATGCCTCTAGTCCAAGTACCAATCCACCATCCCCAAGGGTTCAGTTATTAGCAGCAAGAGAACCCCACTGGAGACCATGTGCACTAAAATGGGAGGAGTTTATGGGAAAATGCAAGAAGGGGATGGAAAGCATTGGGACAGGCTCCAGTCTGAGGATGGTCACAGCGGGAAAGATCTTTGTGACTCGGGAAAGCGTCAATGCCCCTCTGCTGGGCTTTGCTGGTACAAAACCCTCCTGGATAAAGCAGCAACCTTCCAAGCAAACAGCCCCAGTTTGATGGGAAGGATCAGGGTGTGGTCTACACTTCCACTCTCCAGTCTGCAGTGGCCTCAGAGCTCTTTCCCAAGACAGTGACCTATGGATTGATTGTGCCTCCATCGCACAGGGACTGATAAGGAGCTGCACGAAACAGATGTGGAAAACAAAGACTCAAACTGTGAGCAGCACATGGGCTGGTGGGAAAGTAAGTCAAAAACACTTCAGGAAGGTACTGTTACTGATCAGGTTCCTGAGTGACAAGGAACAGTGTGGCAGGATGACAATTCAGGACCTTATTCCCCTAGAGCAGCAATGTGTAACCAGCCCTGTTGGGTTGGGCTGAGGAAAGAAGGACGGAGCGACAGAGTCAGCAAAGGGCCAGTTCCACACCCAAACTTAAACAGGTGAAAGCAACCAATCCCAGAGGATTGCAGATGACCTGAGGAGGTCTGGTTAGAGTCCAGAGGAGCACAGACAGATTCAAGCCAAAGGAACAGGGAAGAAAGGCTTCAAAACAAAAATGATAGCAGGAAGAATGTTGACGATGGTGCTGCACTGTGTGGTGGGGGGTTACTTTGTTTGAAGATGAGGGAGCTGCAGCCTGATACTTCACTTGTCACATGGGAGGAAGAAAATGTCATCACACATGTCCAAAAGACACGGAGAGCTAGCACGGATCTCCAGAACAAGTGCGTCCCTGGGCGAGGTGCAGACACTGCTGTTCCTGTGACAGCTGTGCTCACCAGGAGAGGCCCTGGTGGTGAGGTCCATTTATTTTGAGAGCAAAGCTGGAAAACAGCTCCTACAGCCATTGAAATTGCAATGCGAGAAGGAAAAGATTAAATTCCTTTAACCCCACTTTACACTGCCTAGCAGTTACACTCCTTGAACTAGTCTCTGCTTCTCAGGCAGAGAAATGCTTTCAGAAGTCACACCGAGGTTGATCAATCACTCACTCTCCTGTCTGTACTTCTGGATGACTCCAGTAATCCCTCCCTTATCACTGGACCCAGGTTTTTGAGCAGTGGAACAAAGCCACAGCAGAGGAAGAGCCTGGGCTTTCTGCATCAACAAAGCCACTCTCCAGTACAAGGCAGAGAGTGTTTGACCAGAGAACTACTGGACATAACTCTCCAAGCTGAAGTTGCTCTTGCAAGGAAGTGAAGGAAAAGGGAGCAGGTTTCCCCTCACAGCAGCACTTCTTTGACAGCCAGCATGTTTTCCTGAGCTAGCGTAACGCATCGCTCAGCCTCAGTGAGAGAAGTGATCCTTGTTCCTTTGCCTTGTCCTTTCTACTTGACATGGACTGGTTTCTAAAAGCTCCAGCTGTAGCCTGAGGGAAGCAGTAACAGAGGGAAACTGATTCGTCCCGTGTGGACCTGAAAGAGCAAAAGATGAACAGAGGACAAGATACACAAAGTCCAGTCATCTCCCGACGGTGACACGTTGAGGTAGAGATACTCTGTAGTTCAAACCTCATCTGAGAGACAGCGATGGCTCCTGGATCTCCCCAAGACAGAGACCTGTGGTGCAGTGTGCCAGGGCTGTACTTCAGCACATCACAGCAGCCCAAGAACGTGCCCAGGCAACAGGTACCCCTGGTGCTCTGCCAAAGGCAGCAGTGAGAACCAAACCCCTGCATTTGGGATAGCAGGCAGAACCTTCCTCATGCAAATGCAGAGATACCTCAACAGTGAAGTCTTGCTCTCAAATGGAAGTTGTCTCAGCTAGTGGCATCCCAAGACCCTGCAACAGAGCAGCCAGGCACCTCGATGTCTACCCAGTGTCCTGTTCCCACACCATGGTCACCACAACGATCTTGTGATGGCGACAACAGGCAGATGTGCCAGGACATCCATTACAACAGGAGGGGGATAACTCAAGGACGTGTCAAGACCCAACAGGGAATGGCATCACCACCCATAAGATCAACGTGGTAGAGCGACAGCAGCAACGTTTCTGTGTGATGCTCCCGTACCAGTAGGACCTTATGATGGTGGGGGCGGCAGAGACATCCCCACCCTTGAACGGAGTATAACTTCCCCCCTCGGTAAAGGGGGTCTCCCCGGTCCTGCTGCTTCTTCAGTCCCCTGCCGGTCCTGGACCCTCATGTCCTCCCGCAGCCCCATCTCTGACCTCCAGCGCCTGCGGGCCCCTCCGACCCCACCGCCGCGCCCTCGTTCAGCGCCTTCGGTGGGTCTCACTCCTTCCGCCCGCCGACCCCCGGCTCTGTCTGCTCGAGGGGTCCCCCGTCCCAAGACCCCTCCGAGCCCTTCTTCCAGGCCCCTTCTCCCACCACTGCGGGAGGGCAGTGCTGCTGCTGCGGCCGCCCGGGCACCGCCGCCTGGGCCCCACCGCGGGTTCCGCCCGGGCGCCCCTTCCCCCCCAACGGCTGCCTCCCGGGCCCCGAGTACCCCCGCCCAGGTGGGCCCCGCGCCGCCCCATCCGTCCCGCGGCCCCGGGCAGCCCTGCACTGCCGCAGCCCAGGAGGAGGCCCCGGTGCCGGTGGGAGGCCCCGGGGGAAGGCCCCAGCCCTGGCCCCAACAGCGGCTCTACTCACCTCCGCCATGGCCGAGCGCGAGCGGCGCAGGGGGGCGAGGGCCGCGGGTCCCGGATGCAGCGACGGCCGCTGATTGGCTGCGGCGCCTAGGGGGCGGGGCAACCACGGGGG
>JAOXOE010000866.1:2077452-2088621 GCA_028565055.1 Phoeniculus purpureus
GGCCGGCAGCTCCCGGCCAGCGGGAGCCACGCGGGTTGCTTTGCTGTGAGTTGACCGGTGCTGAGAGTGCCCGCGACAACGTCCCTGTCTCGTTCTTATTTTAAACCATTAGTCAAGATGAGGATGAGGAGGACGATCTTCTTCCCCCAGAGCAAAAAGCCGAGAGAGAGAGAGAGAGGAGGGTCGCCAATAATGCCCGCGAGCGCCTGCGGGTCCGGGACATCAACGAGGCCTTTAAGGAGCTCGGACGCATGTGCCAGCTGCACCTAAACAGCGAAAAACCGCAGACCAAACTGCTAATCCTCCACCAGGCCGTATCAGTCATACTGAACCTGGAGCAACAAGTTAGAGGTCAGTGAGGGGTCCGCACTGGTGACAGTTGACCTACCTGGTCGGCACGGGGCTGTCTGTCTGTCTGCCTGTCTGTCTGCCTGTCTGCCTGTCTCCTGTGGCACGTGCTGTGGCGCCGCCTCCGCTCTCTCCGCTCTCCCCGGCGGGCGGCCGTGAGATGCCCGAGGCTGTCCGTGGCTTTTTCTTCCCGAGCTTCTTCGCTCCTCCTCTCCTCTCCCCGCTTTGGTTTCGTTCGCCCCCGCTGTTCTCTCTCCTGCTGCCCGCTGCCGCTGCTCGAGGGGGCGTCCGTGTGGTCTTCGCTTCCCTGCGGCCGAGCGCTCGGCTCCGGTGCTTGGCCGGCAAGGCAGCAAAAGCACCGGCCCCAGAGGGTCCCCCAGAGGGTCCCCCAGAGGGCTCTCGGATCTGATGGCTCTGCTCTGGGCACCGTCGGAGCGGCCAGCGGTGCCCTGTGCCACGCAGGGCTCCCCACCCCCAAGTGCCCCCGTGAGGGGTGGTGGGACAGAGATGCTGAGCCCTGGGCTCTGGCAGCTGCGGGCGCCTGGGCCAGCTGCGCTTGGCCGCGAGCTGCCGGCACCCCTGGGCACGCACAGCCGCAGCCGCCCGCGCTTGCCCCGGGTCTCTCATCCAAGCAGAGGGACTGGGCTTCCCGCTCGGCCCCGGGAGGCTCTGCTGCTCGGCCCCGCACCCCGCAGTGCATGCTGCTGCCGCCCCCCCGTTAACCCCCTTTCTCTCTGCAGAGGCTGCTGTCACCCTCAGCGGTGGTTTGTGCCTGGCTCTGCTCCTCTCTGCTGGCCTCTGCTGTCGCCCTGGTGTTGGAGCCCCTTGTGCCTCTGCTCCGTTCGCAGTCGTTGCCTCTCGTAACACCACGTGCACCGTTTTCTCCTGTCTCTTTTTTAATCGCCCCCTCCCCAACCCTTTTTGACTCCTGAGTTTTTTATTTCGCTGGCTCTGTTCTTTCCGATCTCCTACAGACAGTCCCCAGCCGTGACCTCTCGGTGGTCCCACTCTCTACCTTGTACTTGCTGCTGGCGGATGGAGGCAGGAGCCCAGGGGGTGCCGGGGGGGTTAGAGGCAGAGTTGGCACCGTGGTCACTTTGGTCTCCCACGCTTGTCCCTTTTTAAATCCTTCCAGGGTGCAGCCAGGGAAGCGGCTGGAGCCGCCGCCGCTGCTGCTGGCAGCCGTTAGCGCAGGCAGTCAGGGCTTCCAGCCCCGGGGGTTTGGCCTCTGGGCTGCTTTGCAGGAGAGGAGCCACCCCCGTGTCCTCTGCGGCCGCAGCAGCGGGGCCGTCGGGTCCCCGTTTGGTCCCCACGTGCTCAGGGGGGCTGCCAGTGTCCCTGCTGATGGGCTAGGAAGGTGAAGGAGAAGGTTGTAGGGGTCGCAGGGGCCAGGCAGGCAGGTCAGTGCCCCCCTCTTGGAGCAGGACGTGAGGCAGCTGAGGCACCCCGTGTCCTCGCAGCCTGGCACAGCCCGCGTGGACCACTGGCCACGCCGGGAAGTTGGCTCCATCATGCCCAGCTCATCCTGCCTGCCGCGGTGTGGAGCTGCTGGAGCTGTGTCCCTGCTCCAGAGAGCCACTGGCCAGGACCCAGCTGCCAGTGTGTGTCCACAGGGACGAGCTGGGTTTGGATCCCGGGGGGCTGCTGGCTCCAGTCCCTGTGGCTATGCTGGGCTGGCTGGGCAGTGCCACCTGGGGGCACCAAAGCATCGAGGAGGGCACAGGGGCAGGGACAAGGCAGCAAGGAGAGGATGAGCAGGCAGGGCCAGTGGGAGCCCTCTGTCCTCCACAGGCAAACACTGGCTCGGGGAGCTCTTGCTCCCCCTCCACGTGATCAGGAGGCAGCATCTGGGGTCTTTGCAGAGCCCCTCCAGCACCCCAGGAAGGCTCTGATGCTTCGGCCCCTCTTTGGTGACGGCTGGTCCCCGCGGGGCTCCCAGAGTGTCCCAGGGCAGCTCTCACCTAGGGACCCTCCTCAGACAGGTCTTTCCTGCGAGAAGTTTTGCTCTGGGGGAGAGAAGGTCGTCGGAGCAGTAAATTGGGGGTTCGGAGGGGATGGGCTGTGGGTGAGGCTGCGGTTTAAGGTGCTGCCAGCACGACTCTGCCTTCCCCCCACGTCCCTGCCCGGTTGGAGCACCCCTGAGGTGCTGCCCGTGCTGGAGGCTCCCACACGGCCTGGGAACCAAAATCACCCACTTCCAGAGGGCTCTGGTCTGCATTCGGTGTCTGCATCCAAGGAAACTAGCTGGGGCGCTCAGCTCCTGGCGCCCCTGCTGCTCCTCGCCCAGCACAGGGTGCTGCTGGCTGCCGCTGCCCAGGCGCCTTCCCCAGGAGGGTTTTACTGCAGATGGGGTTTGTGCAGGAAACCCTCCAAACGAGGGGTTTGCTCTCTGCCAGGAAGGACTTCCTCCTCGGGGCCTGAGCCTGCTGCTTCGGGCTGAGGCACCCCTCAGCCTCTGCCTGGAGACACCCTGCCCTGAGGGTTCGGCCAAAACCAGCCACGAGGGCAAAAGTCGACAGAGGGGAGACCGTGTGGGTGTCACTCCTGCACCTCCCACCCCTGGCAGCACCTTCCCTCCAGCCCTGGCAGCACCCTCCAACTTCAGCAGCACCTTCCATCCCCGGAATCCCCCTCCTTCCAGCTTCAGCAGCACCTTCCAGCCCCAGCAGCACCCTCCACCCCTGGCAGCACCCTCCCTCCAGCCCTGGCAGCACCCTCCAACTTCAGCAGCACCTTCCACCCCCAGAATCCCCCTCCTTCCAGCTCCAGCAGTACCTTCCCTCTACCTCCAGCAGCACCCTCCCTCCACCCCTGGCAGCACCCTCCTTCCATCCCCAGCAGCACCCTCCTTCCATCCCCAGCAGCACCCTCCAGCTCCAGCAGTACCCTCCAGCTCTAGCAGTACCCTCCCTCCACCCCAGGCAGCCCCCTCCTCCAGCCCCGGCAGCACCCTCGAAGCCCGTGCTGGCAGCACCTTTGCGCAGCCTCCGTAGCCCCGGGCAGCGGCCGCCGTGGATTGGCTTTGCACGACGAGGCCGCGTGGGCCGTTTGCAGCGGGCACCCGAAGCACCTCCAGCACGGCAAGGCAGAGCCGCTACCACCCCCTGACTAACCCCTGTGGTGCTGTGAACCCAGCAGTACAGACGAGGCCTTGTCACTGGAGGACAAAGATCTGAGGGACCGGGAGAGGCGGATGGCCAATAACGCCAGGGAGAGGGTGCGCGTGCGGGACATTAACGAGGCCTTTAAGGAGCTGGGACGCATGTGCCAGATGCACTTAAAAACGGACAAAGCGCAGACCAAACTGATCATCCTCCAGCAGGCGGTGCAGGTCATTCTGGGCCTGGAGCAGCAAGTACGAGGTATGGTACCCGCCGGCAGGGGCACGTCGGGGCATCGCTCTCCCCCAGCCGCCGCCGCCGCCGCCTCTGCTCCGCGCGCTCGGGCAGCTCTGCCGCCTCTCCTGCTTTCGGTGCCTGTCGCCGGCAGCACCCTCGGGTGCCCCCCCCCGCCCCGTTGCCGTCTCCCCTCGCGCTTCGTAGCAACCTGGCACCTGGATCCCGTTAAGTGGCTTTGGAAAGCTCTGCCCGAGGCTCCGGGGGGGCTCCCCAGGAGCAGGCGGGTGTTGGGATGGGCACCGGGTGCCAGCCGGGCACAGTCCCGCTCCGGCGGGGTCTGGCCAAGTTCCTGCAGCCGCTGCGAGGAGCAGCAGGCAAAGAGAGCAGCTGGCACCGAGGCCGTTGCCTCGCGTGGCCCCGTGTGTCTGTCCCGGGACTCTGTCCTCGCTCTCTCTTTCGGCTGCTGCTGCCGCTGCCTCCGCTGAAGCTGCCCCCCCCTCCCTCCTTCCCTCTCCGGCACAGAGCGCAACCTGAACCCTAAAGCCGCCTGCCTGAAGCGTCGGGAGGAGGAGAAGGTGTCTGGAGTCGTAGGAGATCCCCAGATGACACTTTCGGCTTCACATCCTGGTCTGGGAGATGGTCACAACCCTGTTGGACACATGTAAAGGTAAAGGTACGGTCCCCCCCGCCCTGAGACCCCGGCGCCTCCAGGGATGGGGAGCTCAGCCAGCCCAGCACCTCACATCGCCCTGGTAGCCCACACCACTAGGAGAGGAGCCAGGTAGCCAGCCAGAGCCAGGCTGCCCTTCAACACCTCCAGCGATGGGGACTCCCCCACTGCCCTGGGCAGTCCAGGCCAGGCTCTTGATCCCCCTTTCCCTGAGGAAGGGCTTCCCTGTGGGAGGGAACAGGCAGATCCCACAAGTGCAGAGGAAGTCCCAGAAGCTGGGGTGCCCCAGCGAGACCGTGGGCTGACCCCACTTCTAAGGCAACCCTGCTGCTGGCCAGGAGTAGCCCAGCCTGCTTGGCCTGAGCAGCACAAGGATGTCGGAGTTGGGGGGCACTGAGTGGATCCAGGAGTCAGAGCCCAGCGGTACCTCAGCCCACTGCACCTGCACATCCTGGGGTGTCACCTGAGGGCTGGGAAGAATCACAGAACCACAGAGCAGTAGGGATTGGAAGGGACCTCAAAGGATCACCCAGTCCTGTCCCCTTGCCACAGCAGGATCCCCCAGATCCAGTCATTAGGGACGGGAAGGGACCTCCAGTGATCATCCAGTCCCATCCCCCAGCCACAGCAGGATCCCCCAGATCCAGTCCCACAGGAACAGTCCAGGAGGGTCTTAAATGTCTCCAGAGAAGGAGACTCCAGAGCCCCCCTGGGCAGCCCCTGCCAGGGCTCTGGCACCCTCACTGCCAAGAAGGTCCTTCTCACAGTGATGTGGAACCTCCTCTGCTCCAGCTCCCACCCCTCGTCCTGTCGCCGGGTGCCCCTGAGCAGAGCCTGGCTCCAGCCTCCCGACACCCACCCCAGTATCAGCAGAGCAGGAGCCGATGCTGCAGCATCGCTGCAGCCACACGGAGCCCTCGGGGC
Source organism: Phoeniculus purpureus (assembly GCA_028565055.1). Classification (NCBI taxonomy): domain Eukaryota; kingdom Metazoa; phylum Chordata; class Aves; order Bucerotiformes; family Phoeniculidae; genus Phoeniculus; species Phoeniculus purpureus. The sequence goes on from JAOXOE010000866.1 coordinate 2,082,733, forward strand.
TGGTTTGCAGCCCCCCAAGAGCGAACTTTTCTCTCCTGTGTTTCCCTCCCTTCAGACGTTGAGGTTTGAGGTTTTCCCCCCTCTCTTTGCAGATCTTTTCGTTCCTCTGGATGCAGAGACCTGCAGGAAGCAAAACCCCCCCCCGGGCGCGACCTGCAGCCTTCTGTGACCCACGAACTGTAGTTACTGCTAACACTGACGGACGCGGCCGGACCCTGGCGGGACCTGACGTAAGGGGAGGGGAGGGGGGTGCAGTGGCCAACACGAACCCACTTTAGTCGAGAAACAAACACAAACGAGAATTGCCTTAAGTCTAAAGCGAGTGCAGAGCAGCCGCCCCCCACCCGCCGCTCGCTCAGGAGGGGGGGGCGGCCTCTTCTCTTGGCTTCTTCACGAGCAGCCAGCAGCGAAATTGTGCCTAAGCTTGAGAATTTCTTTTTAAAAAACAGGAAAAACAAAAAAAAACCCACAAAAAAGAGAAGAAAAGAAGAGAGAGAGAAAAAAAAGACCCTTTAGTTACGAGATGAGGATTTTTTTTAACGTAGAACAAATAGCGAAGCCTTCGGGGTTGTTTTTTTTCGGGGGGGGATTTTTTAAGCTTCTTTGTTTTGTTTTGCGTCTGTTTTGTAAGCGCCGACGAAAAGGATTTCTGGGTCCTTGTTTGTTTTGTACAAAAACCCAACAAAAAGCTGACGACGACCGACCCACCGAGCGACCGGCCCGTTGCCCCCTCCCCGGCTTCTCTGCTGCTGTTTCTCTAGTTCAAAGTTGGATGTTTAGGATCAGCCGGAACATTTGAGTTGTATTGAGAGAGAGAGAGAGAGGCTGGGTAGAAGGAGAGAAGGTCTCGCTGCCGCCTCTGAAAGCCACTCGGGTGCAGAAGTAGCCCCAGCGAGGGGATGCTGGTCCTTGCCTGGCTTGGAGCTCGCAGGATGAAGCAACCCCGGCTCCCTCCTGCGCCGAAGCCGCCGGCTCTTCGCTTCTGATGGGGCGAAAGGAAGGCAGAGCCGTGGGGCGAGGGGCAGCGGTGCCCCTGCTCCTCGCAGGTCCATCGAGGGGCTCTGCTAGCAGCGTTTGCTCTTCTCCTGGAGGAGCCCAGGGTCCCGCCTGGTGCCCGCTGCCATCCCGGGGCAGCACGATGGGGACGATGAGCTGGCGGCAGAAAGCAGGAGCCCAGGGGCTCTTTGCCCAGGTCAGCAGAGGAGCAGGAGGGCAGCCTGGGGTGGCCAAAAGCACCTCTTGGCCAGTCGCTGTTGGAGGCACCGAACAAAGACCAACTGAACAAAGCTGGAGGAGCAGGAAGAGGCAGAGGCAGACAGAGCAACAGCAGCGGACGGACCCTCAGATGCTGACAGGAGGCAGCAGAGGCCAATGTGGCAGGAAGGGGAGCAGCCCCCTGGTCCCTGCACTTGCCTCAGCCCTCAGCAAGGGCTGCAGGAGGCAAGCAGCACGACCAGATGCAGGAGCCACCGCCGCTGGGAGGCTTCTGAGGAGATGGTTTCACCCCCCACCTTCACATCTCCAAAGCAGCCTGGAAGGCAGAGCGAGCTCGGCGTGCCCTGGGGATGCCAAGCGGCCGCTGCCGCCTGCAGCGGGGCTCCTCGAGGGAAGGGTGAGAGCAGCCAGGACCTGCCCCGTGCGAGATGCTGCAGTGGCCAAGCTGGGCCAGCGATCCCTTAGTTGCCAGCATCACTCCAGACTGCTCCAGTGTGCTCCGTGGGAGGAAGATGCCAACAGCCGCCACTGCCTGGCGCCTGGAGGTGCAGGAGCAAAGGAAGAGGCGCTGAGCTGCGGCCATGGACAAGCATCCACCAGGGCCTGTTTCTTCCCTCTCCTTCCCCTCCTGTGCCCAGTTCTTCCCGGCTCCTGGGGGATGGTAAATCCTGTCCCAGCAGCGCCTGGAGGTCGCTCAGACTGGTGCCAGCCGCTGCCCAGAGCTGCCCGCCAGAGCCTCATCAGGTGGGATATTCCCAGGACACGGGCGCTGGCCGGAGGGATGGGGGGAGAGCCCTGTGGTCCAGTAGGACCCCCGGCCGCAGGGTCCATCTCTGCTCCTCTGCCTGGTGCTCCCAGGGAAGCTGTTGCTTTGGCACAGGGGAAGGGCAGGAGTGGCCAAGAGGACCCAGGACCTCCAGGCTTTGGCAGAACCTCCTGGTGCTCCCGGTGCTCGGAGCTTTGCTTTGTGCTGCTGGAAGTGCTCAGGACTTCGCTCGTCTCCCACCTGCACCCAAGTACCGGGGCTCAGCCCCAGGAGCATCTCCGAGAGGGGCTGCTGACCGGAGCTGGAGCAGCACAGGACCATCTCTCCCCACTCTGGGGACTTTGGCCGGACAAGGTGCAGCCGTAGCCGAAGGTGTTCTGGTGCTTCCACCTTCCCCTGCTCCCACCATCGCTTCTTTGCAGCGAGACCTGAGACCACAGCAGCTTCCAGCTCTGTCCCCAGGGAAAGTCAGGGGACCGTGGTCCCTGCAGCCCAGGATGCCTCTGTTTCAGCCCACTTGGCTCACGAGGTCTCTTCCCTCCCAGGGGCTTCCTCTGTGTCCAGAAGCTCTGGGCAGCGCGAGCTGGATGGGGTCTGGCTCTGCGTGGGATGGCCGGGCTCGAGGAGGGACGGAGCAGTGGCCCCTGCCCTGGCAAGCTGGAAACGACCCCGAGAAATCATCAGGTGCTTCCCCAGCGCTTGGACTGTGCCAGAGGAATGAGAGGTAAAGAAAAGGAGCTGCAGAAACTCGACAAAACTGGAAATTGGAGAAGATTTGGTCAAAATTTGGCTGAACAACCTTCATCCCCTCCCTGAGTCCTTGGCTCTGCCAGTGCCAGGGGCTGGGAGCGCTGTGCCCGGGAGCTGCCTCGACGGTGCCAGGCGCTTCGTGTCTGGCCCTGCTGGCCTCTGCTCTCTGTGCAGGGAGCAGCTCGGAGACACTCCTGAGGCCAAATGTGCTGCCGGGAACCTGCCACCAGGTGCTGCCCCTAAACCACCAGCAGCTCCGAACCATCAGCCTGCGGCAGGAAAACTCACCTGGAGGTGACTTGATCAGAGAGGACCAGGGTCTGCAGCTTCCCCAGCCCCGCTGCTCAGCGGTGCCATCTCACAGATGACTTTTCTCCAGAGACTTCATCTGGCTGCTTGTCCCTCCCAGCGCCGCTCCTGAGCGGGGAGCGCTCACGCGTGGGGCACAGTCGTCTCTGCTTCCTCTCTCTGCCTGTCCGTGTGGCTGCTCCTCCTCACTGGGGCTGCAGAGCCCCGCAAGCTTCCTTCACCCCGTCAGGGGAGAAGCCGCCTGCCCCTCCGTGTGTTTCCCAGCTCCTCTTGTCCCAGGCTGCAGCGGCTGAGCTGCGCCGCGGTCGGGGCAGAGCTGCTTGAAGGCAGGGCCAGTCCTCAGTGCGTCCCCCAGCCCGCAGGGTTCCCTCCGACCTGCCCCTCAGCCGAGAGCTGCGCAGGTGCCCAGGTGCTGCGGAGGGTCTGGAATCCAGTTTATTAGCAGATTTGTCTTCTTTCTCCTCTTCACCTGCTTTTGCCCCAGAGCAAAACAGCTGCAGCCTCCCTTTGGTGGAGGCGGCTCCTGCTCCTGCTCACAGCTCCGGGGAGTCCAACTGCAGCTACCCCCTGCCTTGGCAGCTGCTCCCCTGCCTGGAACCCAGCAGCCCGACTCAGCCAAGCAGCCGCCTGGCTGCAGTTGAGCCCCAGCTCTCTGCTGGGGTCTCCTCAGGCTCACAGTCCCCTGCCTGTGCCCGATCCCACAGCGGGGTGGTTGGGCCATGAGGATGCCAGTCTGCGCCCGTCCTGTCTGCGCCGAGCACCAGCTGTGCCTGGGTTTGCAGGGTGCCTGGGCACCCTGAGGTCCCGTCGTTGGCTCCCACGATGGGGTTGACTCGCTGACCCTCCCCAGGGCAGGCGTCAAGCCTCTGCGCTGCAGGTTCCCCCGAGTGCCGGCAAGGAGCCCGTTGCTGGAGGCTTTGCAGGCGCCACCCGGTCGCGGTGGAGCAGGAGGGACGGAACCAGGCTGGGATTTCCCCACGAGCCTGCGATTTCGGGCTCGGCGCAGAAGCTGCTCACGAAGGTCCTTTGTGGCTCACAGCCTGCTGGAGCCAGCAGAGCCTTTGGGCTGGGAGGTTCAGCACATCCTTCCCTGTCAGCAGCAGAGGGGGAGGTCCCTTGAAGAATGAGCAGCTTTTGATACCTCCAGTCCCCTCATCTGTGAGCTTTGCCCCCTGTGGGGAGCTGCCAGTGTTGGTGCTGGTGCACCCCACAGCTCTGTGCTCTGGTGGGGACTGGGCCAGCTCCAGCAAGCCCCTGGCACGGAGTTTCAGACAGGAGCTGAGGCTGGGGAGGTGAAGCAAAGCCAGGGCTGGGCAAGGACAGAGCATCAGCCCCCTCTGCACAGAGCTGCCCCAGCTGGACCAGGCCCTGGCCACTGGATTCCCCCCTCTTCCTGCTCACACCAGCAATAGCAAGACCTGTTCTCTGCCCCCCAAGCTTGCACAAGGTCTTTGCCCTGTTAATCCTATGCAACCCCCTCCCCTGTCCCCCAGGGCTCTCCAGATCCCAGCCCAGTCTCTGCTCTTACGCTGAGTTCCTGCTCCTTGCTGGTCTCAGGCTCCGCTTTGATTTCCAGCAGCTCCAAAAGCGTTTCAGGAGCTCTGCCCTCAAGCTGCAGGGGTAGGCAAGGGCTGAGACTGCAGGACCTCCCCCTTCCTGCTCACGTTGCAGGAGCTGCGCACTGAGCTGGAGGGAGCGAGGCCTGGTCCTAGGGCTCCTTCACGCACCCTTCACCCTCCTGTGCCTTCTGCTCGATGCGTGGCGCCTCGCTGCCAGCGTCCTTCACCTCGCACCATCTCCCCCAGTAGCCCTGAACTGGAGGTGCCCCACTCCGCTGCCTGGCTCTGCCCACCTGAGGCTTCCCTTGGCTGCGCTGGTCTTCCTTCATCTCCGGCGCTGTCCTTCCCTCTGCTCTTCCGTCCGCAGCCGCTGCGGATTTCTTTGCGGTGGGGCAGAGCCACCGGCCAGGGAGGACTGGGGAGGTGGGTGCTGCAGGTCGTCCCGGTGCTCTGTGCAGGGATTCGATCCTCGGGGCAGTTCAGCCCAGCTGGACAGGCGGCAGCTGCTGGACCTTTCCCCCCACAGAGCCGAGCTGGGGACTGGTCTCTGCTTGGGAGGGCTTCTGTGGCAAACCTGAGCCCACCCTGCAGCCCACCCACCCGCGCTGAGCCGCAGCCCTGCCGGGGGTCTCCGCTGGGCTGCTTCTGTTTCCTCTGCTGCTTCCAGATGCCTGTCTCTCCTCAGTTCTCACAGTCCCCAGCCGGGAATGAAGCTCCCGCCCCGCCGCAGCCCGGCAGGGTGCAGCTGCAGGCGCCAGTACAGGGGAGCAGAGGGGTTTGAGCTCCAGAACGGGGTGCCCCGAGCACCGAGGCCTGTTGCTGAGGAGCATCCCAGGGCTGCGCCCAGCGGGGGCCCAGAGCTCCCCAGCCAGAGCTCCCCAGCGCAGCGGCCGGCTGGGGCTGCCACGGTGCTAACGTCTTCCCAAATCACTTGAAACCCACCAGCTTCTGAGCAGCCCCGGGGCCTTGCGAGGGCCAAGGGAGGGAGCCGCGGCCACCGCGGGCTCCTCCGTCGTCGAGGCGCCTGGAGCACCAGAGCAGCATCGACCCCAACCAGACCCCGAGATCTCAGCTGGTTTCTTTGGAGCCGCTGCAGCTCCTCGGGGAAAACAAAAGTGCTGCCGGGTCTCTCTTTCTCTCTATTTTTGTAGGACGGGCTGGGGTGGGAGAGCAGCTGGGAGATGCCCACAAGAAGTTGGTTTCTTTTTAACTTGGTTGCAGGCAACAACAGTATCAAATTTTGAAGCCATTGTCAGGAAATTTTTGACGGTTTATGTACGTTACGCGTTC
>JAOXOE010000866.1:2088721-2140009 GCA_028565055.1 Phoeniculus purpureus
AGGTCCCTCTGGATGGCATCCCTGCCCTCCAGCGTGTCTGCTGCACCACACAGCTTGGTGTCGTCAGCAAACTTGCTAAGGGTGCACTCCTGGAGGCACTACTGATACAGGAGAATAGTGAAGACGTGATTGGGTACAATCAGCATGGCTTCACCAAGGTCCCATGACAGGGGGGTTGGAACTGGATGATCCTGTGGTCCCTTCCAGCCCTGACTGAATCTATGATTCTATAAAGCCGGTGTTGTAGGTGCTTAGAACGTCTAGAAAATAATATTAATTTGTTCCTATGTGACTTGGTCTGGGTGGTCCTGCTGAGGCAGGGGGATTGGACTAGATGATCTTTCGAGGTCTCTTCCAATCCCTAATGATTCTGTGATTCTATGATTCCATGATTCTATGAATTTGGAGATGTGTAACATAATTCAGTTGCCAGCTAAAAGGGAGTTTTTCAGTCAAAACTTCCTCTTAGTTACAACTGCACTGATTATAACCAGATTGGAGCTGAGAAGGGTTCAAAGCAGGTCAGCTTAAGCGGTGAACAAGAAGGCAGCTGTTGCAAAACAAGGTAAGCACACTACCTTTGGCCCCTGTTATCTCAGACACAGGCTAATTGAACAGAAACTTCCCTGAGCTCTAAGCCTTCCTCTCAGGTGGATGAGAAGTACATTAAGGGGGCAAAGTTTCAGAGACATAATTATTAAGTTTCAGACAAGCATAAGGATTAAATGAGAAAAATTACAGGACCATACAAACACACAGTTAAGACATGGAAGTGCAAAAGAAACAGAGAGAGTCAAAGGCCAGAAAAGGAAATGAACAAGTAAGCTGAAGTCTCTGACACAAGAATCTGTAAATTTCCGTGTTATTTGTTCATCATTACACTGAGATATTCGGTTTCTGTGAAAATTATTAGAGAAAGGAGCTGAATCTGCTGTACAACAAGCAATATGCAATGCAACTTGGAATAGTCAATTATAACTGCAGTGTTGTAGCATCACAATGTTATGGTGTCAGCTGTCTCCCTACAAGAAGGTAAATGTGGGAAGAAGTAGCAGTATGACAAGCATCCCTTTGTATACGGAAAGGGAATCAATCTCTGACAAACTTTAAGACTGTTTCCTTGGCATATGAGCAAATGCCAAGCAGTGTTTGAAAATGTGTTTGCCTCCATAGCAATGAAAACTTATGCCCCTGGACAAATGGGAGCTATAAAACTGGAGCTGGGATCGCATTCTAAAAGTAGCCCTCTGGAGACAGACTGCAGTTGAGTTGGTCATTTGTGCCCATGGCTGAGGGATGCCTGAAATGGAAATGATAGCTGGAGCTAGAGATTAATGGTTGCTGTATATTTAGGTTTCCCCTAAATGAAAAGGCACTTCGATGTACTTTTCTAATGTCTCCAAGTTGTGATCAAGATCTCAGTCATTTGTTTCCTAAAATAAATGAAGTCTTCAGCTTGCCCAGTGTCAAATTACCTAGGCTAACCTGACAAACACATTGAAGAACAAAGGCTTTGCTGCTTGTTATCTAAAAAACTAGGAAAATTACAGGGCAGAGGAGTTTTCTCACCCGACTTTTTTCCAGGTAAACTTTGTCTTGTGCCTTCTGAGAAAGGCAATGATTCAACAAGTGTCCAAGAGTCAAGAATATCTCATCTTATCCTGTGATGACTTGAAACTAGAACTTCAAATAGCAGTGATCCCTGCTTATTTCTTGAAGTAGTTAAGTGGAAAGTCTCGTTAGCAGCAATCGACATAGCAGTTTAATCTCCAGACAATGGAAATTACCCACTTCTGGCTGTTGTCTTAATTTCTGGAAAAGACTGTCCATGTGAACCATTTAAAAAAATAGCCTTTGCCACTTCGTAAAATGGGTTGCAAAGCTGTCAGTACATCTTACAACCAGGTTAACAATTGTTCTGCTATTTTGCCACAGATGGATGTTCAGTGTTGTATGGTAGCCCTTTGTCTTGACTTAGTCTGACAATTTTAATAGCAAAGCAGAGCTAAGTGTATCATACTGGCTTTGATGAGAATAAAACACTGGCTCACAGAAAGTAGGTCCCGAGAAAGCTGCTAATGACAGAAGAAAAATACCAATTAAACTCTTCGTCTTTTTGTCCTATTCTGCACTACTGTGTTGTTGTCTCTGTGCTAATGAGGTGCTGGCTGACAGAAAATTCCAATTTTAAAACGTTACTTGGTTCAACAAGCAAACTCTTTTCTAACTGACAAATACTAAGTTTTATTTATTAGCAAAATGTAGCACCTCATCAACCGCAGGAAGGAACAAGCTTTAGATTAAAGAAATAGACCTCATTAACGTTCATAAATATGGAAAGGACGGGTATCAGGAAGATGGAGCCAGGCTCTGCTCAGGGGCATCCAATGATAGGACAAGGGCCAGTGGGTGTCAGCTGGAACAGAGGAGGTTCCACATCAATATGAGAAGGAACTTCTTCCCGGTGAGGGTGACAGAGCACTGGAAAGGGCTGCCCAGGGTGGTTGAGGAGTCTCCTTCTCTGGAGATGTTTAAAACCTGCCCGAACATGTTCCTGTGCAACTTGATCTAGGGGATCCTGCTGTGGCAGGAGGATTGGACTGGATGGTCTTTTGAGGTCCCTTCCAATCCCTAACACTTTGTGATTCTGTGATCCAGACTAAGAGAAAGGATTAACAGAGATTCAGTTACAATTTCCTGGGGAATAATCCATGCATGTATACCTCTATTTCTCACAGTCTGAGCCAGGTCCTTTCAAGACAGCCTTAGCAATCTGTAATTGCAAACTCTTTTGTATTATAGAACCTAATTTTTCCTTCTCTGCAGTCTTTGGTAAAGTACAGTGTCAAATCACAATCTAATGTCCAAATTATTTTTTTTTATTGTAATTATGAATGAGAAGGTACTGGATTGGTCAACCTTAGACAACAGTTTCATCTGTTGTTTTCAAGTGGCAAGGCATTAGGACTTGACAAACCACACCAAATGATACCTTATATTGCTCTAAAAAACACTACTCTTGAAACAAACTTGAGAACATGAATTACACAGAGTCACAAAATGATTGAGGCTGGAAAAGCCCTCTGAGATCACCCACACCAGCCCAGGACCTAACATCACCACATTGGACAGACCAGGGCACTAAGGGCCACAGGCAGTCTGGCCTTAAACATCTCCAGGGATGGGGACTTCACCACTGCCCTGAGCAGTTCATTCAGCAAAGAATCACTGATGTAGTTTCCTTCCAACTGTTGCAAACTGCGAAGCAAAGCAAATGAAATAGTTATGATCTTTGTGGTTTTTTTGCTTTGTATTTTTATTGCTTTGGTGTCTACATATGACCACTGTTAGAGACTGGATGATAAATACAAGACTCTGTTTTTTTTGCTCTCTTGACTCATCTCTGGTGACTCAGCTCCAGGGGAGTCTGTAGATCAATCAGGCACAGACTTTGCATCCATCAGGAGGCTTGTGAAAGTTACGTTTTCCAGAAGCACAGCTTTGCATAAGGCATTGCAAGTGTTCAAGATGGTGCTTTCAATGTTTTAAAGTGTATGTTTAATCACAGAATCACTGAGCTGGAAAAGCCCTCTGAGTTCATCCCGCCCAGCTCAGGACCTAACATCACCACATTGGCACTAAGGGCCACAGCCAGGCTGTCCTCCAACACCTCCAGGGATGGGGATTCCTTCACTGCCCTGAGAAGTCCAGTCCTGGGTCTTATCACCCCTTCTATGAGGAAGAGCTTCCTAACATCCAACCACCGAACCCTCCCCTGGCAGCTTCAGGACCTGCCCTCTCATCCTGGGAGAAGAGACTGACCCCTACTTGACTGCCATCTCTCTTCATAGGGAATCCCAAGTCTGCTTTTAGTCTAAGCTGTGCCCTGGAATAGCACTATTCCAAATATCTGTTGAAGACATTTTGTGAGACATGGGAGCCACAGTAACTGTTCTGTGGTACAAGATGTGTCTCAGGTATATTCCTGAGCGTGCAACCTCTCTGAGATTCAGCTGTGTGTGAAACCTGTGAGGTAAGCACCTCTCTAAGTATGGCTTCAGAAAAGGGTTTTTTCATATAGTGACTGTTGTACAAGCTGGAGGTGCTTCAATTGGAAGAATTTCTGGGTTGGAGGGCAAATAGATAGCTATGAGATACTGTCACAATGCAAACTAATGGGGACCAGGCATGTTTTATTTTTATCTTGAAGAAGCTTGCAGGAGGCAACTCTATATCCATGCAATAGACTTAGAGAATAAAATTACCATGTGTTTGACTGGGCATGAATAATACTCAGAAACAGACAGGTCATTAGCTTGTATGTCTTTATTCAAAGGAAACCTGAATTAAGAGCTCATTTTTCTTTTCAGCAGCAAGAAATTACTGATGGAGTAAGTGTATACAAATACCGAGGCATCTCAAAAATAGATTTCAATCTGGGTTGCAGAAGGCCTATGGGGAAGCTAGAAGGGCAGCAAAGTTCCTATTCTCTGTCAGGTAACTAGAAAACCACTGGCAACCCTATCTACAAGTAGTTAAAGCCTCAGCTATTAGAGGTTCTGGGTAATGCTGGAGATGAGCAGAGATAGGGGCTCTCTCAGGGGTATCCAGGCAAAGACAGGATTACATTCTTGGCCCGAGCCTTGCTCAGTTCACTACTGCAGACATCACTTGTCATCATTTGGCACCAGAAGCCCTTTCTTTCAGAGCAGCAGGGACAATGATACTAGAGTCCCACCAGGCTGTGAAGCAAGTACTGTGGTCTCCACTGGGAGGAAAGCCCATCCCCATTGCCCACGGGCATAACAGGTCTGCCCAGGATTGGGACTTTAGGAACATCAAAAAGGCAATGTATTGTCAGATCTGTTGGAGCTCACAGAGCCAACCTGCGCACAGCTGATCCAGTCACCTGGTCCTCATGCTGCTCTGAGCAGCAGCCTGAAATGGCAGCCTGGTATTCTCAGCCACAGTGTAGCAGAAGACCATGTTCCTTGAGCAGATGCCAGGGATGGGTTTTCTTGGGGTTGCAGATCCCCTGGACAACAGCCAGCTGTGAGAGCAAGGCTGCTGATGCTTCTTTGCCATGGTGGAGGGGTGTTCCAGAACAGCTTGCTAACACACCAGCTCTATGAGACAGTCTTGGCACTTGTACTGGAAGACTGTTTCACACTCCTAGTGTTTGCAGTCAATCCCCCTGCAAGTTGCTGCTGCAGGCCTCATGTTTTCAGTTTGTCCCAGGAAATAGTTGTTTAGTTACACAGCTCGTTTTCCTCCCTTTATTCTCATTTCTCTGGAACTGTACTGGGGCAGAGTTTGAGTTCTTTTTCTCCAGAAACATTTGCCATATCAGGTCGCTCTGCTGGCAGCTTCTATCAAAAAACTATATACGCAAAGAAAGTTTTTACCCCTGCAAACTCTTACTGGTAAGATCCTGAAGAAAACGCAAGCAACAGAGATGAAACCTAATAACTGTAAGTTTAAGCTACGAATTATTTTCATGCCATAGATTGTTTGTTGAAGCTTGAAGAGGTGGATCTTTTACGTCATGCATCATGTTTTCTTCTAAGCAACAGAATGAGCAGCAAAAAATAATCAGTTCTGCTTCCACATCTTTTGATGTGAGGTGTTCTTAGCTGGCTGCTCAGACATGTTCCCAAACAATAAGAGCACGAATCAAAAATCTTGCACAGAAAATGAACTAGCAAACCCTCAGGACCAGAAAAAATACAATCTCACTAGAAAATGAATTCTGATAGGCTCCTATCAACTTTAATTACTTTAAGACTATTATCCATGTAACAAGTGTCTCCAGCATTTTGAAGGAACACCTATATTTAATAAATTAAGAACTTAGTAAAACCTATTCCCTAATTACACTCATTAGAAAATTTAAGCTACAAGAAAACCAATAAAGCTTCTTCTGTATCTCACACAGACAGCAATTAATGAACAGTTATCTGAAGTCAGAATTAGCAAGCACAGTTTGCTTTTCTGAATATGATACCTTAGGCATAATTTCAATGAAGGGAAATGTCTTATACATATTCTGATTAAATGCATGCTGGTATGCAGCCTGCAATTTGAAAACCCTGTTACTATTAATTGATGATGTACTGGTGTCAGAATAGTAACAGCTATGGAAATGAGCATAATGAAATCGTAGATGTACCCTAAAAAAGGGCAAAAGACAATTTACAGAAATATTAATTTTGACTAATTTTTTTTTCCTTAACTTCACAAGTGAAATAGTGGATGAAGTCACTTGCTGTCATGCTGCTCAATGCACTGGGAGTTCTGTAGTAAAAAGGAAGTGCTTTGTCTGCCTTTTCACACTTTCTTGATCAGTGTCGTTTTGACGTGATTTTCATAGAATCCTAGAATGGGCAGGGTTGGAAGATCATCCACTTCCAACCCCACTGCATAGGCAGGGACACCTTCTCCAGAGCAGGTTACTCAGGGCCCCGGACAACCTGGCCTTCAACACTGCCAGAGATGGAGCAGCCACAAGTGCCTTGGCAACCTGTTCCAGCATCTCACCACCCTCACAGCAAAGAATTTGGTCCTCATGTCCAACCACAATCGCCCCTCTTCAAGTGTGTAACCCTTTACCCTTGTCCTCTCGCTACCACTCATGTCAAAAGCCCCCCCTAAGCTTTCTTGTAGCCCCCTTCAGAGACTGGAAACCTGCTAGAAGGTCACCTGGGAGCTTCCTCTTCTCCAGGCTGAACAATCTCACCTTGCTTAGCCTGCCCTCACAAGGGAGGTGCTGCAGCCCTCTGATCATTTGAGTTGCTCTCCTCTGGACACCTTCCAGGAGCTCTCTGTCCTTCTTCTTTTGGAGACTTCAGAACTGGACACAGGACTCCAGGTAAGGTCTCACCAGCGCAGAGTAGAGGGGAGAATCCCCTCCCTGGACTGACTGTCCTTGCTTCTTTTGATGCAATGCAGGACACGGTTGGTTTTCTTGGCTGCCAGCACACACTGGCAGCTTCTATTCAACTTCTGCTCCACCCCCACCCCCAAGTCCTTCTCCTCAGGGCTGTCCTCAAGCCTTTCTCAAGTCCTCCCAGCCTGTACTTATGTAGTTGATAAAATGTGGGTCCAGTACAACAAAACCTGAAAACGTTATCTGGGATTTCTGTAAGCAGTGTTTCCAGTGCTTCCTTCACCCTCTGTCACCCATACCGAGAGTCGGGACGTATCTACGCTGAGTTATTAATAAGTAAAAACAGACAATTATTACAACCAACTAGAGACTTACAGATTCTTACATTTAAGGACTCTTTTTTTTAAAATCTGAGTACTATAAATGGAAACCCTTTAACTATTTATCAGAACAATATAATATAAATAGAAAAAAAAAATCCTTTTAAGTACTGTACTTGAATCTCTACAAGGCCTCGAGGGGTATACGGAGTAAAGTAAAGATTTCTAACCCAGGATTTTCAGCCTTTGTCTGCTACATGAATAAAACCCATAATCTACACCAAATAACTGCAAAAATTGCCCTGAAAAAGCATACGAATTATTACATTAGGTAACAAGTCTGTCAGCCTAGATCCTGGCCTCAAGTTGCCTCAGGAGAGGTTTAGATTGGATCTTAGGAAGAAGTTGTTTCCTGAGAGAGTGGTTGGGCACTGGAATGGGTGCTCAGGTTGGTGGTGGAGTCACCATCCCTGAAGGTGTTTGAAAATTGAGTAGCTAGAGCTCTTGAGGCCATGGTCTAGGGGTTAGAGAGATGTTGGGATGAGAGCTGGACTTGATGACCCTGGAGGCCTTTTTCAGCCATGATGGTCTGGTGATTCTATGATGCTGTGATCTTAAAGAGACTGCGATGGAAGGACCTGCTGCTGTTAACGTTTTCAGCCGTGTATTATGGAGATCTACAGCTTGTATCCCTGATGTATGTGCACAGCTGTTGTGCTCCTCATGTACAGCGGTGTGATGTGGGAAGGATCAGGACTAGTCTTTTTGGTCCCTATCCCCATCAGCAAATGTGCAAGACTGAGCTCAAAGATGTTAACACATCATGTGGAAGGGTGGTGGAAGGATTGATCATGAAAGATATAGTAAATTAATTGTGACAAGAGCAGAACAGCGATATTAGAAAAGGTAGTCTAGGGAAGGCATCTGCAGCCTGGGGAATTGCTACAGATTGGAGAAAAGGTCACAGACGTTTGGAAACTGTATTGCAGTACAGAACTTAAACATGATTTTTCAGCTGTGGAATTACAGTTCTGGTGAGACCAAAAGTTGAACCCAGTTAAACCAGAGTTGATTAATCTCTGCTTGAACATTCTTTTTTTTCCCCGCTAACAAACGGATCATCTGCCTTCAGTAGCCACAATTTCAAAATTATACTGTCAGGATTTGTTTTAACAGTGGTGTATTGTTTTTGAGGGGAAGCACTGTTTCTGAAGGGATAGGTTAAGGTAAGGGAGACAAAGCGTCTGCTGCAGGCACCTGAATAAACTTGTGCTGTCTGAGATGGGTTAAATTCCCTTGATGCAATACAACTTGCTTTCTGTAAGCACATAAAGGCTGAAATCTGTTGTCATTAACATGATAAGCTTCATAAATCTTGAAATATTTTTCTAGAATTTAGGTCAAAACACTTAGAAGGCAGGGGTTTTATACGTTTTACCATACATTTTTGTGATCAGGAGGTTTTTAAGCACTAGTGCTGATTAACTCTTGTCATAACTGCAAAGTTTAACTGTTATTTTGCTTTTTTCTCCCAAAAAAATAACCGCCACTCAGCAAAATATCTATAAGCACTTTTCTGCCCACAAAACAGAGGCATTTGAGAAGTATTAGGCAGTGTTTCTGTTCGGGATGAGGAAGACTGGGGCTTAGCTGGATCCCAAGGGGCATAGTATTGGCTGTTGGGCAACAAAAGGCTTGGATTTCAGACTACATGGCTAGTTTGCTAGACTGTGTGTTTAATGTGACTCCCAGATAAACATAGGAAGGTGGTAAAGTAAATGAATAAATCTTAGGAATGTTTGGAAGCAGGGGAGTTAGGAAAGGTAGATTATAAAACTAACTTCTCTGTGTCTCTTGGTGTGCAAGTGCAGGCTGCTCTTGGATATCATGAAGAAGTTCAAGCAAGCAGCAGATGAGATCAGATATTGAAAGGGATCACATATAACCAAACTGGGTGGATTGGCCAATTCGCCTAGTGGCTGTTCAACTCTTCAAGAACATTTGGCCAGGCTGGAGAGTTGAACTGAGAGGAATTTAATGAGTTTTAATGAAAACAAATTTAGAGTCCTTTCACTTGGGAAGGAATAATGGGAGGCATCAATACAGGTTGGGTAGTGAGCAGCTAGAGAACATCCCTGGGGAGAGGGAGCTTGGAGTTTTTGTGGATAACAAACTAAAAATGGATCAGCAATGGGCCCTGGTGGCCAAGAAGGCTGAGAGGTGTTGGGATGGATCAAGACGAGGGTGTCTAGCAGATCAAGGGAAGTTCTTCTACCCTTTGTTCTGCTGTAGTGAGGTCCCACCTGGAATCCTGTGTCCACTTCTCGTCTCCCCAACTCAAGAGGGAGAGAGAATTAATGGAGAGAGTTCAACACAGAGGATGATTGGGAGTCTGGAACAACTGCCTTCTGAAGAGACAGTGGGAACATTGGAACTTGTTAGTCTGGACAAAAGAAGGCTCCAAGGGGATTTAATCCCTGTCTATAAATCCGTGAGGGCTGGGTCCCAAGCAGAAAGGAATCCTCTCTTTTCAATGGTGTCAGACAGGACAAGGGCTAATGGATGCCAGCTTGAACACATGGAGTTTCACCTCCATCAGAAGAGAAACTTCTTTCCAGTCAGGGCTATTAACGATTGGAAGCTGTTGCCCAGGGAGGCTGTGGAGCCCCCTTCTCTGGAGATGTTTCAGCCCTGGCTGAATGTGGTTTTGTGGAGTTGAGTGAGGCTTTTTTAGGCAGTTCTGCTTGTCAGTGATTTGTATCCTGCATGAGCAGAAGGGTTGAACCTGGTGGTCTTTGAAGGCTCTTTCAACTCTAATAAACTGTGTGAACTGTGTAAAAATGTACATTATTGCAGTTAGCATTGCTCTATTTAAACTTTAAAAGTTCCTTTTTAGGTCTCCTTGAAAGCTTTAAAATACAAGTTAGGTTGCTATGACATTAGGCAGTGGTTGCACTGACAGCTGAGCTGCTTTTTCTGGTTTTATTCTTGGTTTCACTTGCTACAAGCAGCCATTTCTGTGTTTGACAGGCATAGGTGTATTAGAGCAAACAATCCCCCACACAAGGACTCTTAGACGGAAGGCTGGAAGATGGGTTCTTGTGCCCATAGGCAGGCTTTTCAAGTAGTTAACTGGGGACCAAAAGGTCTTAAAATCCAAGTGGTCTAAAAAAGACAGAACAAATGATGACATGTTAATGTCAGCTCTGCTGTGTGACTGGCTTACCTGACAATGCAGTGCGATGAAATGAAGCTGGCAAGGGTAGTCGTGTTTCTGCTTTCTCCAGTGGGTTTTAAATGACTCAGGCATTTGACCTCATCTCTGAGGTTTAAAGGCTGTGAACCTGAGCACATGTGTATATATTTCATGTGAAAATACTGGAGGAGCGAAGCCCTGAGTCACAACAGTGAAGCAGAATGACAGGTGCTCATTCCCCAAAATCCTTCCTGAGCTGAATGCCTTCTTGAGTTTCTCCCCGATAGGATTGTCGGAGGGACTGCTGTGTGTGTCAAGCACAGCCTGGTGCTGAGGTAACAAAAGATAGTCCTCATCTGTGCTGAAACTGTTGCAAACACTCAACTTTGAAGTCAACTCCCAGTGTTTAAATGTTGGTATAAAATCATTGAGCCATACTAGCCCCTATGCTTTTGAAGATCTTTTGAAGTAAGTAAAAGAAAACCCTCATCGCCTCAGAGGCTGACTCTCGGCTGAAGATTTCCTAACCCTCGCGGCAGCTGCAGCTTCAGTGAGTAATGAGGTGGGTCCCTTGCTGACCCACTGAACAGCATATTGCACAGGCAACACACCCTACATTTGTGTGCCTCTTAGCCACACGCTCGATCAGAGGGGCTGCACTTGCTTGGCCAATAAGAGATAACGAGCTGCAGAAGCTAGTTTAGCTAGGAGCTGTGAAAATACATTCTGGTTGGGAATGTTGTGACAGCTACGATAAAGATGCGTTACTTAACTACTTTTGAGCATCTGGCTCTTCCCACAGTGTACTTTGTTTGGGAATATGATCTCTACAAACAGCATCTTATTTCATGGCTGAAGAGTGGTAACTGCACACACTGAGGCAAATTTACCATGACAGTATTTTATTCCTTTTATCTTTGGACGGAAGAAATTCCTCAGGCACTGTTTCTTTTGATAGGTAAATGACAGCCCAGCGGTGTTCTGCTGGCAGTGATGAAGCTGTAGGTATCTGACTGCTCTGTCTTGATGATAGGGCCTGAAACAGAAATGTGGGAAAGTCATTCTCCAGATGCCTTGACAATGCTAGGCAGTCATGATGACAGTGAAACTAATTGTGGCCGTGGTGCCTTCCTAGACCTCAGGAAAGGCAGTCGGTGTGCTCATAGCATACAGCCTGTGAGATGGTCCAAGGACTATAGCAGAAACATAGCTAGCAAGGAAAAGCTCTCAATTTTGGGGGGTAGAGCTTGGTTGCTTTTA
Organism: Phoeniculus purpureus; assembly: GCA_028565055.1. Lineage (NCBI taxonomy): Eukaryota > Metazoa > Chordata > Aves > Bucerotiformes > Phoeniculidae > Phoeniculus > Phoeniculus purpureus. Next base: position 2,100,384 of record JAOXOE010000866.1, read on the forward strand.
TCAGTTCCTTGAAAGTTGGCATGCAGAGCAGCAGCACTTCTGCTGCACAGCTAAGACTGATGCTGTCAGAGTAAAAGTAGCAGAAATGACTCTCCTTATCACGATCTACAGCTACTTGTAAGGAGGTTGTGATGAGGTTAAGGCCAATTGCATCCTGGGCTGCATCAAAAGCAGCGTGGCCAGCAGATTGAGAGAGGTGATTCTGCCACTCTACTCTGCCCTGGTGACACCTCACCTGAAGTATTGCGTCCAGCTGTGGGGCACTCTATGTTGAGTAAGAACAGGGACCTGATGGAGAAGGTCCAGAGGAGACCATGAACATGATCAGGGGCTGGAGCACCTTTCCTGCAAGGACTGAATTTCTTGGCCAAACGCTCAGTTCTCCATAATTTTTATTTCTGCATAATGTCAGGCTGATGATTTTGGTCATAATCAACAGAACAGCATATCCAAGCTATTTTAGGAATCAAAGACTATCTAAGTTATGAACTCCTGCTCAGATAACAGAAGCATCACAGTTCAGACACCTTTGCAAAGCAGGAATTTGCTTCTTGTAGTTAAAGTCCTGTTTGCTATAAATACAAAAGCTGAAAAACTGTGAATTTATACTGAATAGAGAGAGCAATAAAATGTTTTACATTAACTTAGCTTTCCTTTTTAGATTGATACAGCCAGAGTGGTCTATTTTAAAGGTCTTTGGCAAGACCTGCTTCTCTGTGGCTGAGGTGCCTGTGACTATAGACAAATATTACTCAGCGCTTTTGATTGTGATTATATTTCCTGCTCAGGCAGGGGGGTTCGACTCGATGATCTGTTTGGGTCCCTTCCAACCCCTAACATCCTATGATCCTATGATATTTCCATTTCAAAACCACATGGACAGCATTTGGTCACTCTTCTTGTGATTCTGCCTTGTACTTGATAGACTAAAATCATACTCAAAGCCTAAATATTAACACTTCCCTCTCGCACACACCTGCATCTGACAGACTCTCCCTCACCTCAACTAGCTGAATATGTTGTCATCTGTAATAGCAGAAAAAATGAGGGCGAGATATCCTCTGTTCCCTAGAAGAATAGTGATGATGAAAACACAGGTGGGAACTAAAGTTAAATCCAGCCACTGTAGATGTAAGACAGACAGATTGCTTCATAGCAGGTCAAATTCATCTTGAGAAGGGCTTTTTGAGACTTGCGACAGATTCATTTGCTGTTTAGTAACTCTCAGCAGTCAGAGGTGCAAAGCTGGAAGTTTGGTTCACAGGTTTCTAAATGAGAGCCGCAGCTCAGGGCTCAAACAGCAGGCACCATTGACTGACAGATGACCCCTTGTCAATCAAAACACTAGACTGTAGCAGAACTATAGACTTTGAACTTGATTAGACTGAATGTTATATTTCAAGGATACATGGAAGGAACATGGAATTAGATGCTCAAACTGTAACTTCGCTCTAGTTGTTTCCGAGATCATTGCAAAGCTGCATCCAGGGTTTAGTCTGCAGCACAGACTGGGCTCTAAAGATGCTGAATTAGACACATTTCTTGCACGTTGCTTAAAGCAAGTATGTTTATATAAGATTATGGTAGGTAGAATAATACCGTGCACTCAGATTTCTTGCCGTACCACCAGTTCACTGTAATTCAGTGCTACCGCATTTGGTGATTCTCCACCATCAGTTAAAACGATAATTGGTTTAACAGTTGGACAATGGATATCTGATATCTAATTTCTATAATAATAAAGAAATATACCTCATAATCTCTTAAATCCTGACTTGAAGAGAGAGGCAGAATACATATTGACACCTGAAATTTCTTTGTGACTGCTCTGTGATTGCAGTGAAAATATCTTTACGTGTTTCTTCCTAAAGGGTAGAAACAAGTTTGTACGTTTAAGAAATCACAACACGGAATTGAGACCTGAGCAGCCATCACACCTCGAAATAGAGAGGGGAGCTGTTAATGTAACTGGAATGAAAGGAAGAGGTGGCCATAGATTTACACTGATTTAAGACGAAGTTAAGAAAAATTTTTAAGAGAGTCATTTCAGAAAGACAGGTGTCTACAAACTTGAGCACAAGATAATTTTCAACTAAGAGAGGAATTCACTGCTGTGGCTTCATCTGCAACTTTTGTGTTTGCACTCCAGGTCCTGTGCTGAGCTGCAAGGGATTTCTGTTGTGAATGTGCTGCATTGCAAAAGCCTGTACTGTTATGAGAATACAAATTACTTCTGTTGTTGACAAACCTAGGACATAGAAAAGAAAGAGTATGTTAATTAGAGTGCAGGTGGGATGTGTCAAAGGGATATGGAACCGTGCAGCGTGATGGTGGCAGAAGGAACCCCCGTGTGATTGTAATATTAGCTTAAGGCTAACCCCACATTATTGAGCTGTCAAGTCTGAGAGGAAAGATACATGGGAACTCATTTTTCTATTTGATGGGCCATGGTGGGATCGAGGAATGAAAATGAAAAGTGAAATTAGACTCAACCATTGGTAATTTGGACGTAATGCAGCAAAAATTGTAAGGGTGCTAGCAGCCCTTAGGAAAGAGATGGGGCTTCAGTAGCACAGTGGCAGTGTCTCCATTTATGTGATTAATTTTGTTCTCTGGCACGTTCATTCCTGTGCTTTGCTAAGATGCTAGCTGTCTTTGGGGCTAGTGAGGATATTGGCAACCACAGAACCATCAAAAATAATATAGGAACCATTCAGACAACAGACAGTGAACAAGAGAAGCAAATCTACTTCTGGAGGGGCCAACAAAAGGTGACATAATCTGACAGTTTAGTGAGACTGGCCATGCTTTTCCTGACTTGTAATGGAGAATTAGTGTAACATCACAAATGCCTTCAAGCAAATACTTTGCTTGGTTGCTCAGTGAAGTCCCTATCTGTTTTTTACGGTCAGCTGTTAGAAAACATTAAACCTTGCCTTAATCAATACGTTCCTACGTATAAAATGGTTTTGGCAATTCCTAATTCATTAAGTTCAGGAAAGTTGCATAAGAACACAACTTGAAGTCTTAAACTTTAAGCTGTGGTGAAAAATGAACATGATTTATTTTAGGAAAAGCAGTAATAAATGAGATATCTTCTTCAATAAAAATAAGGGGAAATAACTGCATTTCCTTTCTTCGCTTATTCAAGAAACTTTTCTTTTTAAACTGAGAAAATACAGTTACAAGTAATTGGTGATTGATGTTCTGCATAACTTTTCCTTCACTTATTAATGGGGAGCTGGAATAGATTCTTAGGCGAAGAGATGCTCCTGAGGTTCTCTACGCCTTAGAAGCAAACATGTACAGTTGTTGTATAGAAGATGAAACTATTTAGATAAACTGACCACAGAAAAGGATTTCTGGTGACTGTGAAGTGCCCAGTGCTCACATGTGCTCATATGGCTCTGACACTCGCTAGTTTTATTACGTAACTTCTTTGGAAAATTTTATGCAAATGCACAGCCTGAAGTGAAAAGGTGATTTCTTCCCCATTGCCTTAGTCTATACAAACACCTGACAGCACTTGTATTATTGGCACTGAAGATTTTTTCCTCACTTCAGACCTTCTTTTTTCCACGGATGTGATGGCAAGACAAAACAAATTCCACTTAGAGAGGTGAATTAGCGCATCATCAAATTGGTTATATTGCATCCTTTCTGCAGTTCTGTGTTTGCTCTGAGGAGGTTAAATAACAGCTGCTGGAAACGCGGTTGTGATTTGGAGGGATAATAGAGCAATACAGTGTATGTTTTCAATAGATCAGCTCAGCTGCCTGCTGTTCAAGGCTGGGAAACGAGAAGTGATAATCTGTTTTTCTACATTTATTCTCTACTTTGTCAGTGTAAGTTGCATCTGAAGGGCTGAACAAATTGCAACTGTCTTGTTGGATAGCGCTCCAAAATACGTGTGGGTATGCAGATTCCCTCAGTCCCTCGTGGTTTCAGCGATAACTTTAGGCTGGAGCTATTTCAGTAGATGCCCTATTTAAATGAACGTACAGTTGAGAGTGGGAAAAGCACGTGCAAACTGCCAAAGTTAACTCCAAGTGGGTTCATTTGAAAATTGTCACATTTCAGGGTTTGGCATTGGGGGCTGTTGGCTTTAAAACCTTTACTGATGGTCTGGATGAGGGCATTGAGTGCACCCTCAGTCAGCTTGCAGATGACACCAAGCTGGGTGGCTGTGTCAATCTGTGGGAGGGTAGAGAAGTTCTACAGAAGGGTCTAGATGGGCTGGATCAATGGGCCAAAGTTAATTGTAAGAGATTGAACAAAGCCAAGGGCCTGATCTGGAAAACAACCAAAAGGTTCATTTTCAAGATAGCTGTTGATTGTCAGGAGAAAGCAAGTTCCCACAGTCCCAGTGGAACAAGCAACATCCCAAACCGGAAGCCTCAGTCTACTCCCCAGGTCAGCGCAGCCTTGGACAAGCCAGTTACTTTGTTGAGGACTCTCAGTTGCAACTGGGGAAGCATTAATGGTCGTCTAGCTCAGCACTGGTGCAGTGCACCGGTGCTGTTTTAGCAGGATGGCTTTTGTGCATGCAAGCTGACTACGTAGGCAGGAAAACGTAGGTACTCCACAGAAATGGAATTGTTAGACATAGGCTACTTCCCGTTGTTTTAAGACTGGAACAAAACCCCCCCTTAAAACACGACACAAACCAACCCCAAAAGCAGAAGAAAGAAAAACCCAAAAGACAGGCTAGGATGGAATATTATCTTGCTTTGGATTCCTGTGACGACTTCTTTTCTCAGAAAAAGCCAATAACTTTGGGAGAAGGAGAAACAAACTTCAGCTGCTGATGACATTTCAAAGCTGTTTGTCAGTAAGAAGGTGTCTGCAAGCTGATATTTAACAATTCTCTAAGTAGCAAGTAATTTCTAGTTGTAATATCTCCGCTAAGATGTGCATTGATCTTGTTCTTACTTTCCATGGTATAGTGCAAAATGCTTTAACTACTACCTTGCAGACACATAAATCAACACTAAATTACCTAAAGGCAGCACAGTTAAAGGGTCCACCCTGAAAATGGGCAGCCTTGGCCTTACTTAAGACCAGGATACCCTACTAATTCATTATACTTATGTTATCTGTTACTCAACAGATAACATGCTTCCACCTCACTAAGATCTTAAATTTGAAACTTCTTAAGCTTTTAACCCTCTTCTGGAAAATGTTAGTCTCACAAGCATAAACTGCAAACCCTATGCCATCTACATCAATGTGATTACAATAAACATACTGCTGTCAAAGAGTAACTGAATATTTCCTAACATAAAACCTTCTACAAACCCAGGTCTCATAAATTTCCATAGCAGACAAATGTTAATGACTGACAGCAAGGTACCGAGTGAACTTGGCTGAAGTGTTGATAGTTTAGTGTAAGTGAAAGGGATTAAGTTCCGTGGTCTTGGATTTCTCTAATGGAGTGCTACTAGTAGGTCAGACTGACCTGCAGTACTTGACAAGATGCGTATAGCATCCCTCATCTGCAATTAATAAATTGGGCTGTTACTGAGCAAAGTAGCTCAGTGCTGCCCTGGTCCAAGCTAAACAATATGGATTTTAAGTCTGTCAGTCTTCCATCTCTGCTGCACGTTTTAATTGACCTATGTATCACACATTCCTCTCCATTTCCAGGCTGTGCAACTCTGCAATATGATGGTCAGGTTGTTTGCTATTTTTAGAGCAGGTTCAGGACAGACAGGGACAGGCAGCTGGGTCCCACACTGATACATCGAAGTACAAACGCTGTGGCACTCAATCACTAGCTCAAGAAAGAACCAATAAAAGCTTATTACAATCAATTCATCTCTAATGCAAAGCAGGGAGAATGCTGAAATACGTTAATTTGCTATTCTACTGCAGATCAACATGTGCTGAATAGTATGCATGCATAAATTAACACAGATAAGTCACCTATTAAATTAACAACTTGTGGATTTAGATTAAAGTTCTAGGCTGTGCTGTATTAAAACATCTGAGCCCCCTGTCCTCCCATGGTGTGTTCAAACAACACTGAAATAAAGACTCATTTGAAGTTTCAACTTAAGCTACTTCAGTTAGCTCTTTTGTTTCTGAAGAATTCTGCCTAGAGATATTTTATCAGTTTAAATTTGCTGAGATATTAAGGATTTGATGATACTGGCTATGATGATACTGCTCTGGTTGACGTGGCTGAGGAGCAGCCGAAGTCTAGATTAAAAAAGTCTCAAGGAATGCTCAGGGGAACAAACCCCCAGTAATTTCATTGTGGAAAGAAAGCAATCAGTTATAGCTTCAACAATCATTTTCAAATTAATCCTTATGAAAATCTGTTTAGTTATTGCCTTTAACAGAAAGCATCCTTGGAATTGAAATAACCTCTTGCCTGCACAGAATCAGTGACATTCCAAAACCCATACATTAATAAGCAGCACTCTACAGATACTGGTCATGAAAAGGAGTTACTGAGAAACACTTCAAACTTCCTTGTTCTTAAAACTCTTCTTATAATGCTACTTACAGCTGCTCTCACACATCATTAGTTGTGCAAACTGTCCTGCTATCAGCATCTGATAACTCACGTCACAGTGGGCAGACTAATTGCTTAAAAAACATTCATCGCTCGTGACCTGAAAGCTTTCAGAAAACACACAAAATTCACCCTGTGTTCTGTCACCCCACCTCCACAGCCCCAGGGAGCTGCTCTGGACATTTCAGAGAGACAGAAGAAGTAGGAGACAGACAAGTGTGGGGCCAAGGATAAAGCAGTCCACAGATGATGTGTGAAAGACATTTATTTTCAGTCAGAATTGTGGGGTGAAGTTTGGCCATATTGTGTACTTAATGTAATAGAAAACTGTAAAACTGCAGTGGAGAACCAGTCTTCATGCAGCGCTACAGACTTGGGGATGAAGGGCTGGAGAGTAACCTGACAGGTAGGGACCTGGGAGCACTTGTTGACAACCGGCTGAACAACCGGCTGGGTACCAGGCAGCAGGGTGACCAAGTGGCCTGAAAGGCCAATGGCATCCTGGCTTGGATCAGTCCATCCCTGCTGAGGAGCCCTATTTCAGCTCCACCTCAGGCAGCAGCTCCTTTTTCAAGCTGTGTCAGTGCCCTGTTCTGTTCATGAGGTGCATCATTTTTTAGCTTGGGTTAGTCTCAGCTCTGCCTTCTTGTGTTTAGCCATCACTGTGGGAAGCAGCTGCTCTACCGCATCATAATCCAAAGGCTGCCCGCATTCTGCCTGTGTTTCTGACAACAGCAACTGGAGAAGTAACTCAAAACTCAAAAAAAAAAAAAGGTCAGGGCTGAAGATCAATCAAGAGTGCTTAGAGAAGAAGGACACTTGAGTCAGAGGAGTGGTACTTGGGTTTGGAGCAGGACTGGGGCTGGCTGTATACAAGCAGAATCTACATTTCCCTTCCAGAGAGAAGGGTTTGTGTTGTCACTTGCCTGGATCTTAGCAGTTCCGAAATTCACCTGTGTATGATTGCATTCACCATCACATGCTAGGAGGCTCTGTCTGACTGACACCTTGTGGGTAAGAAAGATAAAGAGAAAACTCTAGTCAGGGCTTCTGAAACAAGATGGTGTTGGAGTGTTTGCTCTCCCTGGACTGAAGGCTGGGCTAGTAGCCAAGGGTGGCCTCCCTCAGTTTCCTTGCTCTGCTGTTTTTGTCTTTGCTGTCCCCAATGACCATCCGAAATACCCTTGTAAGGCAGACAGCAAAATGTGTTCAACTTGTTCTCAACCCAGTTAAACTGTGTTTTCACAAATGTGAGAGGTAGTCCTCATGTCCATGTGAATAAAGAGCTACTTGCCAAGATGTCCTTCCTCAGAAGGAGAACCGCAGGAAAAGTGTGGTGTTGAAACAGAGTGAAATGTTATCTGTTTTGTAGATGTTAGAGGGATCATTTCACATTCATGCTACCTAATCCTGGTTACTAGGTGCTGATTGATAGATGCAGTGGGTTTTTGCTGACAATCAGAAACACAAGGTGTCTTTCCACTGGATTGTTTGAGAGAGTCCAGCGCAGAACCACAAAGATGATGAAGGATGTGGACCATCTCCCTGATAAGGAAAGGCTGAGGGAGCTGGGTCTCTTGAGCTTGGAAAAAAGGAGACTGAGGGATCAGCCCATTAATGTTGATAAATGTGAAAAGGACAGGTGTCAGGAGGATGGAGCCAGGCTCTGCTCAGGGGCATCCAATGATAGGACAAGGGGCAACAGGTGTGAGTTGGAACAAAGGAGGGTCCACATCAATATAAGAAAGAACCTCTTCCCAATGAGGGTGACAGAGCACTGGAAGGGGTTTTCCAGTGGGGTTGTGGAGTCTCCTTCTCTGAAGATGTTTAAAATCAACTTGGACATGTTCCAGTGCGATTTGATCTAGGGGGTCCTGCTTGTGGCAGAGGGACTGGACTGGATGATCTTTTGAGGTCCCTTCCAATCCCTAACGTTCTGTGATTCTGTTAAATTCACACAGCAAAGACAAAGGAACCTGGAGTCAGTGACTAGTTCCAGCTGCTGATACTTGTATGTTAATCAGGCACAGGCACCCACAAAGCAAAGTCACTGATGAGATGAAAGCAGGCTTGTTGCATGGTATAAATACCAAATGTGCTGCATCTGGCCTTTCTATGGCTGTGTTGAGATGTGCTTTACACTCTGATTTTTGCCCCTGGTTGAGGTGTTTCCCTGCCTTTGGCTGTACTCGATGCCTGGTGCTCTTCTAAAGGTAAGTTGTAACGTAATGCCAAGGTGCTATCAAAATGCTCGTTGTTAACCTCTGTGGGATAGTATTTGGCTCCTATGATGTCATCTAATGTTGTGGATGACACATGAATTTTTTAAAATCCTGAATGGGAAAAAAAAGTCAGCACTTTGTATTTGCTTTTTAAACTGTTCTCATAAATGTTTACTTGTGTGTAGTATTTAGGGTTGAGGGATACTTTAGTTTAAATTACTAATGGTGGAACATATGTTTGAGGAAATGAAATTAATTCAACAAAAAGCTGTGGTAACTTCCTAGGAGCTGCTGTAGAGCAATGAGTGCTCATGCCATTGTTCATTGTCCCCTTCAGAGAGCTGGAGAGAGGGAGAAGGTCCCCCCTGCGTCTCCTCCAGGGTAAAGACCCTCAGTTCCTTCAGCGTCTTAACTGCATTCTTGTGATTCTGACAAAGCTTAGTCTTCTTTTAGTAATATTATACTTAAATCTAAATAAATAGCTTGTCTCATAGTCTGAATCTGGATTTCCACAGAAGAAGATATGTATTTCTATAAAGATGCTGAGTATTGATTGTAGGTAGCACCTTGGTGTATTCATCTTTCTTCCCTTATACTGCAAAAAACTCACTGTGTGGTGATACTATTGACTTGTGTTCTTCCCTTTGCCTTCATTTAGAGGAATCACACCTCTTAGACTCTAGTTTTAATCTCATTAGACCATAAAATTTATCTTAAACATAAAATAATGCTAGGGCACTTTCCAATTACAGTAATTTTTCAGCTTTGTGTGTAACACTTGGTTAGGTCTGAGTAAGTTCCTTCATTCCGATAGCACTTATTGATGTTTTCATACTTAGAAAAATGTCAGAGCAAATGAGGAAATTAGTATCTAGGATTAATGCGTGGATTTTGCAATCTTATGCCTACTTCATGCAGATAAAAGTAACCACATGGAAAAATTGTACTGGGGGAGTCCTGTATAAGTTTTCTCATTCTGAAGTGTCTTAAGTTTCAAGGGCTTACTGATTGCAGTTCAGATGCATTTATTTCCCCATTTTCTGGGTTACTGCTAAGTAGACTTTCTCAACTAAAACACATTGTACCTTCAGCTTGGTTTAGCTCTATATGTATCTTCCTAGACAGTGAAGTATTATAGAATCATAGAATGCTCTAAGTTGGAAGTGCCCTCTCGGAGATCATCTAGTTCCAAACAAACATAGGCAGGTCCCATCTCACTATATCCGGTTGCTCAGAGCCTAGTCCGACATGGCTTAAGTAGTGAGTAAGCGATGGCGTTTTATTTTAGTCAATTCTGCCTGTCAAGAACTCATTCAGAATGGGTTTGTCTTCTCATTTCTTACTGACTTTTTCCTCTGCTGTTTTCTTCTCAAGTTTATGTTTACTGCTTACCTCCCTGACTACTATAAGAATGCTTTTGAAATTGCTGTAACTCTAGTGTTGTCAGATATTCTGACTGTAAAGGTGTAAGGTTCCCCATCAGTACCGAGTGCAAAAAAAGAGTGGTTAATAGTAGAGTATGTACCAATGGTAATAATTGTGGGTGGTTAAAAGCACCTGCAAAATTACATGGCTCTGATTTCGTCAAATGCTTTCTGTAAATATTAGGAGACCACAGTATTTTCTAAATTTTAATTTGCACAGTTATACTGAGGCAGTAGATCTAATGAGTCTTTCAAAATGAATCCTCATTGAGAAGTAGTAATGCAGTTTAATCATGTTACTAATACATAATGCTGAGCTGTGAGTGCTGCGACACACGGTAAGGTTCTGCTGCATAAGGGCAGGCTGATAGAAATTGTCCTTTGAAACTGAAGCGGAGTTTATCTTGGCCTCAAGTGAATCTAGTTCTAATTTTCTTCTTGGGTCTTAAATGTTAATCTTGATTTCTGGAGCCTCTCTATCACTTGAAAATAAAAATGCTTGTCTCTGAAATGTTTGTAACCAGCTACTGCCAAGCGATAGAATAGGGGATAATTAAGCAGAAAACAAATGTAAATTTTTATTTGAGTCAGTTAGACACAAAAGTCACTGTAGGAATAGTAGACCTTCGATTTGGCGCTGACACCCACACGTTAGCTGAGGTTGTCAACACCTTTGGTTAAAGGATTTGGTAGCAGGTGGGAGAACAGACCACCAAGGTCTATAGCAGCTTGCCTTGTCTGATGCTGAGCTTCAGCTATGTGCTACAAGCGTGCAGTATCCCATAGATACTTTTCTGTCACTAACAATAAAAATTCTCAAAGCTAAAGCAGCAGGTGGGTTTTTTGGAGGCACTGTCAGATCTTGCAGATAAACATTTTGTTTGTGTGGATATTCACTGGGTACAGTGAAAGATGTGCAATGCAGATTAGATGCTTCTATGGTGTGTGGTTAGATGAGCTGGGCAGAAAATTTTAACAAAACGTATCTGAGAAGTTTACTTTGGTGTTGGTAGTCACTGGGTTTGACTACTTCCTCTTGTCCAGTTAGTACGTGAAACATGTCTAATAGCAGCTCTTAGTGCAAGAGAAAGTTCAGTCTGATTTTCTTGTTTTCTCCCTGTGGCAGCAAGATCTTGAGAATGGCATTGGTAAATAAAACCAGACATAATGATGTAAACATGTTGCACAGGACCCTTATTTGTTAGCAATCACAAACAGAAACTTACATGGTGGTGGTAACTGAGTTGGTCTTCTCAGGAACTCTGTTTCCTACAGAGTGTGTTTTATACCTAGTTCAATAGGTCCCAGATTAGCTGAGTACTTAGGTGTGAGAAGATAGCAAGTTGAATTGGCATGGCAAGTGCCTAGGTCACAGTATGTTGGATCTATTTACTGTGCAGTTGCCTTTTCTGTGTGGTGGTTAGTTACCCAAGTGCAAATCGTTCTGTAGTTCTCATCCACTATGGTTGTAACAGTTGTAATGGGAGATAAACTACTTTATGCCCAACTTAAACATATACTCGAGGCCCAAAAGTTATTGCTAACATGAGTTGAGTGTGTTGCAAAAGGGTACTTGGACACTTCCCAGTTTGCATGTTCACACCATGCAGTACTCTGTTTAAAAGGACAGATGACGTGTGGTGTGGGTAGAATTAATTCAATTTTTCAGATTAGAGGTACTGTAAACGCCTAGTACCCAGTTGTGCTGTTTGAGGCGCACTTCTAAACCTTCTGTTCCTCCAGGTCAAGTGATGAGGGTTTTATCCTTGTTCTGCACAGCATTGCTTGTGCCTGTTAGGCTCTAGAGGTGGATCAATAAGCAGCGTAACCACTGTGCTGATGTTTGGTAGGCTGTGGTGAACAGTAGGTCCTCCAGAAAGACCTGCCCAAGGTTGGGGTGAAGTCCTTAAGGAGTAGTGAAGGAAGCAGTTCAAAAACCTCCATAGCCAGGTAAGTAGCATCCTCTCATAAAATCTTATCCTCAGCAAAATATTTCAAGTGAAATGAACTAACTGCTGTCTCTCAGAATTATTTTAATTAGCACAAAGCTATTCTGGTTGAAAGGCTGTAGCAGGCCTCCTGTCAAGGGCTAAGACTGTGGTTGCTGGATACTCTCATGTTTCATGGAGTACAAAATCTCATGAATTCAGTAGGTGTTTTGTAAATAGAATGTGGGCTAATAGCTTGTGGCATTCGGTGTATGGAAATGAAACAATTAAAACAATTGTGCACTTGTTCGTTTGGTGGTTGTCCAGCTGTTGATAATAGGATTAGTGAGTGCTGCTCCTGCGTTTTAGTGAGCTGGCATATTTTCCTGCAGCCAAGTGTAGCCTCTTGCTTACCCTCCTAGCAGTCGATTAGAGCAGTTAGGTGCATCCTGTTTGCAGTACAGGGAAAGAAACTAGACATCAATAATGAACAGGATGGTACTATGAGAAACTTTAACTGTAGCTTCATGCTGGATTCTAATATTGTACTGCAACTTGTTCCAGTTGCTGTGACACTCCTTGATGTGTGTGGGTTTCTGCCCTCTTTTTTGGACTTCTTAAAAAACAGTTTGTTTGCGATGTGGTGTCTTCAGTTAATTTCTAACGTGGAATTCTGTTGGTTGGCTGGGATTCAGAAGTGGAGAGGACGAAATAGGAATTTAGTATGAAGAAGTGAAGTCAGTGTTGTGTGTGACCTCGTGCGTAACTAAGTTCCATTTCAGAATGCAAGGGTCTAAAGACACTTTTATAAAGTATTGTAGATTAAAAAGTTCCAGAGCACTAGAGAAGTGAGGCAGATCCTGATTGTGAGACTTAGTAGTAGAAAATAAAGTAGTACTGACTGTCTTAACAGGGTAGATCAAATGTGATGGTAGGGCTCAAGGTCAGCCAAGCAGGGTGTTCTGGAGAAAGGAAATGGGCCAAAGGAGTAACTGTGACTAAATCTGAAGTTGATGTCTTCCTACTTTGAAAACGACCGGAGTGTTACTCTGTGGGCTTCCTGAAAACATTGATAGTGTAAATAAGAAAACAAATGTAACCTTAGCATCTAAAAAGACATGAAGACACTTTGCATTTATCTTCCTGTGCATTTTAATGCCCAACCTTAGTCTTGAGCACTGTGTGGTTTGGGTCCCTGTTGGCTCAGTATTGCCAAATAAGACTTTAAAAGAAGGTACAGAACAGGGTGATTGTTGCCATAGAAACAAGTGCTCTGCTTTAAAAGCTGAACAGAATCTGGGAGTTTAATTTGTGTGCTGCCTTCTGCAGAAAAGTTTGAGTTTATCTTGGTGCCTTTTTTCCCCAAGTTGAGTCAGTTGTTTCAGTGCCTGCAGATTCCTAAGGAGTTTTGTGGAACCCTCCCTTTTTGTCTGGTACTTGAGCTAAATATTACTGGTTTAAATATAATTGGGGGTCTGTAACCCACAAGGTTACTGGCACCCCAGGTGAGATTAGGGGGGGATCCGGATCCCACAACAGCAAGTGAAGCATAACAATAACTTAGAATGGCATCGACTACCTTCATGGAAACAGTTATCTATACACTTAAATTGCACTCAGGGTACTACTAGGTACCAAAGCACTCCGGAGATTATTGTGTACATGTGTGCTACTGGTAATCCTTATTTTAAAGTTTGTTGATGGTGAGACTCTAGACAGAAGTCACTGTGGGCATGCAGTGAACTTGTGACAATGATTTACTTGATCCATCATATGATAGTTTTCTTCTTTGTGATAGCTTTTTGATAGCAGTGGGGAAACTCTACAAATAGTATGCTTTTGTTAATCTTCGTTTGACTGATGAGTAGGAAGCAGAGCAGTGTTCAGATGGCTATAATTTGAATGAGTCATTGTAGCAGGATAATTTGGCAGAGCCTCTTCACAAGAGCCCAGTACTGGAAATGCAGACACTGATGTTAAACTTCCTTTGCTCTTGGATACTTCTACTTTCAGGCAATGCTGAATCTTTTGGAATCTGACAGTTAAATTACTGCTTCCCTTCGCTCTGTATTTTTGTGGCAGTAAAGTCTGTACCTGATTAGGTCTATTGTAAACTGTGGAAAATATCAGAGCTCCTCATATAAAAATCTTGAAAGCATCACTTGCAGACATTCCTGTAGGTGATTAGAACCAGTAACTTGTTTTTTGTAAAAAATCAGTCTTTGCTTGTGGTAATTTGTTCATAAAAGCTGGTATTTTGAATCTTCTATGAGCATGGTAGCCAGTATAATTGATACAGAGCCATAAATAAACTGTACTCAGGTCTACTACTGGAGTTTATTCAGTGAACTATTGGAAGCTATTGCATTTAAGAGTGTCTGGTGGGTAAGATAAAGGCAATGTGCAGATGATTATGACCTTTCTCTCTAGATGGGACTTACTCTAGTTTTCCAGCCATGAGTGTTGATATGTCTCCTAAAATGCAGAATAATCCCATGCACTAGAGGCCTGATTGGAATTGTTCTCGTGAGCTAATAATGTACAGACTGGTGTTTCCCTTGTGATGTTGTCATGTTGTGTTGCTATGTGAGAGAAAGCAGCGAGTTGCTAATTTAAGTCTAATATGCAGATACCATTCTTCTTTTATTCTTAACATAGGTCCTTGACTAATCAGGCACAGTCAGATCATTTGACTAGGCTGAAAGTTGCTGTAATTTAATGGCTTCTTATTATAGTGTTATAAAGCTACATATTACTAGCTGCTCTCTTGCAGATGTGTTGCCTATAATATTCCAGTTATTAGATCTGATTAAAACGTTATAACTTAATTCCAACTTTCCTCCTAAGGTAATATGAGAAGTGAAAACTGGAGGGGGACAAGGGGAAGATGTCACTGAAGGATTTTCTGTCATTCTTGTAGCTGGTGGGATTAGGTAGCACTTGTCCACATTTGATTAAGATAAAACAGTTGTGACTATGATAAACCAAACCTCTGACATGGGGTTTTGAATAATAACTTTCCAACTGTGTATTCTCTAAATTCCCAAGCTTTTTAGGGGCTTGGGAGCTCAGTCATTAGTACATAGCTGTTCAAGTTGAGCTGTGGGACAGTATGATTAACATGCTGATGTTCACCTCCCGTCCTGGTTACTGTCTGTGAAATTTCATGATAGGAGAGGAAATTGGCTGTTGGGACCAAATAATTGTTGATCAAGCACGTTTTCTTACAGGATTTAAGAACATGGATGGCCTGTGGCTAAGTTACTTCAAGGTTTTCTTTGAAACTAAGCCTCATATCTTAAGTTACATACCTCCTGATTACCATCCTGTGTTCCTTCAGAGTAATTAGAATCAACTAGTTAAATGGCATGGTCGTGATTTGTGCTCTGGACCAATCTATGTATTGCAAGAATGGTATGATCAAGCCAAGTACTGGGAGATAACATGCTTTTCTGTTGACTGCCACCGAAACACCCTGCATATGAGCAAATGCATTTGTATGCATCTATCTACTCATCTAACAATGGCAATTCTTTTGGAACACATAAGAATTATAGTTATTTGGAGCTTTAAAATCCACCCTGCTGCTATGACCAGACTGCTCAACACCCCGTCCGACCTGACCTTGAACACTTGCAATGACGGAGCTCTCACAGCTTCTCTGGGTACATTTTTTTCCAGTGACTCACCACCCTCTGACAAATTTCTGATGTCTGAATTCAGGCTACTCTTTTTGTTTAAAACAACTGGCTCTTGTCATGTTATAACAGGTCTCGGTACAAAGTCTCTCCATCTTTCTTGTAAAGCCCTCTTTGCTATTGAGATGCTGCAATAATATCTACCTGGAGCTCTGCTTCTCCAAGCTGAACAACTTTGTTTCGCTTCACAGAAGAAGTGCTCCAGCCCCCTGATGATTTTTCTGGCCCTCCTCTGGGCTCACTCTAACGGGTTCAGGTCCTCCTTGCACTGGAGACCCTAGGACTGCATGTAGTACTCCAGATGAGGTCTAAAGAGAATGGAGGGGTTTACTAGAAGAGGAGGAAGGAAGGAATCTGGTGCTGACATGGGTAACTAAGACCCAGGCTACAAAGCAAAGAAAAATCATAAGTGCAGCAAATGCTGCAGTGTCTTTGTACCATTAATACAGTCACTACTTCTCTTGAGGTATGAACACCCAAATTAAATGAGCAACAGGATGAAGCTGTATCATTAGGCTCCAACTGCTTTCCTTTTTATTCTTGGTTTCTAGAATATCTCATACATAGGCCTCTCATTATTTGTCTACAACTCATTAGGTATCTAGGGATTTAAAAGCTAATGTGTCTTTAGTTATGGTTAGTAAAGTGGGAAAATAATGCCATTGCAATTCACATGCAAACAAATTTACAAAACCCATTTTCAATCCCTTCACTTTACCTGCCAGCCACTAGTCACAGAATCATGGAATCATCACGGCAGGAAAGGACCTCCAGGATCAAGTCCAGCCCTCAGCCCAACATACCCCTAACCCCTAGACCATGGCCTCAAGTGCTCTAGCTACTCGCTTTTTAAACATGTGCAGGGATGGGGACTCCCCCACCTCCCTGGGCAGCCTGTTCCAGTGCCCAAGCATTCCCTCAGGAAAGATCCAAACTGAACCTCCCCTGACACAGCTTGAGGCCATTTCCTCTTGTCGTATCATTAGTAATTCTGGAGAAGAGACTAGCACCAGCCTTGCTGCAACCTCCAAAACTTTGAGTAGCTGCAGGGAGCAATAAGATCTTGTCTTTAGACTAAACTCCAGTTCCCTCTGCTGCTTTCTGCTGAGCCTGTTTTCTAGACCTCTCATCAGTCTTGCTGCCCTTCTCTGGACCAATAGTCCTCAGCCTATTGCTCTTGCTTATTGTGTGAGGAAGATCGCTTAGATAATAAATGGAGCAATAATCAAGGTCAAGCTTTCATGTTCATATCTGTGTTTGTAAGACACATTCAGTTTAATGTGGGTTACCTTCCCAGTGGGATTTATTTCACTACCCCCACAGCTGAATTCTCTATAGCAGGGGAAGAAGCACTGGAGGGGTGAAGGTGAGTGGCTGAGGCACAAAGAGGAGGAAGCTTCTTTCCAGGAATAAGGACTATAATGGTTTGCAGTGCCTGTGCAGTGTTCAGTCCGATAGGTCCTACTCTCATTTTGCAGTCTTGTTCTTTGCTCACGCTCTTTTTCCATTATTAAGCAATAGTGGCCAGTGTGTGTTCTCACTCCTCCCATCACGTATCTCTCAGGTCTGTTGGTTGTCACCTGCAGCAATATTAAACAGAACAATCTTACCAGAAGTTCTGGGATACTTCTTTCTTTGGTTTTCAGTGAAAGTAGTTGTCACTGGTGTATCACATACTCCAACTGGATAAGGCAGTGTTGGCTATTCTCTGTGGTCTTTATGATGAGGTGGTGTACTGAAGGTAAGGTGGTGGTTGTGGAGTGCATGTTTTCTTCCAGGAGATTGCTGGTGTGTTGTCTTAAAACAACCTGGTGGTTGTTAACCTGCTGTTATCTATGCTATCAGCTTACACTGAGCTGAGGTGCCTACTCTCTCCCCTCACGTCTCCTTTTCTCAAAACACCAGTGTTTTCTATAATCATTAGGCTAATGAAGTATTTCAATAAATCATGGTGTAAAGTTAGAGCCATCTGTTTGAAAATGCTTAAATGGCATTTTCATGCATTCAAGAGATCTGTTGTGCAGTGAGGATGGCTATAAACATTCAATATGAATTCTTTCTGTAGGAGAAGGGACTGACAATATATTGGCTGTATTCTGCAAAATAGGCTTTGGCCATTCTTGACATTGTCTAAGCTGCACAGTGAGAGCAATCATAAGAGCCTCTTCACTAAATGAAGTCCTGTGCTAACTTTGGCAGGCTGCAGAGAGGCTCCCTAAGAACAAACAAGCTTATGGGGGGAGACTCTGCCTTAAGGCTGCCAGAGAAAATCTTGAGTCTTCAAGAATGGTACTTGGACTATCATTTACATCTGCAGAAGCAGTCAAACATATCATCTGCATTCCTTACCTTATGTACAGCTTAAGGATTGGCAGAATTGGACATGGCACTTGGTGCCATGGTCTAGCCTTGAGCTCTGTGGTAAGGGTTGGACATGATGATCTACTAGGTCCCTTCCAACCCTGGTAATACTGTGATACTGTGATTGTTGGTGGTTGTCTAGTTCAGAGTCCTCCTCAAAGCAGGGATGACTTAAAACTTGTCTTCTGCTTTCCTACTACTCCTTCTAGAAGTTATCAGTGGGATGAAGCAGATCTTAAATGTATAATTCCCTGCCTTCACATGTAAGTGTCTCTTCCATTAAAAAAACCCAACCCCTCACGGCGAGCATTCACAGGTAACAGATGGAAGGCTCTAATCAAGGTGGCATAGTTCTGACTTGTCACCAAAATTGGATTCTAAGAGTAATTTCTGTAACAAGTATGCATTTCAGAAAGAGGCTTCATAAATGAAAGACCTTTCAGTCTTTCTGTCAATCAATCAGTTTGGAAAGCAACTCCTCTGTTCTTGTAATCAGATGTTTTCAATGTAGCTAACAGCTGCATCTCTTAGAGCAGACACAGCACACAGGATCCAAAACTATGCAGGCTTCACACGAATGGCAATTGTTGGCTGTTACTACAATGAGTGCAACCTCACAATGTGAATTACCAGCATACATGGTTTTTAAGTGACAGCATATGCATGCAATGAAGTCGTCTAGCTTGTGTGTGCTGTGTGTAAGGAAGTTGCTTACAGTAGATAAAATAGGTGCTTTAATGACAGAAATGGAGCAAAGTATCTTGAAACCTAATAGGGAGGCTGTAACAGCTGCTAAGCTATTTCTTAAAATGCGCACTTAGTGCTATGGAAGCAATGCATGACACATGGTGGGACTGCAGCCACTATTTATACACAGCCCCTCGGTCCCAGGAGAAGTTTCATTTATGAATATTGAAGCTTTGGAAAAAAGACCCAAACCAACATATTTTATGTGTTACATCTGTATGTTCACAGTTGTGAATGCATACTGTCCTTGTGTGGTAGATGCCAATCCTAGATTGAAAAACATTTTCTCTCAGGGTGGAAATTTATTTACATCTGGAGATTGCTAGAAGGGGGCATGAAGAGTTGTGTGGCAACTTGTGTCATTTTGAATCATGTGCCCTTTGCTCTTCATTATTTTTTTGCAGTAAAAAGGCAGAGCACATCAGAATTCATGGAAGTAAACTTCTTGTATATGAAATAATTGTTATGTTTTGGAAAGATTGTGAATTGTATAGGAGAATCATAGAACATTAGGGATTGGAAGGGACCTCAAAAGATCATCTAGTCCAATCCCACTGCCACAGCAGGATCACCTAGATCCAGTTGCGCAGGAACACGTCCAGATAGGTTTTAAACATCTCCAGAAAAGGAGACTCCACAAGCCCCTGGGCAGCCACTTCCAGTGCTGTGTCACCCTCATTAGGAAGAAGGTCCTTCTCATATTGATGTGGAACCTCCTCTGTTCACGCTGACACCCATAGCCGCTTGTTCTAGCATTGGATGCCCCTGAGCAGAGCCTGGCTCCATCCTCCTGACACCTGTCCTTTCCATATTTACAAATATGAATGAGGTCAATGAACATTAACATTATTAAACATGGAAAATATTATAAATATTGAAATCTAAACTTGTTCTCAGCAGGAAAAAAATTGAAGTTAAAATTTGCTCAAATTAAGACCAAGCAATGAAAGAGAAGTAGAAAAGGTTTGTTCTCCTAAAGAAAAGAGCCTGGTTTAGGTATACTCGTTATGTGTCTTACCTTTGGAAAATACTTATTTCAGACAAAGCAAGACCAATCTTGCTGGAAAGATGCATATGGATTTGCTAGAGAATCTTCTGGAAACACTGACTGCATTTTGCACCATCAAAAATCATGGGACCCTTGTGTTTTGGACACTTCTATACAGTCTTTCCCAGACCTAATCTGCTACATTTCACGTAAACTGCTTGGAACTACCTTTTAAATGGTATCTTCTATTCTAGACCTTTGCTCCAAATACATTTGAGTGAATGTGTCTTCTGGATTTTCATTATGATCCTCTTTTCCTCTGTAATTCTCCAGGCACCCAAACCAGATATTTTTGAAGGTAACCTCAATGCTGCACTAGCATAAACAGCTCTTTGTCTGCCATCTGCACCACTAGCATTAAGGGTCTAACTTTTAAAACCTGGTCTCCTTGGTAACAAGAGCTGCAGACAAACTGAGGACTTTGCATTCTGTTTACAGGCAAGAGAAGACTTCAGAAAGGGTATTTTGGTTCTTAAAGGTATTTCCACAACAATAAGGATCTAAATTCTCTTCAGAATGCTGGGCGGGGGTTTATAAGAAGTACTTTTTTTTTCCACTAGTCTCTCCTGGATTTCAGAAATGTAGTCAGCAGTGAGGCTGTGTTCCTTCAGAAAGTAGGTGTGCACCTCCTAGCTGTTCAAGTCCTCTTTTAAAACTTCAGGGAGCCTCCATGTAGATCTTGAAGCTTTGTCTAGTTTCTGTGTTTGTGTCCACTGAAGCTCTTGAGAGCTCCTGAGGAGAGAAGGCCACAGGGTCACTCCTGTTCTTGAAATGAATTGTGCTATTCATGCCAAAGTGGCTTTGGGATCATGATACAGAGATCCAAGATCCCCAAAGGACAAAATAGATCATGCAGATCAAAGAATCTTAACAGGTGCTTCCACCTTTGATGCCAGCTGTCAACTCTTGACAAATGCACTGATAGTAAATAGAAGTCAAAATAAGGCAGCAGTATCTTGTCTTGAAACTTGGGTTTCATTGCTGGGTTCCCTTGTGTGTGTGACTTGTGTGAGTGCATGAAGGAGCTGCTGTTGTGTTGGCAACACACCTGGACACATGGAGTGTTTGCTCAGAGCCAGATGGTGAGCAGTCAATCCACGCTGAAGGGTGGATGGTTGAAAAACTAATTGGCATATCTTTGACATTAACCAGGTTAGAGCATGAGGATGTATTGTTCAATATGGATTGACCTAAAAAGATCTACCTTGGCTTTGTTGTCAAAACTCAAATGCACAGTTAAAAGCAAGAGCATTGCACTGTAGTTACCAATCTGCGAAGTGCAAGGTTGTGAGATAAGTTGGTGTGACAGCCCTTCACTACCAACAGTTTCTCCATGAGTTGTTGGTTAGTAGTAGTACTAGAGTAACATGGGTTCTACCATCTCGCCTTGAACTCGGGTTTCTGAGGAACTGCAGATGCTACTTTTTGATCACTGGAACAGCACTAACAGTTCCCAGACTGAAGAATAAGCTAACACGGTATTGGAGATCTAGATTTGGTCCAACTGGTGAACATAAAAGCCTTATAGGCAAGAACCAAAGAGTAACTCAGCAAATGGCAAATGAGAGAGACCTCTCAAACCTCATTTTATGGTGAACTTTTCCAGGTAGCATTTGCAATGAATATGGAAAATATAATTACTGCTGCTGCTATTAGCTAAAGAGCAAATAACAAGATGATGTTATCTGAGCCTTGGTTCTTTTTAACACAATCAATTACAAAGGCTGTTACGGGCAACAGATTTTAACACTAATCACTAGTTTGAGGGGGATGTTGAAGACCACTGTGATCCTTCATGAGGATTAGTGGAGACAAAATGACAGCTACAGCTAAGGCCTTAAAGAGGATGGATAGAGGACATTGCTCTAGGCCAGAATGGATCGGCCAAGGTGAGTGTATCAGTACCAGTGTGCTCTGAGAACACGCTAAATGTCAGGCTATTGATTGTTGGAGGAGAGGGTGACTGAGTGTGAGGGGAATGACGCTCAGAGTCTTGGTGCTTCTCCTGGGTGTGTGGTTGCAGCTGTCCTCTCCAAACTATGAGCCAAGGAAGCAGTGATCCAGACAAGAGGGACAAGATGAAATCAATGCTTGGTTCCATGAATTTCAGGCAGCTTCAGTGTACGATCAGGGTGTCCTTCTGTTCCAGCCCATTGACACCAATGTGTACTTTGTCAGCGGCAAGACAGTTGCTGTTATATCAAGGATGAGCAGAGTGAATGTTGAACTTAAATGAAGAGAAGGAAGAAAAGTAATCTGTGAGTAAGTTTTATGTTGCCTTAGAAACTGGGTAGCTTAATGACAATTAGGGAACCAAATGCAATACCTTAATTTCTGTGAAACTTCTTGTACATCTTGAAGCTTATGGCTGGTTTATACTCTGACTTGAGGTCCCAGGGAAACGTGTCATACATGACAGTGCAAACAAGGCTGGCTTCCAAAGAACTAACTTTCTACTTTTATGTAATAGTTGCTGTAACTGAGCAGAATCATCTAATTATAGGTCTGCATTGGAAAGGAACACAAGAGGCATTTGATATGGGCTCAAAACTTGACTCTTTAAGTAGCTGCACTAATTAAATCTATTTAAACACCTCTGTAGATGTTGAGACTTACATCCAGGGTGCTCAGACTGCACTCCACACCCTTTCTTATTTCTCAAATTGATCCTGTAGAAGGTAAATTTAACAGTAGACTTTCTCTGCAGTGGTTTTAATATTAAAAAGTCTGCAATATAAAATAACCAATTGTCCTCTGAAACACAACAGTGCAAACCTGGTGGCCAGGAGCCAGCAGTGGGCCCTTGTGGCCAAGAAGGCCAGTGGTACCTTTGGGGTGAATTAGAAGGGCTGTGGTTTGCAGATGCAGAGAGGTTCTCATCTCCCTCTATTCTGCCCTGTTGAGATCACATCTGTGATAGTGTCCAGTTCCGAGCCCCTCAGTTCCAGAAGGACATAGAACTGCTGGAGAGAGTACAGTGCGGAGCCACCAAGATGATGAGTTTACACCAGTTTCCTTAGTTGAAGATGTTTCACAGTAGCAACTCTCCAAGGCTTCAGACAAGAAATCTGCTAAAATCAGCTCACAGCACTCATCCTTTCACCAAAAGCAGATTCAGAGTGCAAGATCTGAAATTTATTCCAGCTGAATTAGGTGAAGTTAAGGGGAGAGACGAGGAGAACTGGCCTAGCGTATGGGCACAGAAGGTGAGCTTTGATCAGGCTGAAAACTCTCCTTTTGAGAGGATCTGGTGTCTTACCTGGAGATGATAAAAGCTGCTCTGTGGTTGCTCCCTAGACTCAGACACTTATTAGCCATTCAAAGCTTCACACTAGGCAAAGGTTTTCTTGAAATGTCCTGTCACTGCTCCTACATGGATTTGACCTTTATTAATCACAGAATCGCAGAATAATTCAGGCAGGAAAAGACCCCTAAGATCATCAAGTCCAGCCTGTGACCTGACATCACCACAAGTAGGGCTGAGAGACAAGGTAGATTGCAATTCAAGTGCATAATAAACCTGCTTTTAAAGTCCAATCTGTTTGGTGACCACTTCATAATCCATTATTCCTGTGAAAAAGAGTGCAAATTAGCTGAATACAGCAAATACCCTTTACAGGGGCTACACAGAATCACAAAACATCAGGGATTGGAAGGGACCTTCAAAAGTCATCCAGTACAACCCCCCTGCCACAGCAGGATCCCCTAGATCAAGTCACACAGGAACACGTCTGGGTGGGTTTTAAATGTCTCCAGAGAAGGAGACTCCACAACCCCACTGGAAAGCCCCTTCCAGTGCTCTGTCACCCTTACTGGGAAGAAATCCTCCTCATATTGATGTGATCTGTTCCAGCTCACACTCATTACCCCTTGTCCTATCATTGGATGCTGAGAAGAACCTGGTTTCATCCTCCTGACACCTGCTCTTCATGTATGTATTAATGGTGTCTACGTGTGAATCCCAGTGTTTTGAGTTATTAGATACCTTCAGTATCAGCAAACCTGTGCATCACTTTATTAATGACAGATTTAAAGAGCTGCTTCAGTCTTCAAGCACTTTCTATGTGTGTTAGTAATCCAAATCGACAACATATTTTTTAACTGTATGAATTGCAGAATTGGGGGGGGGGGGGGTGTTGGAAGGGACCTTTGGTGATCTAGCCCAACCTTCCTGCCAGAGCACGATCCCTTAGGGCAGGACACCAGCAATGCATCCAGGAGGGTTTTGAAAGTCTCCAGTGAAGGAGACTCCTGTTTCTCTGGACAGCCTGTTCCACTGCTCTGTCAACACACCCTCACAGGAACATTTTTCCCCATGTTCAAGTGAAACTTCCTGGGTTGCAGTTTGTGCCTATTGCTCCTGTGCCACCACTGGGCATCACTGAAAGGAGACTGGTGCCCTCTTCTTGACACCCACCCTTCATTGATCATATCTCCTCTCAACCTTATTTTCTCCAGGCTGAACAGCCCCAGTTCTTTATCATTGAAGAGATGTTCCAGTCCCTTAATCACCCTTGTAGCCCTTTGTTGGACTCTCTCCAGTAGTTCCCTGTCTGTTTTGTATTGCAGAGGTCACAATACTCCAGGCATGGCCTGGGCAGATGTGGGTGGGAAGAGATGCTGTCTTGAGCTGCTGGTCATGCTGTTCTTAATTTATTCTTTTAGTTATTCCCTCCTTAATTCATTATTATAGTATGGAAAGCCTTAATGGTCTATCCCAATACTGAATAAGCATGGGTTTTCTTCTACCCTTCCTGTTTTGTCCAAACCAAGTAGCACAGCAGCTACAGTGCAAAGATGCAATCAGAAATAACTCTTTCTCTTAGTTTGCTCTGGCAAAACAGAGGTAGAAGTTGATGAATGACCTGATATTTAGACTTCTGTGTCTCAGAAAGCCTGACTACCCAGTCATGGTGGTTTTGCAAGGGCAAACAACCAAACGAACACTGTTACATATCAATGTCTGACTGCACTCCCCTGTGTGCGTCATTTAGCAAGCCTTAAGCAAACAAACAACAACTATCGCTGTTTATAATGCATTACATATTATAACATCTATTTTAATACATTAAATACATATATTAAACACGCTCTTTTGCTCTGTGTAATTGAATGTTTTTCCCACTGCCAATCTCTCCAGGAAATCCCACAGGAGCATAGTGGTTGTGTGGGGTAAGAATTCAAATTTAAAATATATTGTCTTTAAAATTATAAACTAATTGGATGCACATTTTTGTTCTCCAATTGCTTCCAGATATTAAACCCTTAGCTATGAATATTGCACTGAGAAATTGTTCAAGGATGACTTCCTGTGAATTAAATAATTCTCATGAAGCATTGGTTTAACTTTTAAAACGGCAAATGTTATTAATTCTTAATTTTGCTAGACTGGCATCAAAAGTGAAACTGATAGGTAATCTAAAAAACTGCACTACTTTGTTTAACAAGTTTTAGATTGAGACTAGGGTGGAAATGAAGTGACAAAGCACTGCTTGAGAGAGTCCAGTGCAGAGCCACAGAGAGGGAGTGGAACATTTCCCTGAAGAGGAAAGGCGGAGGGAGCTGGGTCTGAGCTCAGGAAAAAAGGAGACTGAGAGGTGACCCCACTAATATTGATAAATATGGAAAGGGTGGGTATCAGGAGGATGGAGCCAGGCTCTGCTCAGTGTCATGCAATGACAGGACAAGGCACAACAGGTGTGAGCTGGAACAGAGGAGGTTCCACATCAACATGAGAAGGAACTTCTTCCTAGTGAGGGTGTCACAGCACTGGAATGGGCTGCCCAGAGTGGTTGTGGAGTCTCCTCTGGAGATGTTTAAAACCCACCTGGACATGTTTGTGTGTAACTCTATCTAGGGGATCTTGCTCTGGAGGTGGCATTGGACTGGATGATCTTTTGAGGTCCCTGCCAACCCCTAACATTCTGTGATTCTGTGACATGATCTGGGTGTTCACCTTCTACTAAAATACTCCTAGGTTTCTAGCTGTTAGAGACAACAGTTTTGTGTAGGATAGACATAAAAACGGTCTGGAAGTTTGAGGAAGACACCTCTGAAGACTACTACTAAGCATCAAAACAGCTTTTTGAGTGTTTGCATTACATTGTGGATTTGCTATATCGGGATCAGCAGAAATAGCTCTTTCCCGTGTGCTTCATCAGTTTGTATATAACACAGGAGTACACAAAACAAGGCTGTGTGACTCACTTTAACCTAGCATCGAACCACATCCTAGCTATGGTACCTTGCTATAAAGAACCTTCTTTATAGGCAGTTCTGCTTGTCAGTGACTTGTATCCTGCTTGAGCAGGAGGGTTGGACCCGATAACCTTTGAAAGCCCCTTCCAACTAAGTAAACTGTGCAAGTCTGCAATTATATTTTAGAAACATCAACATTTAGGCAGAAATCATGTTCACTAATGTTTTCTAGGTGCTTGATAAGATTTAGCAAAGCTCAAAGCAGCACCTTTATATGGAAAGAAATACAGGATGTCTTTTTAGATTAATCTATGTGGAGTTGGTAAAATGGCCATTGGCTTCAATGAAAAGAACATGAATCTAACACTCCAGGCTGCCTCCCAACCTCCTGGAAGGCTTCAAACCTGTTAAAGTTGTGAGCCTCTTATCTACTATCCTCCACATTTAGCCATGCTAGTGAAGAGGTTTTTGGGAACAGAGCATGAAGGAAGTTTGTTTTGAAAGGAAATAGAGCACTGTAGAACAGAATTCAAAGGTTTCTTTTGTAGCAGACATAGTCGATCGGATAGAACTTAAGCTGTTAAGGACAAAACCCTCATGGACAGCATGAGATGGTTGTTTGTAACATCCATACTGACATTTCCCATGAAGTTTTCAAGATCAAGATGTAATTTTATAGTCGGAGTCATCACCAGCCAGATGGCAGGATGCATTTATCTGTCTAGGGGCGACAATCCAACTGGATGTTGTCTCACTTAGGAAGTGACAATAGAAAAGTCCTGTGGTTTTATGAGGGCAAGATGTTTTGGATGGCAGCATTGGACTCCTGACTACCTGCTGTCTCTGCCAGATCTGTCAGTGGCTGATGACCTGTGATTCACACAGTCCTTTAGGTGTCTTTGCTGAGGATAAGGCTGCACTGTGCTCTTTGCCATGTTTGAGCTCCATAAGGGCATGAGGATCTGTCTCCTGTGTCATGTAATGGTAAAATACCTTAGAGGAGGACTTGGTTTCTTTTTCTCTGCACCATCTCTCTTTCACTAAGATTATGTCTACCACCGCATTTCCACAATGCAGCTGAGGTTAGAGAGTAGTCTTAACTGCTGTCAGGGTGGTTGGTAATGTCTTCTTACTGTGAGGGACACTGAGGCCAAGAGTGAGATTTCTCATACTCTTGATCTCTACACAGCCTTATCTCAGAGGCATTCAGGTCTTCAAATTACAAGCAAAGTTACTCAAGAAACTGCTGTGTTATGGTTCAAAAGGCTGGGTTGACAACAGCTGGGTCAATGGGTAGATGTGATTTGGAAGTGCTGTGTTAGTGCTTACCAATTACCTGGGTACCAATTGGTGAGCTGTGCCCAAGAAATTGGGTAAGGAAGATGTAAAATTCTGTGGGGGGCTTTGTCAACTTGTAAAACTGTCTTGTTAGCTCAGGTATGAGCCTGTGCAGCCCTTGCTGGAGCATGTGTGTAGATACCTTCCCTCTGGTAACATCCCACCATTCCAGGCTAATAGCATGTAGGCTTGTGATGATAGCCAAGTCCTCTTTGGTATCTGTAGGTCTATGTACTATTCTCCAACCTGCTGTCTTTCTCCCCTCCACTTGTTGCAAGAGAGTGATAAACACCACCAGAGTCTGTGCCAGGTAGCAACTCTCCCTATCTGAAAAGGAACCAAATCTGGTATTGATTAGTCCATGCTTTTCAATGAGAAATTACTTAGTCTCCAAGTTAGGTTAAAAAGTGACCATTTAAACATGGTTCTACCCGCTCTGAAGCAGTTACATGATGCTTTTACTAGCACACTCTTGGCTCTTCTCTGTGCAGAATTACCAGCCATTAGAAAACTGAAATGAGACAAAATGAACAAGTGTTCTTAATGTCCAGTGGTAGTGATAAGCAATGAGTTCAGGAAAACAATAGAATACAAAGTGTTTACTGGAAAAACACACAAGGCTATGTAGAGTTCCTGTCCAAACTTGGCAAGTAAAACAAATTCTTTTCCACCACTTCTTTAAAGCTGATTGTGGTATCAGTATTTTTTATTATGGTTGAAATTATGCTCCAACTGAAGTTTAATAAACTTGCCAAATATTGTAGGATCTAGTTTTCCAACCTTGCTTTCTCACTTACTGTCTTAGTGAATCCACGTTTTTCAGTGTTTGCTGAATGCTAATGATGTTTCATGTTGGATTAGTTGGTGGGGGAGGCACCTACACTTTTTCTGATACTTGTTTTTTTACCTTTACTGTTTAGGTCATGAAAGCAGCTTTCTGTGCTGCTTGTATTTTGAGGGTATGAATACAATAAGGTTTTTCCATGTAGGTACCTGAGCATCTGTGTACTTCCTTTCCATCTTGGAAAGCAGATGGATTATCCCTTTCAGTGACTTTTGGAAAAGAAGCTTGGTTTTCTGGTCTAGACTGATCTAAATGTTTTATACAGTGATGGAGTTTCTAAGAATATGAACAACTGGGAGACTTAAGCATACAATTTTCAAGTTATCACAGTGTTCTGGATTAGTAAAATGGGTCTTGGGTATTGCCCTTCGTTTCCTCTTTTATTCCCAAAATAGTATCTGTGGGTTTAGACTGTAAAGGACACAGAAGAAAACTCCCGCCCCAGATCATGTCTGCTGCTGCTCAGGGAGGCTGGGTCATTAACCACCACCGGCCCAGATAGTGTTTCTCGAATGGACTACTGGGGTGAACTGGCTCCTGCAGGAGCTTGAGGCTTCAAAAGCTGAAACCCGAGATTCGGGTGGCGGGGGCCTTTCCTCTATCCTGCACCCCGATAAAAGACTCTGCTTTGGAGTGAGCATGGGCTGCTGCTTCTTCTCCGTCCCTTCATTCCGGACCTTTGCCTGGACCCCTGCGGGTGCCGCTTCTCCCCGCTCCGCGCTCCCGGCTGCGGGACTGCCCGCGGCTGCCGCTTCCCCCGCGCCCCCTCCCCTCTCTCCGAGCCGCGACCCGCCGGCTTCTGCTGAGCCGCCCGGAGCCGCCGGCGTTTGCCCGGTCGGGTTTTGGTAGAGTGGTGGTGGGGCGGGGCAGAGAGAGAGTGGGCTGGTGACAGAGGAGGTTTGAGGGTTGGTGGCTTTGCCTCAGGTCTGCTGGCCTCTGGTATTTAACACCTCGTGTTAGCAGAGGTGTTGGTTTGGCTGGCATCTGGGTGCTCTGGCTCATTTGTCGCTCCTCTCTTTCTTGGGAGGCTAAGAGTTGAATCGGAGGAAACTTCTGGCTAAGAGTCTCTGCCCCTGAACTGTTCCAAGTCAGGACACACATGAGTTAGGAGTAACTGCTGGGGTTTTGCCCCGTTCAGCATGAAGCAAGTGGTGCTTTCCTGTTTGGGAATGGGCAGGTGGAGCGCTCTAACATCTAATTGTAGCTGGGCTGTGGGAGATTCTTGTGCAGGTTTTTTGGGTCAAACTAGTACTTCCCTTTTCTATAGGTTTGTAAAAGATGCTAAAAAGGATTTGCTCTGCCTTCTTTTATGCCTGTCCTGTGTGCCATTGCTTATGTACCTTACATGTAGATAAGGAAACAGGTGCTATTGCAAAGGAACTACATGGAGAAAAATAGCACATGAAGATGCTTTATGTGAGAAATAATTATTAACTTTGCTTTAGGAATATGATTGGAGACTGAGAATTAAGCAGTTTTCCCAAGGCTGTGACATGGTGTGGTTGGATCAGAAAGCCTCATGCGGGCTTTCAGGATGCCCTGTGGTATTGAGTTGGTAGGTGCTAGGAGTTTTTGCTGGACCCTTACAAGTTTCATTTGATACCAGTGAAGCCTGTGGTGTCAAGGGCTGAAAGGATCAGTTAACTGCTCCACAGTGATTGCTAAAGTGTGCAAAGATTGAAGGTGGAGTCAAAGAAAGAAATCAAGGTAAGTATTTGTTGAGACTCTGAAACAGATGTGTAGTCTGAGGACTTTGAAGTTCATTGAAGGGTATCATAAGCAGTCATACCATAAGAATATAGGAAATACCACTTCAGGACAGAGGTTTAACTGGTCACAGAAGGTTTACTCTTGCTGTAAAATGCATCTTCAAGCCACAGTTCAGCTTGAAGCTATCTCAGCTCTGAATTATTCAACTAGATGAAGCTTAAGGTGTGTGAAGTATTTCAACCTTATACTGCTACTGGAGGCAATTTTTGGTATTAATATGTAATATTGATCTGTTGTCAACATGTTAGTTCAGGGCTCCAGGACTCTCTTGTGTGGTGTCAGCTGCTTTACTCTTTTTTTCAACTTTCTACTCCACGTGGTTTCTCCTTGTTCTAGCAAAGTCTGTAAATATTAATGCTTTCTTAAGCTGTAAAACTCTAGAGTTGTCAGATGAGGGGTTCCGTAACAGTTGCTCCAATTGCTATTCCAAAGCTTAAGAAATCACTTTGGTTTGGTTTTGTGGCATGTGTCCATCTGCAAGGAAGCAGCTCTGAAGGGAAAATGTAAGGGCATGACCACAGACTGTTAATTGGCCTCCTTGAGGATCTGTGCTGTTAAATTTTTTAAAGCATTTAATGTAATCCTAGAACAGCTGAGGTTGGAAGGGACCTCAGAGATGATTTCATCCAACCTCCCTGCCATGAGCAGAGTCGCCTCTTGACTAGACCAGGTGGCTCAAAGTCTCATCCAACCAGGCCTTGAACATCTCCAGGGAGGGGGCATCCACAGCCTCTGAGTAATTTATTCTAGAGTCTCACCACCCTTGTACTGAAGAATTTCTTCATAAGTTCCAATCTAAACCTCTTCTCCTTCAGTTTAAAGCCATTTCCTTTTGCCCTATCACTGGACACTTATGTAAAAAGTCTTCCTCCAGCCTTCTCATAGTTTCCCTTCAAATAGTGGAAGGCTGCTATAACGTGAAACAATGAACCCTGCTTCCTACTACTGCCTCTCAGGTAACAGTACATAGTGTTCAAACTGAGCTGCCTACTTGGAATGATCTGTTATATAGTTGGGAAAAGATTACTGAAGGCTAAATAAACCCCAAATACCATTCCTGTGCTTGTCACGGTTGTCATAAAACCCCATAATTCACTTACAAGTAGTGTTAATTTTCACAGGATGAGGTTCTGACCAGGGAATAACACAAAATAAGAGAAGGCTTTCATTTAAGAGATACTTTATGTCTCTACGCAAGAGGCAGGGTAAAGGCAGGAGGTTTAATAGACTATAAAATCCCATGTAAAATGTACAGAAAGGGCATGGATTTCTGACCCGGGAAATAGGGGTACTGTTAACCAAAGCTTGTTGAAAATTGTCTGGAAACTTGGGGGAGAAGTCTGCAGAAGATTGCTTTCAAAATGTAGGATATTATAGTCTCAGTGACATGGACATGAGTAAGGATGGAGTGAAAAATGAACAGCTACTTATGTTTGAACAGGTCTTAACTTTGAAAGGTTGCAGATCCTTTAGGAACAAACTTGCCGTGAAAGTTCAGTGTTGTCCAATAAAGTCCGTTTTTTGTATAGAGCCCATTCTTAATTAAATAGAATCATAGAATCATCACGACAGGAAAAGACCTCCAGAATCATCAAGTTCAGCCCTCAACTCAACAGCTCCCTAACCCCCAGACCATGTCCTCAAGTGCTCTAGCTACTTGCTTTTTAAATACATCCAGGGATGGGGACTCCACCACCTCCCTGGGCAACCTGTTCCAGTGCCCAACCACTCGCTCAGGAAAGAGCTTCTTCCTAAGATCCAATCGAAACCTCCTCTAATGCAACTTGAGGCCATTAATATTAGCAGCTGAGCCTGTAAAGCAATTTCTTAGGGGGCTTTTTTCCCCTTTACTGTTACTCCTGACAATGTACTGTATTATTATGAGCGCTTCAAGCTTTTGCATACAGCTGCATCAGTGCTCTTCAACAGCTGCTGGGTTTCAGGACGTGTCAGTCTGATTGTTTACAAATTGCAGTCCTGCTACAAATGCTTGTCCATTTGTATACAGCATCTCCAAGATTAACTAACGAATGCAAAATAGCTGTTTACTGGATTGTAGTCTGTCACTAACTACTTTATGGTCATGCTTTAACCATATAATGGATTATAAAAAAACTCAGTGTTTTGGCTACCTTTGTATTGTCATTTTCATTTGTTCCTCAAGGATGGGGGATTTTATTCTTTAGGATTTGGACCAAAAGCTGTCAATCCGATCTGTCTCCACCATCATTCCTCAGATTATCTGTCTATTGAAGTAACTGTTAGTATCTTCCCATGACTTGTCAGAAACTTAAGACAGTGTGTAGATCTTAGATTTTTCTTAGTTAATCCTTTTTATGATCAGGCAATTCTTTAATGGAAATTAATGAATGCAAAAAAATACACTGGCATTGTTGGTCTGAGTTTAAGCCTTTACCCTTAAGTATTTTTAATGCCAGAAAGAAAACAGTTTTCTATGAAACAAATGTGAGAAGACTTTGTGTAATGCAGTTCCTTTCCATACTCTTTTGAGGAAAGACATCAGTGACTGTGCTGAAGGTATCTGTGCATTGGAAAATGTGGACTGCATTGAACAGGCTGAAGAGTTGGGCTGAGAGGAATTGAGTGGGTTTTAACAAAAGCAAATGTGGAGTCCTTCCTTTGGAAAGTGAAGGCATCACTACAAGTTGGGTAGTGAGCAGCTAGAGAGCACTCCTGGGGAAAGGGAGCTTGGAGTTGTTGTGGATACCAAACTAAAAATGGATCAGCAATGGGCCCTGGTGGCCAAGAAGGCCAACAGGGTGTTGGGATGGATCAAGGGAAGTTCTTCTACCCCTTTGTTCTGCTTTAGTGAGGCACACCTGGAATCCTGTGTCCACTTCTGGTCTCCCCAACTCAAGAGGGGATAGAGAATTAATGGAGAGAGTTCAGTGCAGAGCTATGAGGATGACTGGGAGTCTGGAACAACTGCCTTATGAAGAACATTGGGACTTCTTTGTTTGGACAAAAGAAGGCTCCAAGGGGATTTAATCCCTATCGATAAAGGAGTTGCCCAGGGAGGTTGTGGAGTCCCCTTCTCTGGAGACTTTCAGCCCTGGCTGGATGTGGTTTTCTGGAGTTAATTGAGGCTTTTGAGGTGGTTCTGCTGGTCAGTGATTTGCCTCCTGCTGAGTAGGAGGGTTGGACCTGGTGGCCTTCGAAGGCCCCTTCCAACCCTGAGAAACTATGTGAACTAAGTCCATGGGAGTCAAAAGAGACTGCTACTAGTACTTACAGATCTTAAGTGTCTTAAAAGGTTGAGCACAGCTTTTCTTAGAAACAAATGGCAGTTTGCAGACAGTAGGTGCTGTGTGGCTCTGAATGAAGTAAGTTCTAGGCTGTGAAGTCTTGGAGGCTGCAGTGCAGGGAGGGTGGAAGAGGAGTGTAATGCTTCTGGGTATCACTAACAGTGCAGGTAGTATTCAAACCCACTGTTACTGCTTTCAGGTGCAGGCTAGTAGTCCCAGTCATCTCTGAGTGATGCACTTCATCAACTAAGAAACTTCTGAGCTAACTGAAGCCAAGGACACAAGGAAATAAAGGAACAGGAGTAATTATGATGTCTAGGCAGGCTTTGAGTGTAAAACCTCAGAAATACTTTGTGACTTAAAGGGTATCAAAAACTTAGCTTTTGAGAACTTTGTGTTACCTGTGGCTGAGATTTCAGGCAAACGAAACAAAGCAGCATTGATCTGCTGTTGTCAAGATGCAGTAAGTACCTTGATGCTGTGGCTCCTGCATGCTCTATGGTAAGCAGAGCAAACAAAAATAACTGCAGTTCTGGCTTCCTTTAGCCTTCACAATTGATTGAATGGTTCGGCTTGCTGGCAAGTATCCTTGTTAGGTGCCAGCTTGAAGGGTTGATTCGTTGGAAAGAATGACTCAAGAGCAAAACTCTGCTCACTAGTTTGAACACTAAATGTATTTTTTAAAGTGTACCTGTATTACTGTTAAGTTACTAAAAACTGTAATTCCACAGGCTGCGTGACTCTGGTTAGTAGTGAACTCTGTATCTCGCTTGAAAATGCAATGGTAATTAGTAGTGAGGTAGGTTTGCTTGCAGCTCAAGTATGTGAAAAGATTCTTATGGGTCTTTCTCTGCTTTAGTAACTCGAGTGCGAGAAATGCATCTACATGTTTAGTCTGATCTGTATTAGATGGATCACAGAAGTGGCCATTGGTGACAGTAAATTCTGTGACAAAGCTTTGAAAATGAAATGCTGAAACATTCTTCTTTGGTAAACAGTTGCTGCTGTGAGGGGAAAAAATCTTGGATGAAGACCTCCACTCACACTGGTTAGAATCACAGAATGGCCTGGGTTGGAAGGGACCTTAAAGATCATCCAGTTCCAACCCCACCCCCCCCAACCCCTGCACAGGCAAGGATGCCTTCACTAGATCAGGTTACTTAGGGCCCTGGCCAACCTGGCCTTCAACACTGCCAGGCATGGGGCAGCCACCACTTCCTTGGGCAACCTCACAGGAAAGAATTTGTTCTTGTTAGCTTTACCAATTTTGTGTTTCTCAGGTCTTTTTTCATTGTAGTGTGATCAAAGTAGAAAAGCAATAGAAGGACAGAATGTCATAGACAAATGCTGGAAAAACTACCTGTTGTTTTCAGAAGCAAGAGTGCTTTGTGTGCCTGTGTCAGGAATGGTGTAACCAGTGGGAGTAGGGAAATGATGGTGCCCTGGTACTCTGCATTCATGAGACCACACTTCGAGTACTGGGTCCAGCTTTGGGCATCACTGGATGAGAAGGACATTGAGGGCTGGAGTGGGGCCAGAGAAGGGCAACAAGGTTGGCCAGAGGACTGGAGAACAGGCCCTGTGAAGAGCAGCTGTGGGAACTGAGGCTATTTAGCCTAGAGAAGAAGAGGCTGAGAGGAGCAGCCCTTGCTCTCTACAGCTGCCTCAAAGGAGGTTGTAGCCAGGCTGGTGCTGTTCTCTTCTCCAAAATGACTAATGGTAGGTTAAGGGAAGTGGCCTCAAGTTGCATCAGGGGAGGTTTATAGAATCACAGAATCATTAGGGATTGGAAGGGACCTCAAAAGATCACCCAGTCCAATCCCCCTGCCACAGCAGGATCCCCTAGACCAAGTCGCACAGGAACAAGGTGGCAGCATGGAGGGACAGGATCGAGCTGGGTCCTGGAGAGCTGCGTGGGCAGCACAGCTCCATCCCTTTCTCAGGACACAACACAGTGTCTTTAGGTCCCTCAGTCAGGGCTGGCACCTCGTGGCATCCTCAGGGATTCCCCCCCCGCAGTCCCAAGCCATGGACTCAAGGGAGCACATCTGGGCAAGTGGCGCTCTCCAGCTGAGCTGCCCCATCCCGCATCCCAACCCCAGAGGTGCTCAGGGTACGAAACCTTCTGCTCATGAGTGGGATCCTCGGCCGGTCTGCATCCAGCCTCACGTCACCAGGAGCTGGAACCCGCTGTGCCCCATCAGCAGGAGGCTCTAGGATGGCACTGCCAGGGCACTCCCCGAGCTGCCCCTCACTCCCCCCAGGTATTTTGGTGTGGGGGGGACTGTTTTGGCCCTTCTTTTGGGGTTGTTTTTGAAGCTGTTTTGTCATGTGCCAGGAAGAGGAAGTGAACAAATTGTATAGTCCCGTCCACAATCGACGTCCTGTAAACAGCGACCGGCTGCCTTCCATTTGCAGCTGTTTTTTCCTATTTGGGGGCGGACGGGGCTGGTAAACAAGACGGGCAGAGCTGGGGCTGCTCCCAGTGCCCACTGCCGGCTCCTCCTGCCTTGGCAGGGGTCTGCCTGCACCCACTGCCCTTTCCCCGCGTGGGTCTGGGCAGCCGCCGTCCTCCAGGAAAAACAGCTCTGCTGCTTTGCCCGGGGACTAAAGCTAATTACTAGTCGACTAATTTTATTGATTTCAAATCCCTTTTAGCAGAGATTGTGCTGGGAGGCTGATCGCCGCAGCGATTAGGGCACAAAGCCGCTTCATTTGGGAAGTGTTTATCAAGCAGCCTTCTGTCACCTCTGCTTCAAATCAAATTATGGTGGCACCAGCGTCTCGGCCCGTCGGGGTCTGCAGGGCTTCTCCAGCAGCAAAGTGACGCTGAGGAGCATCACAGGCCAGAGGTGGGGGGTTGATTCCACGTCCTCACTCCACTGCAGCCCAGCTGAATTGGCTGCCCCTGGGTACCGTGTGGGCGGTTGACCCTTGAAGATGGGAGGTGCCATCTTCCCAGCAGCCAGGGCTGCTCCCAAACCTCTTCCCAGCCATGCGAGGGGCTTGGCCTCAATATTTTTTAATAGACTTTATAGAAAAAAAAGCCCAGCCTGGTCACTGGGCTGGGAATCAGATTAGGGAGGGCACTTTGCTGCTGGCAGATTGCGGAGGCTGGGGGGGCAGGGAGGCTCTCAGCCCTGGCTTGAGTAGTGCAGACCCCTCAGCCCTGGCACCCCTGGGGCTGCTGAGGTGGCCATCTCATGAAAGATCATCCAGTCCAATCCCCCTGACAGAGCAGGATCCCCTGGTTCCAGTCATTAGGGGTTGGAAGGGACCTCAAAAGGTCACCCAGTCCCATCCCCCTGCCAGAGCAGGATCCCCTAGATCCAGTCATTAGGGGTTGGAAGGGACCTCAAAGGATCACCCAGTCCAATCCCCCTTGATCCACAGATCAAGGACCGTGAGAGGCTCCTGGGATGCAGGTGTGGAGCAGAAAGAGCCCCCCCTGCTCCCAGATGCCCTTTCCTGGTCATGAGCTGTGTCTTTAAGTGGTTTTTTCCCTCCTGGGTGCCCCGTCACTGGTCCCTTGGCCATGGCCCTTCCCTGTGGCTCGTTAGGGGTGTTTTTTGCAGAGGCTTAATGCGGTCAAATTCCTGAGCTGAGGACGGTTCCTGTCCGTCAGCTCTTCTGAGCTCGGGCACCAAATCGTAAGGGGGGGAGAAAACCCCCCAAACTGGTGCCTGACAGCTACATCTTATTCTATTAGTGTGTTTTAATTAGAACACGAGTGAGAGATGGGCTATGAATATTCATGACGGGGGTTATTAAAATGCACAATTAATCTGAGCGCTTTTTAATAACTGTATTAATGGGGAGAGAGAGAGAGAGAGAGAGGAGGCAGCTCCTAGTTCTGGCTTCTCTGGAGCGGGGAGTTTGCCTGCGCTTGGCTACCTGGTCAAAAGGGGGCTTGTGTGGCTCCCAGTGGCCGTGAGCACATGTTGGCATCTGTGGAGCTCTGGCACTGGCTCGGCTGGACACTTGGACCTGTGGGGTCTGTTTGGCACGGCGGGAAGAGGGGCAGAATGAGGGGCGAGGGTGGGCAGCAGAATTGCATGGAGATGCTTGGAAGGTCTGGGGCGCCCGGGTCCAGCACAGAGCTGGAGAGGGGCTGTAGCGACAGGACAAGGAGATGGGTTCTGACTGAGAGAGGGAGGTTTAGATTAGACAGAAGGAGAAGATCCCTCCCTGTGAGGCTGCTGAGGCCCTGGAACAGGTTGCCCTGGGAGGCTGCAGCTGCTCCATCCCTGGCAGCATCCAAGGGCAGGTTGGATGGGGCTCTGGGCAGCCTGGTCTGGTGAGAGGTGCTGCTGCCCCTGGCAGGGGGTTGGCACTGGGTGAGCTCTGAGCTACCTTCCACCCCAGACTGTGATCTCAGTCTCACCAGGGGGAGCCCAGCAGCAGATGGGCAGCACCCATAGGCAGGAAACACACTGCCAGGTGCCCAGGGTGCTTCTGACTGTCCCCTGGGCACCCAGCCTCTCTAGGGACCACCGGGTGGATGCTTGAGTCCCCTTGGATGAGCATTCAGGGAGAGCCCTGGGGTGGGGCTGCCTGAGCATCATCCCTCTAACCCTTCTTCATCTTCTGCTCCTTCCTGTTCCTCCAGTGGGCTTGAGTGTGGCTGCTCGGTCAGGGTTTCCCTCCTGCTCTGCTAGAGGTTTGGGGGTGCTGCTTGTCCCCGGTGCTGTGTCTCCCTGAGGGGTGCAGTGGGGATGGGGAGGTGCTAGTTCATCCTCCACGGTGCCTGTGGTCTGTCAGAGCATCCAAGGAGGTGCGTTGACCCCCCCTTTGGGGGGCTGTGGTGTTGGAAACAGCTTGTGCAGAGGGTTTCTCTGTCTCTAGGGGACTGGAGCCTCTTGACCTCAGAGTTGATCGCCTGGAGGGCTGCTGGACTCTCTTTCCTCCATCCTTGGGGAAGCCTGGGCTTCCAAGCACCTGAATTCCCTCCAGAGCCCTCGTCCTCTCCGGGCGATGCTTCTCTGCTGCCGAGTGGGTTAGTGAGGGACTGGGTGGCTCTGTGGAGAACAGGGTGACCCAGCACCTACAGACACCCACCCTGCGCGGTGCCGGGGTGCGGTTTGGCACCCGAGCACCTTGGCTTCCAAGGTGCCCGTGGGGACACTGGCCAGAGCCAGGTCGGTTCCGCAGCTCTCATCCTTCCAGCTCCAAGGGGTGGGTTTGCAGAGGGCATTGGCTTTGCCCACTTGTCCTTCCAGCTCCAAGGGGTGGGTTTGCAGAGGGTGTTGGCTTTGCCCGGGGTGCCTGAGGCTGCTGCTCGCGTCGTCGCCCCGACGGTGGGGGAGCCTTCGAAACACCCGTGCGGGCGAAACGGATCGAAGGAGCGTTTGGGGCTGCTGCTCCCGGTTGGTGCTCGCGGGCTGTGCGGATGAGCTGCTGCAGAAAAACACATCAGCAAAGCAAAAGTTTATTCTAGGAAGTAGGAGGTGGGAGAACTGGCAGCAGTTCTCCCCAGTATCCAAGGTATTATTAGAGGCTTATCCCTGCTCTGCGCAGTAATCACATTGGAAATTTTTGATTAGAAAACAAAATCTAAATGAGAAGTATGAATATTCATTAGGTGTGTGGATTAATATGCATAATTATGCAAATTAGACAGCAATTAAACACCAATTCTCCGGGGAAATGATTAACACAAAGGCACAGAAATAGAAGGATGTAATTTGAAAGAAGTTTCTGGTTAAATGAACAGTGAGGGGAGCGGAGGAGACAAACGCGGCCGTGGTTGCCATGATAATCAGCTCTGCGAACGCGGAGCTGCAGCGGGTCCTGCGCCCCTGCTCCTGCTCCTCCTGCTCCTGCTCCTGCTCCTGCTCCTGCATGCAGCCCTGGCCCTGCCCTGCTGCTGTGAGCAGCTCTCTGCTCCTAGAGAACATCTCCTGCCAGCCAGCACCTCGGCTCTTGGGGCTTTGCTGCCGCTTGGGGTCTTTGGAACACTCCTGGCACTGGGATGATGCTGGACACCGCCAGGAGCCACTGCAAGAGGCTTCTCGTGCCGCCCCATGGCAGTTGTGGCTCTATAACCCCCGTGTTGGGGCTGGGTGGAGGCAGAGAGGTGCCTCTGGCCGATGCCATCCATCTGCCAGCCTCCTGCCGATCCAGGATTCCTCCCTGGCTGCAGGGCAGAGCGATGCCCCAGCTCTGCCCAGCCCCTCTCCGGTGCCCTGACTTGGTCTAGGGGATCCTGCTGTGGCAGGGGGATTGGACTGGATGATCTTTTGAGGTCCCTTCCAATCCCTAA
>JAOXOE010000866.1:2140109-2163816 GCA_028565055.1 Phoeniculus purpureus
GGGGGTGTCCAGTACAAGAAGGATTGGGGGTGCCCACCTCAAGGGGCACCAGGTGGAGCCCACTCCAAGGAGGATTGGCAGAGCCCACCCCAAGGGACTGGTGGCTCCCACCCCAAGGTGGGACTGGGGGCACCCACCCCAGGCGGGCAGCAGAGCAGGATGGCATAAAGGAGCAGCGGGGTGAAGGCTGCTGGAGCTGCCCACGCTGCTCAAACCCTGCTCAGAGCTGTAACGCAGTGCCAGCACGCGTGGGGGTGCGGACAAGGACACGATCTCGCCTCCCCGTTAGGTTTCTGTCGTGCCGGGTGGCACCCCGACGGCTCTC
Source organism: Phoeniculus purpureus (assembly GCA_028565055.1). NCBI lineage: Eukaryota > Metazoa > Chordata > Aves > Bucerotiformes > Phoeniculidae > Phoeniculus > Phoeniculus purpureus. The sequence goes on from JAOXOE010000866.1 coordinate 2,140,435, forward strand.
TTTGCATCTCCACCACATTTCACTGCGAGAGGGCTTTTTCTTTCCTCTCCAGCGTCTGTGAAAACAAAGCCCGGGCCGACAGCTCTCTCCAGAGGAGGGTTTCTGACCGCAGCCAGACACGGGCTCTGTCGGGGCACGAAGCGCTCCGTGTCTGCAGGCTCTCGTGCCATCGCATTGTTTAATCTTCAAAGCGCTAAACTTTGCGAGCCGCTCAGACGTCGCAAAGCTAAAAATAATAGCAATTCAAACGACTCGCTGCTGGCAGCATCTCCAGTGGGAGCAGTGACATGAAAGGGTACGAAAACGTTAATTCCCAAAGCGCTTTCCCACCGGGTGTCTTATCGGCCGGAGCGGAGTTAGGTTGTCTCTGCTGCTGCTGCCTGCAGGTGCATCTCGAGTTTTAAACAGCAGCTTCTGAAGAACCCTCCCGTCTTGTACTGAAAATGTTTATCCAGGTTAGCCGGGGAGATGCGTGGTGGTTGGGAGGAAGCTCCCTGGCAGGAGGAGGGTGATTGTGATCCTGGTGCTGCAGCAGCACAGCCAGCACCTAGTCGGAAGGAGTGATACTGTGAAACACACAAATCCTTCTCATCCCAAGTTAAGTACCGTCGGCTTCTCCCACAGGACTCCAGGGCTGCCTGGCAGGAGCTGCTCAGGGGGCTGGGCTGTGTGGCTTGGTCAGCTTTGCACCATGGGCTGCCTGTGGGCAGCTGGGCACTGCTGCTGGAGACGTGAGATGAGAGTTGGGTGCTGAGGGACACGCTCAGCTGAGCTGGGTGCTGAGGGAGCCCCTGGGCTGTGCTGGGTGTTGCTGGGTGCTGCTGTGTTTCCTGCTGGCTTTTCATGAACGGGGCCAGCCTTTCTCTGCAGCCCTCAGGGAACCCGTTAGGCAGAGGCTGCTGGTTTGGGGCAGGGCAGTGATGTGTCCTGGCTGGTGTTCAGCTGCACCGAAGGAGCCGGCCACGCTGTGAAGGCTGTGCATGTAGGAATGTGTGTGGACACCGCTGTACAGCTCTGCCTCCCTGCCCCTGCTGCCGCTGATCTATGTAGCAGGGACAAAAGGAGAGGGAAGGTTTTCGCATCAGTAAAGCTCTTCTCTCCCCCCTTTTCCTCCCTCCCCTCCTGCCCAGCCTGACCCCCTTTGCAGCACCGTAGTAAAACTGACAGACTGAAATCTCTTTTCTCTCTCATCTTGTTTTCCTAGATGTTTCCGTTGCCAGTGGCTAATGGAAAAAACAGACCCACGACGACCCTAGCGAGCACTCAGTTTGGAGGATCAGGTACTGTCATCTCTTTTCTTTTCCTGTTGTGCCTGAAGACCGCAGTGTTTCTCGCACTAGAGCTGTGTTTGCTTCCAGAGACCCAGAAGGAGAAGGGGGGGAGCTCTGCACACGTGTTGTGGGTGCTGGTCTGGTTCTGCTGCTCTGGATGGTTTTCTTGTCACTCCGTGTGTCTCTGGGTGGGCAGAGCTGCTCCTGAGGATCTGTGTCCAGTTATGAGGTCGCTGTCTGCACTGGCTACCTGAGCTGAAGGTTGTTGTCTCGCCGCTGGGCTCGGGGCAGCCTGGGCACAGACGGTCGGTGCTGTTCACTTAAGCTGCTTAGACGGACACGAGTCTGTCCTGGAAGATGTAAAGATGCAGTGGTGGTGGTGCTGGTGAATTCCTGGGGCTCCAGCTGCCCAAAGGGAGACTCCAGGGCGGTCTGCTCCATTCAGCCCCTCCAACCTTGTGGGGTGGGATCTCTGTATTCCTAAAGGAACCTTCACAAAGCCCCCCCTGGCCAGACACCTCGAGGGCAGCAGCCAGCAGGGGTGCTGGAGCTGCTTCGCCAGCCTCTCAGCTGGACCCTGCTGTGGTTTTGGGGTGCTGTTGAGCAGAACCTCACCTGTCCTGCCTTACCACAGCTGGCCCCGCTCCCTGGCAGCCCAGTGGCCACATCTCTGCTGAGGAGTGGCCAGGGGTGCCGACATCAAAGGGCTCTGGGAGCAGGGTGTCTGCTAGGACGAGCGGACTGGCGATGGGGCTGCGATAGGAGCCTGTCTGAAGTCTGTAGCTTTAGATGTTTGGTTGGGAAATGCAGCGCCGGTTAATTTGAGGCTGAAGCGGAGAATTCCCCGGCCAAGCAGACGGCATGGGGCAGTGCCAGCCTTTTGATGCCCAGGGAGGCTGCTCGCTCGCTGTGGCCCCTGGCACGCAGGAAGTTCAGTTTATTTGCCAGTCTTGCCGAAACATGCCGGTGCTTTGCGATGGTTAACGCTTTGTCTTCCCCGGGGGAACTCCTGGCCGTGTGAGATGGACACTGGGAGACATCTGGAGATGTCTCCAGGGTGGGACGTCAAGATAGCAGCTCTGATGCCACAGTGAGCAGCTCTTGGGGAACAACCTGTCCCCTCCACCACCTCCTTCTTTTCTTTTGGGTGAGTGAGAGGTAACGGTGACACCACCCTTCCTCTGGGCCGCTGCTTGTGAAGCCAGGCTCTGAGTGGCTCCTACAACCAGAGGACTGAGGTTATACAACTGCGCCGAAGGCAGTTGCACAACCGCTGCTGTCCCGCTGCTGCGGTTCTGTGGCAGCTCTTGGTTCGGTCCTGGGCGTCCTGGGTTTGAGATGCAGCTTGGGGCGCGGCGTAGCGGAGGTCTTTTGCTCCAGCAGCGGTGTTACCCCACGGCCAGTCATCCTTAGTCTCTCCTTTGCAGAACATGTTCCGTCGGTGTCGGCTCTGTGACTCTGCTCTGATCCAGAGCGTTTGGCAATTGATTTTTGCTGGTGGGGTGAATAACTGCGGTAAGACATCGCCGTGTTGTGCCGTGCACGGGGCTGCACTGCGGTTGTTGGAAGCATCTGGGGCGTCTAAACTAGGTCCTAGATAGTGGCAAGTGGAGCCTCCTTCTCTGGAGGCGTTTAAAACCCGCCTGGATGTGTTCCTGTGCAGCTTCATCTAGGGGATCCTGCTTTGGCAGGGGGATTGGACTGGATGATCTGTTGAGGTCCCTTCTAGTCCCTAATGACTGGATCCAGGGGATCCTGCTGTGGCAGGGGGACTGGACTGGATGATCTGTTGAGGTCCCTTCCAGTCCCTAATGACTGGATCCAGGGGATCTGGACTGGATGATCTTTCCCTTCCAATCCCTGATGTTCTGTGGCTCTGTGCTGTGTTTGTGTTCATCGTGTGTTGATGTTGATTGAGCTTGTTCATGAATTGACAGAAAGGAACGATCTGATTCTCGTTCATCCCCAAAGCCATAGCCAGGCATCCGGCTCCAGATTCCATTTGAAGTCAAACTGTCACTAACCCTGACCTGGTTAGAGGTTGAAGAGCAGGTGGTCCTTGGTTGTGGGGAGGTGGACTTGCAGGGGCAGCAGAGTGCCTTGTGGTCAACGTCATGATCTGGACCTGGAGATGAGCTCCCTGAACCTTCTTGCCTTGCAGGAAGGCCCAGGCTTGGTGTTCAGTGCACCTCGTGTTTTCCAGATGCTCCTGTGCAGGGGGTGCCCCATCTCCCCAATGAAGGTAGGGCAGCATTTCCTGTCCTGGAAAGGAGAGACAAACTGATTCATTTAAGTCTGCCCCACGGTGCCGGTACCTCATTGTGTGGGGTTCTTGTAGCAACCCCGAGCAACCTGATGCGAGGTTCTGTACCAGAGAAATTGGTGTCTCGAGCTTCTGCCCACCCTTGGACATGGGAATTCATGGCCTCTTATTTCTCATCTCTCTCCTTCTTGGGGAAATCCTGTGGCAGCAGGTAGCTTTTACTCTTTCCCCCCTTTCCCAGGAGCCCTTCAGTCCAGGTTCTTTCCTCCCCGGGGGACATTAGGAGTGAAGGGAGCTGGGCAGCGACTTGGATGACTCCTGCCCGAACTGCCCTGCTTGCCAAGGCGCAAGGTTCCTGCTTCCGAAGTCCTGCTGCTAAATAAGGTGGTGCAGGCATCTGAAACACAGCTAGGAGAGAACCACGGTGATGAAACTACCCCGAATTCAAACCCCTATTAATATTTCCAAGCTGCCAGAGCTGCATCTCCCAGGCCAGCAAGACTCAAACATCAGCCCCTCCAGCTCTGAGAGAGATCCTTTTGCTTTTATCTTTGTCTTCCGGTTTTATTTTAAGCTCTGCCACTGTTTCCCTCGTTTCTGTCCTTAAATGCACCGGGGAGGAACTGGTTCAGCTACCCCGCCGCACGGACAATTCAGCACCTCTGCTCTGCGCTTTCTTGGCAGAGCAGAAGCCAGCCACTGCCACCGGGACGGGGCTGACGTCACGCCGACCGTCTCTGCGGCATTTATAGCTCATGTAGGTCACCGCGGGGAAGTTGGTCTTCCTGGGGCTTTGAGAGGCAACTGGTGTTTTCCAGCACAAGCCCTGCCTTTTGCTGCCATTTGAGCCCGGGGTGCTCCGTGGGTTCCTGTTGTCCTGGTCCTAGAAGGCTGCGGTCTCATCGTCCTCTCGACAAACTGTTTGTTCATCCTGTGCAGTAGCAGAGCATTTAGAGCTTCCTCCTCCTCCTCCTCATCCCCGAGGTCATCATCATAAATGACTGATCGGATCAGAAACTAGCTCCCTCCCAGCGCCATTAATTGCCCCCCACCCCAGGAATCCTCTCCTGCTCAGCTTCACATGGAAAGAGCCAGTTTTAGTCGCTGTTAAGGCAGGAGCCAAGCGAGTTTTACAGTCTCTCCCCAGCCCTGGTTGTGGCATTGGAGAAGAGGAGATTGAGGGGAGACCTTCTTGCTCTCTACAGCTGCTTGAAAGGAGGTTGTAGAGAGGCAGGGGTTAGTCTGTTCTCCCTAGCAGCCAGTGCTAGGATGAGGGGAAATGGCCTTAAGCTGCACCAGAGGAGGTTCAGGCTGGATGTCAGGAGGGATTTCTCTCCTGAAAGGGCTGTCGGGCACTAGAACAGCTGCCCAGGGAAGATGCTGAGTCCCCATCCCTGGAGGTGCTGAAGAGAAGGGGAGATGTTGTGCTGGGGACAGGGTTCAGAGGTGCTGATAGGGCTGGGAAAAGGTTGGACTCGATGACTTTGAAGGTCTCCTTCAGCCGAAACTGTTTGATCGCTGCCGCTGTGCTAGGTCAGGGCCAGCGTGCGGCTGTGTCTCTGCTCCAGCAATGAGCAGGGAAATCCAAGGCCAGTGGTGGGGAGAGGTCCTGCAGCTCCCAGGCAGCACTTTGCATCCAGGGTTAATATGGGGAGTGGGAGCTGCTTGGTGATCAGGTGGTGGAATGGGCTGCCCAGGGAGGTGCTGGCGTCGCCATCCCTAGAGGTGTTCAAGAAAAGAGTGGACGTGGCTCTGAGTGCCCTGATCTGGCCGCTGCAGTGACGTTAGGTCACGGACTGGGCTGGGTGATCTTAGAGGTCTTTTCCAGCCTCAATGATTCTGTGATGCCAGGTCTGTGCCCTATTGAAGTGGGAGCCCAGGAGGTCTCCTGCTGGCAGCTGGTTCTCCTTGCAGTAGAAACTCTGATAAAACAGAGCTGCTTTTCCCCTTTTGAACGAGCGAATTCAGCATCAAACAGCTTTTCCTTCTTGCTTGTTGGGGAATCTCCCCAGTGGGTTCGCAAAGGAGAGAGTTGTCTCCTGGTCTCTGCTGTGATTTCCACTCCAAAAACTTGTTGGTTGCTGTTTTCCACTGGTGAGGTGATGGGGCTCATTGTTGAGGGAGAAGCTTTGATCGGGGCAAGTTCATAAAACTTGAAGCTGGTGAAGCTTTTCAAAGCCCGACGAGCCGGTGCATGTCCCACGTTTTAAGTTATCATCTCCTGAACAAAGCGAGCGCGTTCTCCCCGCGGGGAGCCCTGTCCGTATCCCCTTTGAAAAGCTGCTTTAAACAACCTTCAGACTTGGATACCTGTGGCAACAGCACTGAGAGTAATAAATTCTCCGAAAGGTGAGGTTGTCTCTTCAACTGGGGCTATGGGTGAGCTGTTTGAAGGTTTAATTATTGTGTGTGTGCCAGCACAGCCCTCTGTTAGAGGGCTCCAGGGGTGGGGAGAGGGGAAGGTCTGCAGCTCCAGTGCTGCCTGTCCTGGCTGCAGGAGCAGAGCTGAGCTCCTCTCTGCTCAGCCAGAGTGACTGAGGCTGGAAAAGCCCTCTGAGATCATCCAGCCCAGCCCAGGACCTAACATCACCCCATCACCTAGGCCAGGGCATTCAGGGCCACAGCCAGGCTGTCCTTCAACACCTCCAGGGATGGAGACTCCACCACATTTCTGAGAGCTGCTTCTTGTGGGAACTGCAGTTTTAACAGTGTGGTTGTTCTTATTGAGGATGGAAAAGCTCTCTGAGCTTATCCAGCTCAGCCCAGGACCTAACATCACCCCATCGGCCAGACCAGGGCACTAAGGGCGACAGCCAGGCTGCCCTTCAACACCTCCAGGGATGGAGACTCCACCACTGCCCTGGGCAGTCCAGTCCAGGCTCTGATCCCCCTTTCCTTGAAGAAGGGCTTCCGAACATCCAACCTAACCCTCCCTGGGCAGCTTCAGGTCCTGGTGCTGGTTCCCTGGGAGAAGAACCTGACCCCCACGTGACTACAACCTCCTTTCAGAGAGTTGGAGAGAGGGAGAAGGTCCCCCCTGAGTCTCCTCTTTTCCAGGCTAAACACCCCCAGCTCCCTCAGCCTCTCCCCACCAGCCTTTCCCTCCAGTCCCTTCCCCAGTCTCGTTGCTCCTCTGGACCTGCTCCCAGCCCCTCAGTCTCTTTGCAGTATAAAGTCACAGAATCGTAGAATCATTAGGGATGGGAAGGGACCTTGGAAGACCATCCAGTCCCATCCCCCTGGCAGAGCAGGATCCCCTAGATCCAGTCATTAGGGATTGGAAGGGACCTCAAAAGACCATCCAGTCCCATCCCCCTGGCAGAGCAGGATCCCCCAGATCCAGTCATTAGGGATTGGAAGGGACCTCAAAAGACCATCCAGTCCCATCCCCCTGGCAGAGCAGGACCACCCAGACTAAGTCACACAGGAAGTCATCGAAGTTGGAACCACAGAATCGTTTAGGTTAGAAAAGACCCTTTTAGGATGGAGTCCCAACTGTCAGGGGGCTGTGACGAGCCCAGCGCAGCCTTTCTGTTGCCGCCCTGTCAGCAGCCGAGTTCCAGGCTGCGGCGACGCGTTTGCAGCTATTTATCGCCGTGAGGAAAGCGGGAGCTTTTATTAGTAAGGCTGTAGCACGTTCTTCCTCCCAACTGCCTCTAGCTCCCACATGTTTTGCTCGCGCCGAAGCGGGAGCGATGGGCTCCGCTTGCTATTTTGATCGATGATGAAAGGCAGACGCGAGGTGCTCGGTGCGGGGCTCGGCGTTCGGCGCTGAGGAGCGTCCTCGGGGCTGCCGCCGCGCTGCGTTGCGGTTGCTCGCGTCTCCTTGCAGCAGCTCTGCAAACTGTCGCTGAGCACAAAGCCACCACAACAAAGAAGGCAGAGCAGGAAACTTGACTTCTCTGCCTCTTGGAGTGACTGGTTCTTTCAGCATAGAAATGACTTTTCAGCTGTCATCAAAGAGGGGGGGGAAAGAAAAGCCCTGTGGTGCCTAGGTCAGGCTGGCAAACCTGGGAGGGGGGGATGACCTGTCAGCCCGAGAAGAGACCATCCTTGCAGCCCCCTGCAGCGCTTCCCGCACCTCTGGAGCATCTGCAGCCCTGCTGCGGGGCGTAGGAGGGGGTTGCAGGGAAACACCCAGAGTGCTGCAGCCCCAACCCTCCCACCAGTGGCAAAGCCTGGAGGACTTTGAGTGAAGTTCATCTCCCACGTGCTGGTCAGGTGTGTCAGACAGCTTTCTGCTTTGGTTTGCTTGCTGCCTTCAGGAAGCTCCTGTTCTCCTTCCTCTCCCCTTTCTGCTCCCTGTTCTTCCTGATGACCAGGATCCAGGGTTTGGAGGAGGAGCTGGGGAGGGCCCAGAAGCTGGGAGCAGGGAGCTCAGGAAGTAGCAAGCACAGGGGAACAAATGGCTGGGGATGATCTTCACACCTGTCACCCTTTAACCAGGGTGACACCCCGGTTACGTCTCTGATCTTCATGTCCCGGGGTGCCTGTTCCTGCTCCCTGGGTTTCCCCACCACAGCAGCTGCATCTCCTGCACCTTTGCCGCTGGATTGACTCGCCAAGAACCTTCCTTCCTCTCTCCCTTTGTTACCTCTCTTCAAGTACAATTTCTCCCTTGAATTCTCAGGTGAGGCTGAGAGGGGAGGGTGTCCTGGCCGAGAAGGAGCTCGGGGACCTCAAGGGTGACTGCGCTGTCGGGGCAGTGAGGTACTGACAGCAGCTCAGATCTTCTCCAGCAGCTGGGGAGAGGCAAACAGAGCCCGGGCCCTGGCTCGGTGTGTGCTTAACTTCAGTGGATGAGCCGGGTGCACGTTATCAGGGGTGGGGTTTTTTTCTCCCACCCTGGGGAAGAGTCCTCCCGGCTGGTTTTGGGGTTGTAGAACTGGGAAGGAGCCTGGAGAGCGTCGCGGGGGTGCCAGAGAGCCGAAGCTGCGCTGAGATAAGTGACAGCTTTTGTTTAGAAACTGCGGCTCTGACACAGACCTTGTTGAAGCACACACAGCTCCCAGCTTTGCCAGAAGAGCTGAAGCAGCTGAGCTCTCTGCTGCCAGCAGAGCTTTTCCCTTCCCTAGATGAGGCGATTCCATCCCGGTTGAGGACGGTGCCTGCTCGACAAGGGCTTGTGACGAGATGAGCACCTCTTATGTGCCTCTCCCGGGTTAAGGTTGGCACGAGGCTGGGCTCGGAGCGAGCCCGCTGTGTTCCCAAAGAGCACCCCTGAGCTCAAGCACCTGCTTTAAGAGAGAAGCTGGTTGTGTACAAATCTCACGCCTGGTGTCTCTGCTGCCTTCGTACCGCTGCCTTCTCCACAAACCATCTTCCGGAGGCAGCTTGGCGCTGGGATGTGGCAGCTCTGCCTCATGCCGGGGCTTGCGGAGCCTCCGTCGCGCGGCACGTGTTGGTGCGGAGCCCAGCCGTTGGCTCGGCATCCCGGCGCGCGGCCTGGCACGCTTGTTGTGCCCTTTCCAAGGGGGAGAGATGGCTCTGGAAGGAGCCCAGCAGGCCTGGCAGGCGATTCTGCTGGACCTCGCTGCCGCTCGTCTGGGCTTCTGCGTGCTCTGTAGGGTGCCCGGTGCCGGCGCGTGACCGCGTGCCCTGCCCTTTGCATCCCCGTTGCTAGCGCTTGCGTGCGGTGGAACTCGCGGCGGGGCGATGGTTGTTACCGGTTCCTTTGAGTTTGAGGCAGATGGTGGATGTCTTAGAGGTGGATTTAATGCACGGTGCCGCTTCGTCGCTCTGCGTGGCCTCACCTCACCTGGCCCTCCATTCTCCAGCCTTATCGCAGCTGAAGGATGCTCTAGGTGCATCTCCTCTGCTCACCAGGGTCCCCAGTCACTGCCAAAGGGGCTGTTTCCGATGCTCTTTGGACACCATGTATAAATCCAACCCCATAGCGATCCTGTTCACAAGTGATGTTCAGCAGGCAGGAAGGTGGTGGCCATTCACCCCTTTAGCTGGAAGAGATGACGAGGGGCCTCCCTGTGGTCATCAGAGTGAAGCTGCGAGTGTCTCTTCCCTGAGCACTTGGAGCTGCAGAACTGAGAACTGGAGCAGAGACCATCGGCTTGGGGAGGTACCATGTCCTTCCCCAGCTGATGTGACAGTTGTCTCACCTGGGCCGACCTCCTTGGCGGCAGCAGCAGCAGTAGTGCGGTGTGTTAGCTGCAGGAGGGGAGATGATCCACCTGCCCCGGCAGCGGTTCGAGCCTGGCTGTGCCTGAAAAACCCGCTGCGCTCCCGGGAGTGGGGTCGGTGCCTCTCCGCAGCGGCAGCGCAGGTAAACCCCGGGTCGCTGCTGCCTGGCTGTCGGTTCTCTTTTGTCTTGATGCTTCTGCTCAGCCTGTTCTACCTGCTCCGGGTGCAGGAGTGTGGGGGTTTGCCCGCTGGCAGCTGCCCAGCACCCTCTCGGTGGTGTGGAGGGCGACCGACCGACCGTGCGGAAGAGGCAGCTGTCTCAGCTATTCCAGAAAGTCTGCCCACATCTGCCTCTCAGATTCCCAGCCACATGGCTTGGGATTATCCTGTCCTCTCCCAGCGTCTCCAAATAGCTGAGAAATTCCAGGAGTGTGTGGCAAGGGGGTGGCAGCTCTGAGAAGGAGCCCTGTCTCGGCCGCCTGTCCTGTGTGGCAAGGACAAGGGACCTGGACAGCGTTGGGACTGGCTGCTGGGTCTCCCTGTCACATCCCCAGGCCACCAGCCCAGCTGGATAAGTCCCTCTCTGGGAAGAAGGACCTGGGTGGTGGTGCTGGACGAGTTCCCCGTGAGCCAGCAATGAGCTCTGGTGGCCAGGAAGGCCAGTGCATTCCTGGGGGGGCATGAGGAAGAGTGCGACCAACAGGTCTGGGGAGGTTCTCCTGCCCTTCTGTTCTTCCCTTGTGCGGGCACATCTGCAGCACTGGGACCAGTTCTAGACAAGGACCTACTGGAGAAACTTCTTTGCTGTGGGGGTGCTCTGTGGAGCCCTGGCCCAGGTTGCCCAGAGAGGCTGTGGAGTCTCCTGCTCTGGAGAGATCCTAAACCCTCCTGGACCCATCCCAGGCAACCTGCTCTAGGTGACCCTGCTGGAGCAGGGGGTGGCACCAGATGACCCCCAGCGGTTCCCTTCCAGCCCCACCAGTCTGGGATGCTGTGACCTCGATGCACCGGGGAGGTGAGGAGTTGCCTTTTGAGAAAGTGGGGCATTTCCAGGAGGTGGCTACAGTGCAGCTGATGCTGTGGCCCTGCAGAACCCCAGAGCAGAGACCAGCTGGTGCAGAGAACGACTCTCCGCGTGCTCAGAGGGCCCTTGTGCCTGAAGGTTCCCAAACCCATCGAGAGCCTCCACGAGCACGTTAGCTCAGACAGATTGAGTTGTTCTTGCCACGGCTGGAGGAAGGTACCGTGGTCCTTCGGCGCCGACTTAAACTTTAATTAATTTTGTGGGCAAATGAGGCATGAAATGCAGTGTGAAATGCAGCGTGGTGCTGAATGGTGATTGTACGGGGGGCAGGAGATCACCTGAGGCAAAGCCGGGGCACGGAGCTCTCGTGGCACTGAGGCCTGTGCTGTGGCAGCAGGAGCGCAGCCGGGTGTTCAGCTGGCTCGGAGACAGAGGTGGGGGATGTATCCCCCGGCAGTGGGGTTTTCTGCTGGAGAATCCAACCCTGGGCAAGGTGCAGTCAGCAGGAAAAAAGACCTGCAGCTGCGGCTCCCCAGGGTCTGTCCTCTCCTGTCCAGGAGGAGCAGCCACGGTGCCACCTTGAAATCTGATTGACTCACAGAACCACAGAATGTTAGGGATTGGAAGGGACCTCGAGAGATCACCCAGTCCCAGCCCCCTGCCACAGCAGGATCCCCTAGATCCAGTCGTTAGGGGTTGGAAGGGACCTCAAGAGATCACCCAGTCCCATCCCCCTGCCAGTGTGAGTGAAGCTTTCTCCGAGGATTTGGGGGGTGTTGATGCTTCTCTCACTGCCATGAGGAGTGCTCCTGCGGGGGAGATGCTCTGCTCCCCACCGAAGGAGGGAAAGAAGCAGCCCAGGACATGTGCCCCCTGGGGTTTTTTTCATCTTGGATTTTTCAGTGGCCTCTCGAGGCAGCCAGCAGAGAGAACCATCCAAAAAACACTGTCCATCTGCCTGTTAGCCCCAAGGAGCTCATTGCCACCTCCGGAGCGACCTGAGGCAACGTCTTCCTCTAAATTTAGCCGGCAGTTGCGTCACGAGCAGGAGGGAGCTGCAGTTACTGTGGCAGAAGCTTTTTCTAGCAGGGGGAGTCTTCGTGGTTAGACAGGCACCAAAAATAAACAGCCTCTGGCATGAGGCTGGGAGGAAGGGCAGCCTCCAGCACCCCAGGGAGTGTGTGCAGGTGAGGTTTTTCATACCGAGCTGGGCAGAGGACAGTTGGCTACAAAACCATCAGCCTTCCTAAATGGAAAGGACCTCCCAGAGAAGCAGGTGACCTTCCCCATGTCCTCTCTGCGGGGCACTGGCACTGCCGGCCAGCCCGGGCTCTCTCCTTCAGCAGCAGCGCTTCCCTCTCCTGAGAGCTGCAGTGGCAGGTTCGATGGCAGCTGCCCAGGGCCAACGCTTGAGGCAGACCTGTTCATCTCCTTCAGAAAGAGTTGTGAAGTATCTGCTACCCATCCTTCATCCCCTGTGCCTGGGTACAAGGAACTGGTGAGGTTTTTCCACCTCCAAGAGCCCTTCTAGGTCTCCATTGTGGTGCTTCTTGGTTGCAGATGAGGTGACATCCAGGGATCACAGAATGGCTGAGGCTGGAAAAGCCCCTCATCCAGCCCAGCCCAGCACCTAACATCACCCCAGTGGCCACACCAGGGCGCTAAGGGTCACAGCCATGCTGCCCTTCAACACCTCCAGGAATGGCAACTCCACCAGTGCCCTGGGCAGCCCAGTCCAGGCTCTGATCTGGGGATGGGATTGGTGTGACGAGCGACAAAGCCTGTTCCTGTGAGTGTCTGACCCCTCTTCAGACAGCGGGGAGGTCCTGGGCCCCTTCTGCTTTCTGGGGCTTGTTTTTTCCAAAGTGAGGTGGTCTCCCTTGCAGAGGCTTCTCAATGCCCCGTGAACATTGTTATACAAAGCAGCAGCCGCCATTTAATTAGGAGAAATAGGGACTAACCTCTACCATATGTTGCTCTTCTCCTCCCATTTGCATTTGAAAGTCCAGCTGAATTTCAATGTGAGACTGGATTTTATCCAAGTGATGAATGGCCCAGAGGCTGTGGGAAGGTGGATGTTCCTCCCCATCGAAGGGGCTGGGCTCGGGGCTTTTCTATTCCTTTTTAAAGCAGGAAAAGCTCCAGCAAGGTTCTTTTATTCCTTGGACTGTGGATCGAACCTCTCCCAGAATGTCAGGGGTTGGAAGGGACCTGCAGGGATCATCGGGTCCGACTCCCCTGCCAGGCTGCATCCAGGTGGGTTTGAAAGTCTCCAGAGGAGGAGACTCCACACTCTCTCTGGGCAGCCTGGGCCAGGGCTCTGTCATCCCCACAGCAAAGAAGTTTCTGCTCATGTTGAGGTGGATCCTTCTACGTTCAGGCTGATTCATGTTGTTTCCTCTAAAATATGAACTTGGCTGCCCACGGGATCCTTCTCTCAGGGCTCCAGCCCCTTGAAGGAGAGGCGTTCGATTTAAACAGCACATTTGCAGTGGCAGCTCCTCAGAGCCAAGGGGGTGACCCTGCTGCTGAGGCTCCTCAGAGCCAAGGGGGTGACCCTGCTGCTGAGGCTCCTCAAAGCCAAGGGGGTGACCCTGCTGCTGAGGCTCCTCAAAGCCCAGTGATGACCCTGCTGCTGAGGCTCCTCAAAGCCAAGGGGATGACCCTGCTGCTGAGGTTCCCCGTACCTCTGGGTATCAGCTGTGGATGCTCTCTCCTCAAAGGTCCATCACCATCTTTGCTGGCTTGTAAAAGACTCAGGTACCGATGGCACCTTCTCTTGGCACAGGTAGTTCCCTCATCTTCCCTCGGCCTGTGCCCAGGGTGCAGGGCTCGGCTGAAAGGGCGCTGGCCGCAGCTTCCCAGCCTGGAGCTGAAGCATTTTGGCTTCTTATTTACCTCTTGTGGCAGCTTCAAGCCCCTTCCCAGGTGTGGCCGTGGTTTCTCTGTGGCTGTTGCTTGTCCAGCAGCGTTCTCTGGTCACCGTGAAGCAGGAGTAGTGGCACCTCACTGCTCCTTGGGCTGCTGGTGTTCCAGGAACTGGCTGGTGGCAACTGGTCCTCACAGTGTCTTGGAGTTGCTGGGGCTTTTTGCATGGCTGGAGGCTGGATGTTCCTCTGTGCCTCAGGTCCATTCAAACCGAGTTAAGCCCTGGAACGAGCTCTGCGCTGTGTTGCTGAGCTGGCTTTGCTCACCCAGCTCTCAGCGACCTTTTGCCTCACCTACCTGGCAAAAAAAACCCTTAGAAACCGCTTTATATCCTGATTATTTCCCATCCTCTGTGAGGAGGGTGGCTGGGGTGCTGGGCTGGCCGCAGTGCTCTCAGGGGGAGCTCCTTGCTCCAGGTCTCTGACATTTGTTCTCCTTTCTCTTGGCCCCTTGGAAGTCAGTTTGATCTTGAAGATGGTTTTTGTGAGGTTTTTGTTGTGTTAATGCAGCTGAACTAATGTGATGGCATTTCCAGATCTGGGTAATGGAATCACAAGTCAGGAAGCTCCTTTTTTTTTTGCTTCTGAAATTACTATTTTTATAAAAAAAGAGAGTTCATGTCACTTCCAGATTGTCCAGGTCTCCGGCTGGGGAGATCTTTCCCTTTCTCAGTTACTTTTGGCACAAGGGCTCCTTGCTACCGTGGCCATCGCATCACCTGGTCCTGCCATAAGGGCTGCTGTGCTCTGTGCTGTGGCTGGCCACAGACCCAGAGCAACCGTGAGGTTGTCCTGGATGCCCGCAGAGGTGGAGCTTCCCTTCCCTGTGAGAGCTGCCAGGCCAGAGGGGCCACATAGAGCCCCCGGTGCTGCATTTGGGGCAGACCCCTGCCTGGGTGCCCGTTGCCAGGGCAGTTTCATGAGGGGTGTTGTGGGCTTTGCTCATCTGCACTCTCTAACCCTAACTCGGATTTCAGGGGAGTGACGTTGAAAACCCACCTGGACGTGTTCCTGTGTGACTGGGTCTAGGTGATCCTGCTGTGGCAGGGGGACTGGACTGGATGGTCTTTGGAGGTCCCTTCCCATCCCTAATGACTGGATCTAGGTGATGCTGCTCTGGCAGGGGGTTGGACTGGATGGTCTTTGGAGGTCCCTTCCTGTCACTAATGACTGGGTCTAGGTGATGCTGCTCTGGCAGGGGAATTGGACTGGATGGTCTTTTGAGGTCCCTTCCCATCCCTGATGTTCTGTGGTCTCCTTCTCTGGAGACATTGAAAACCCGCCTGGACATGTTCCTGTGTGATTTGGTCTAGGTGATCCTGCTGTGTCAGGGGAATTGGACTGGATGGTCTTTTGAGGTCCCTTCTAATCCCTAATGTTCTGTGATTCTGTGATTGATTCTATGACTGGATCTAGGGGATCCTGCTCTGGCAGGGGGATTGGACTGGATGGTCTTTTGAGGTCCCTTCCCCAACCCCTGATGTTCTGTGATGCTGTGATCTGGAAAACAGCTCAGCCCAGTCACTTCACAGCGGCAACTTCCTTTCTAAACAGATAAGGTTGTTGTGGACCTGGTGGCTTCCCACTCCTTTCCTCAACGTGAGCGTTCCGTCACCACCGCTCCCACAGCACCGGCCTGTGCAGTCTGCTCCAGCTGGGGAGAGCCCACAGTGCTGCTGGGCACCCACCTCTCTGAGCTCTGCCACCTCTCAGAGCTCTGTGGGCTGCAGCTTCCCCCAGCTCCTGCCAGGACGAAGGTGCTGGCTGGTGGAGCCCCTGTGCTGGCAGAGCCGTGGGCTCGGGGCCGCGGCATTTGCCCTTGTTTGGGTATGCTGGGAGAAGGTGGTGACTCACTTTCCATGGGGCCGATAGTTACCCTGCTCCTCTCTTGTATTTGTGTTGTGTAGCCAGCAGGATTATTTATAACTTCGCCAGCATCCCGAGTCTATTGTTTCAGCAAAGAGCAGGAATGACTCGATGACTTCCTGAGATTTGGGGTTTTTTTTTTACCACCCCCTCATTTTTTTTATTTTTTTGAAAACTCTGCTTTTCCTTCCAAGTATTATGTTCGCCAGTTGGATGCTTTCCCCCTACATCTTCCCCTCCTGATTGTGCATTTGTGCTGCTGACAATCCCACTACCGGTGTTGCTTTAACTCTAAAACCTCTCCCAGGAACAACCCGGCTCCATGGAGGGGTTGGATGGGCACCTCTGGATGGCCGGAGCAGCCTGGCACCAGCTCTGCAAAAGCTGAGGGCTGAGGCATGAGGCTCCGGTGGTGCCTTTAACGGGAGCGCGAGTGCCCGTCTGCTTGCAGGGGTTTCCTCGTGCTGTGGGTGCCTTGGGGTGCTGCACGACCCGGCTGTAGAGTTGGTCCTGTTCGGGCACAGAGCTGCAGCTTTGTGCTGTGGTTCAGCTGCTGCATCACTGAGGGTGTTAACTGGGACCCCTGGGATCATAGAGTTGTTCAGGTTGGAAAAGACCCCTGAGATGTTAGAGTCATTCAGGTTGGAAAAGACCCCTGGGATCATCGAGTCCAACCATCAACCCTAGTCTCCAAGGTCACCCCTAAAGCAGATCCCCCAACACCACATCTAAGCGACTTTCAAACACGTTCAGGGATGGCGACTGAGCCACCATCCTGGGCAGCCCGTTCCAGTGCCACTTGGCCATTTCCCACCAGCCCCGGGATGTAGCTTTGGTGGGCATGAGGCAGTGGGTCCTGAGCTCCTGTCCTGGCACCCATGGCCACTCACCAAATGGCAATTGTCCCAGATGGGTGGTGGTCACCCTGAATCCTGGAGCTCTTCTGGTTCCTGTCCTCCTGCTCTTTGTCTGCAGTTGGTATTGGAAGCCCCAGGACTCATCAGGGTGCTAACTGAGCTCTTCCCTGGAAAGCAGAGGGTGCTAAAGGTGGAGAGCAGACGCAGGGAGAGCGGGTGGATGTTCTCAGCCTCTTTGTGAGGGACCTGCAGCTTGAGCTTCCTTGGGTTGCAACAGCCCAGGTCCACTTGGGATCTTCTTGCTTGAAACTGGGACATGAAGCTGCTGGTTTGGGTTGTGTTTGCTCCAGTTCTTCTTCTGGCCAGGCAAGCTGTTCTGAGGTGGAGCCTTGACGGCGCCTGTCGCGGCTGCGTGCTCTTCGCTAGCAGCTCCTGGGCCGTGGTGTGCCTGATGAGCGGCCTCTGAGGTCGGAGTGGCTGCAGCCACGACCTGCAAAAGCAACCGGTGGGCAAACCAGCTGAGGAGGAGGAGGAAGCTGCTGGCTTGTGGTCAGCAGAGATCCTGCAGAAGTCCTCTCAGTTTCTAGCTGCTCAGAACTCAAAACCTGGTGCCTGTTTATTTTTAAGCTGCTGTTTCTGGCCGAGGTCTGGGTTCTCTCCCCGGTGGTAAAAGCTGCCTCACAGCCCTTCTGGACCCTTCCCAAGAGGGGCTGCAGTGGAAGAGGCTGCTGATGCCTCTGCTTCTCTCCCTTTCCAGGACCAGCAGCCCAGAGGTGGGTTGCCCTCCCTGTTCTCACCCTCCAGGACCTGCCCAGCTCCACAAGGAGCTGTGGATCCCAATGGGGGCTCTTCCGTGCTGGAAACACCAAGGGGATGCGAGTGACTTGGAGTGGAAAACGAGTCCTGGATTCTTCCCCGTGGGGGTTTTCATACCCTTGGGAGCTGGCTTTGCTCTTCTGGGTTTCTCGTGGTGCAGAGCCTGAGGTGTGGGTCAGAAACCGGAGATCCTGGACTTGGTGGAGAGCTGATGCTCCGAGAAGGCCCTGGGAAGCAGGCTATCAGGGAACTGATGTCCAGAGACTCCTTCTGGAGTCCCCTCTGCATTGCAGTTCAAACCGGAGCTTCTTTGGGTCAGGGACTTAACTTGCTGCTTCTGAGACGCAGTCCCAAAGCCTTTCCAGCCCGAGCAGAGGGTTCCAGGTCACTCAGGAGCTTGTGCATCCAAGAGGATGTTGTGTGCCAGCTGCTGGGCTGCCTCCTGCTGCTGCTTCTCATTCCTCTAGGGTTTCAAACTGCTGCTCCCCTGGCCGTGGCACCTCTGTGCCGGCTACTTCCCATCCCAGGCCAGTTGTTTGGGTTTTCTGTCCTAGCTGGAGCCTGCAGCCTGGGATCTCCCAAGTGTGACTCCCATTCTACCTGGCTGACCGTGGTGTTTCCCTGGAGAATTCCCTGGAATTCTCTCTTCCTGCTGCCCCTCGGGTTCCTTTCAGCTGAAGTGCATGGAAAAGGAAGTGATAGGGAGCTGCTGCTGCAAAACCACGGCGGCTCGGGACCTGAGAGCAGGACCTGCCCCTAGGAGAGCCAGCCGTGAGCATCTCCTGCTCCTCCAGCCCTGCTGGGTCAGCTCAGGAGGACAGAGCCAGCTCTTTTCCCCACATGACCTGGTGTTTTCAAGAGCCTTCTGGAGTGGGGTGGTTTTGTTTGTGTGTTTTCCTTAGATAATATTCTGAGAACTTGAGGCTGTAGGGCTGAAGGAGAGACCAGCGAGATGCCGTGGATCTGACTGCCCGGGCTCACAGGCTGGTGGGGTTGGAAGGCACCTCTGAAGATCATCTAGTCCAAACCCTTGCTAGAGTAGGAACACGAGGGTTCCAACACCAGCAGCACCTGGGTTAATGGCTGGAGAAGCGTCTGTCCACACAGGTATTTGAGGGATAATTGTCGTCACTTCAGATTGTGCCAGGAGGGGTTGTCTGAGCTCTGGCTGCTGCATTTCCAGCTCTGCCCTGGTGTTTGGCTGAGTCTCTCTGTAGGTACAATAGCTAGAAACAGTTGAGTTCCCTGGAGAGGCTTTGAGGTTTGGCTTTGAGATTTGCAGATGAAAGCAAGCAGGACAATAACCAGTGCCCAGGGCTGTGCCAAGGAAGTGCCCTGTGTTGCTGCACAGAGCTGCCACACAGGAGTGGGTGGAGATGGCTCCTGTTAGAGAGCGAACAACTGCTCCAGAAGCTGCTGCTGCGGACCTGGGAGCCCTGCGAGCAGGAGAGCTCAGCCTGTAGAAGGGTTTGTGTTGAGGAGATAAGGTCTGTGGGCCAGAGAACAAGTGAGCCTGGAGCTCACGGAGCATCCCGGAGCTCCCTGAGAGGGACCCTGCTCTACAGAGATGCTGCTCTTTGCTCTCTGAGCAGTGCATCGTAAAATCCCCTGGTAAACTTAATCCACTCCATAAACCTCGTTGACTTTCTTTTAACTGCCTTCGCCTGTCCTTAGAGTGAACTTCTTTATGGTCCCCCAGACAAAGGCAGGCAGGCGTGGGCAGGGACGGAGGAACCGGGAAGCGCGCTCCTCCCCAGAGCTCCCAGTCGGGTGGGAGGAGCGCACTGGGGCTCGGACAGCTCGGCGCAGGGGTGCTGGGCTCCTCGGCTGCCAGCTCCTCGATGGCCATGGCATCCCAGAACAAGCTGGTTTGGGGCAGATCTTCCTGCCAGGCGTCTGGTGAGACTGGGGTTTTTCTGGCAGAGGGCGGGAGGACGGAGCGTGAAGGAAGAACTTCTGGTGGGAATTCTGCTCCTTGAGGGATTTGGAGTTGGCTGGGCTGGAGTGTCAGGACGGGGGAAGTCTTCAGGGATCCTTCTTTCCTCCTCGCCACGCTCTCAGGTGCCAGCCTTCCACAGCCATTCTGCTTCTGAGCGGGAGCAGAGCTGCTTGAGGAGACCTGACCCTCTTTGGGGAGCAATATGCACGACACCAGCTCAACTTGTGCTGCTGCTTCCCTGCCTTCCCCCGTAACAGCTGCATAAATCCCTCAGAACCTATTCAAGCAGGCTGCGGCGAGCAGGGGCCGCAGCTAGGCACTGGCTCCTTCACTAGGCTGAGAGAGTGATGAGGTCCCACCCGCGGTCCCGGTGCTGCGAGCTGGTAGCCGATGTGAGTCGCATGACCTGGGTGTGGAGTTTCCTTGCCCTGGAATGTTGGGGGGTTCCTTGCTCCCGCCAGAAGCTTGTGGGGCACTTTTCGGTCAGGTTGAGAAGCAAGTGCAGCCCAGCTCCTCTGGAGAAGGTCTCACTCAGTGCAAGTGGCTCGTGCGTCTGTGGTCGTAGCGTGAGAGAAGCTCCTTTGTCTGACTTGCTGCAGACGGTGGCTGCTCTGCCGTGAGGTGGGCTACAGGGGCTCTGCTCAGGGAGCCTCTTCCTTCTAAGTGAACGTGGGGCCGTGTTGGTGAGAGGCAGCGTGGCCCGTGGGCTCCAGAGCAGACAGGGTTCCCCCCAGGATACCGGAGAGGAGCTGAGGCTTTGGGGTGCTGCTGAGATGAAGGGGGACGAGCAGGATTAATGGAGCTGTGGGACCCCAGAATTAGCACCCTGTGAGTTGAACCTCCACAGCCGAGGTCGCTAGAGGTAGATGGATGTCCTGTAGCCAGGAGCTGGACAGCTGAACCCTGCAGTGTGGTGGATCCTGGGCACCAGGTGGGTTCATCACCAGCTTGTTTCCCCCTTGACTCTGTCTGGGGTTAGTTGGGGGGTCCAGTGGGGCAGCTGAGGTAGCTGGAAATGAGGAGGTTGTCCCTTCCAGCCTCTGACAAGTTCCCTTTGCCACGGTGACAGAGGCAGCAGTGTCAGAAGCAGATGGGACTGTTGTGCTGCTGCTGCTGGAGGTGTGGAGCTGGGGTTTGCAAAGGGCTGAGCTGAGGTTCTCCTCTTCCCAAACATCCCTGTCTGGGGGTGCTTCTGGGTTCCAAGTGGGGACCTGATTTCTGTTGAGTTTCCTGCAGCCCCTGGAAAGTCCAGGGAGCCCCAGAATTTGCTTGAGGAGGGCAGTTGGTCCTGGAAGACGGAGGGGTGAGCGGTGCTACACAGTGAGTGCCACCTACTGGCACCTCCTCCAGGGCACCGGCACGTTTACTCCGGGAGACGGGGAGCTGTTGGGAAGGTCGACAACACTGGACCCCCGTGTGGGGCTCAGGAGGGAAGACTGTGTGTGCCCAGCCCGTTGCTCAAGGGACCCGTGAGGTCAGGCATCCCCTTCATGTCCTCATTGTCCTCACAAGTTGTGGTCCCACCCAGCTGTGGAGTAGCCCAACAGTAGGGACCTGTGGGGCTTGGCGTGTCCCAGCCCACACTGAAGGCTTCGTACTGGACTTCTGTGACTGATTTCATGTGAGGCCCCGTGGCTACTGGCAGAAGTCATGCCACTCTCCATCCGTGTCTCCTCCTCCGTCCTAGGGTAGGGCCTTTGACATGGGTGGTGGTGAGAGGACAAGACTTGAAGAGAGGAGAGTGAGGTTGGCCATGAGGAACCAGTTCTTTGCTGTGAGGGTGCTGAGATGCTGGAACTGGTTGCCCAAGGCAGTTGTGGCTGCCCCATCCCTGGCAGTGTTGAAGGACAGGTTGGCTGGGACCCTGAGTGACCTGCTCTAGTGAAGGTGTTGCTGCCTCTGCAGGTGGGTTGGAGCTGGATGGTCTTTGAGGTCCCTTCCAATCCCTGATGTTCTGGGATTCTGTGATACTCTGCCCTGGGGAGGCCACAGCTGGAGTCCAGTTGTGGGTCCCCCAGTTCCAGAAGGACACGGAGATGCTGGAGAGAGCCCAGCACAGAGCCACAGAGGTGATGGAGGGAGGGGAGCATCTCCCTGCTGAGGAAAGACTGGGGGAGCTGGGAAAAAGGAGCCTGAGGGTGACCCCATGGATGTTGATCACTATGTGAAGGGTGAGTGTCAGGAGGATGGAGCCAGGCTCTGCTCAGGGGCACCCAGTGACAAGACAAGGGGCAGCAGGTGTGAGCTGGAACAGAGGAGGTTCCACATCAGTGTGAGAAGGACCTTCTTCCCGGTGAGGGTGATGGAGCCCAGGAGGGGGGTTGTGGAGTCTCCTTCTCTGGAGAGGTTTAAAACCCGCCTGGACGTGTTCCTGTGGGACTGGATCTAGGGGATCCTGTGTTGGCCAGGGGATTGAACTGGATGGTCTTTGAGGTCCCTTCCAACCCCCAATGACTGGATCTAGGGGATCCTGCGTTGGCCAGGGGATTGGACTGGATGATCTTTGGAGGTCCCTTCCAACCCCCAATGACTGGATCTAGGGGATCCTGCGTTGGCCAGGGGATTGGACTGGATGGTCTTTGAGGTCCCTTCCAACCCCCAATGACTGGATCTAGGGGATTCTGTGATCTTGATGCGTTCAAAGAGGAAGAAGAGGTGGTGTGGTTCCTGGAAATGGTGCTTCTCAGTAGCCAGTTGGTCAAGCACAGCCCTGTCTAAGGGGATTTAAACACTCAATGGGCTATTCGATTGCAGAAACACGGGGCAGAGCTGCAAACAGGTCACAACTGTCCTTAGACTGTCCTTAAGGTAAACATCCCGCAGTGCTGGGTCACGTCACCCAGCTAAGAGCTGCTGTCCAGGAGGGAGAAACCCCTGGCAGGACGCGCTGTCTGCACCCTGATCCCCACAGCTCTGCACCTGGGCTGCTCCTGCCGGTGCTTTAGGGGTGTTTCAGTAAACCTGGCTGCTGTGTTCAGGACACATTCAGCTGCTGGAGGCTGCAGTCCTGCAGCCCCGGTGGCTGGAGGTTTTGACATCAGATGTGTGTGCTGGTGGCTCCCAGGACAGCGGTGGAGGCAGAGCGACAGCCCTTTGCTGCAGGGACCCGAGTTCAGGGGACAGGGCAACGACCTTTGCTGCAGGAACCCAAGTCTTGAAGCGATCTGCAAACAAAAGCTGGAGGCCAGGGCTCACCCCTGGCCCTCGGAGGGAGGCGAGTGGGCAGGTGCTGCTGAGAACACTTTGTTTGGGAAAGTTTTTCTCATTGTGTCGAACAATTCTTCTCAGATGATCCTTCCTGCGGGCTGAATCATCGTCTCGGCAAACACGTTGGCCACCTCAGCCAGCCCCGCGGCCGCATCCTGTGTGGTCCTGGGCATCCTGTGCTGCTGGCTGAGCTGGATGCAGGGGGCTGAGCTGGATGCAGGGTGCTCGGCGGTGGGATCACAGCCTCTTGGGTCAGAAAATGCATGGTCCAGCCTTCCTCTTCCCTTTGGGATTGTTCTATCCCCTCGCTCCAAGGAAGTTTCCAGGGGAAGCACCATCAGCGGCAGAGCCCATCAACCACCATCCCTCTCCCCAGTAAGAGGAGACTTAGAGATAAACTCCCAAGGCCACTGTGATGCTGCCGTTGGGCCATTTCCCCACAGAATTTCCACACTGTTTGGGAACAGCCTTTCATCTGGTCTAATTTTTAACCACTCTGGCCCCTCTGCACCACCTGGCTGCAGTGTGGTGCTGGGCTGGGAGGGCTCACGTATGCCTGGGAGGGCTCACGTATGCCTGGGAGGGCTCACGTACGCCGCTGGCACCGCTCTCTGCCTGCAGCCCCAGGGAAGCCACCAAGGAGAGCTGCTCTGTGTGATCTGACTCCTCTTGGAGGATTTTGGATGGTTGTGGTCAGTAGATCAAGAGAGGTTCTCCTCCTCCTCTGCTCTGCCTTGCTGAGACCACATCTGGAATCATGTGTCCAGTTGTGGGCCACTCAGTTCAAGAGGCTGGGCTGAGACCTCTCCTGGTGACCCTAGAAGTTTCTGGAGACCTTCAGACACAGCTGATGATTTTATTCATTTGGTTTTGGGTCAACTCTTCTGTCACTATCATTTTGGATTTAGGGGTACAGTGGGAATTTGGGGCATGGAGCTGTGGTTGTGTAAGGAGGTGGAATCATTGCAGGGGATGGGATGAGGACCCCTCAGTTCTGGAAGGACACAGAGCTGCTGGAGAGAGCCCAGCACAGAGCCACAGAGATGATGAAGGGAGGGGAGCATCTCCCTGCTG
>JAOXOE010000866.1:2199026-2214269 GCA_028565055.1 Phoeniculus purpureus
CACTGGGTGCCCCTGAGCAGAGCCTGGCTCCATCCTCCTGACACCCACCCTTCACCTATTGATCAACACCCATGGGGTCACCCCTCAGGCTCCTTTTGTCCCAGCTCCAGAGCCCCAGCTCCCTCAGCCCCTCCTCAGCAGGGAGCTGCTCCCCTCCCTCCATCACCCCTGGGGCTCTGCGCTGGGCTCCCGAGCTGTGTAAATTCTCGCCCGGCCAAACCGCGGTAGCCGGCAGACGCTGGCTGGGAGCCCTCGGCGTGTCACAAACACGGTGTAACTAGACTTGGATCAATCCATCAATGCGCAGCGGCGGTTAAATAGTGCTGTGCTCGCCTCCCTCCAATTAAACTATCATTTCTGATAGATTCCTTTGTGTCTCCATCCCCCCGTTGGGCCGCTCCGACCGAGGGCAGTGGTGGTGGCTTGCAGGGTGATCCCGTCTCTTGCCGCAGCCAGATGGATGCTGGCCACGGGCAGGCTCCGTCAGAGGGATGTGGTGGTTCCTTCACCGCCTGTGCTGTGTGGACCGGCTGCTGAGCTTGGCAGCCCAGGAGAGTGACTACCAGCCATGGGGACTACCTGCAGCTTCATCTCAAGGTGGGGAAGCTGATGGCTGCGCTACCAGCACAATCCTCCTGCATCTCAAGGGGCTTTTCTCCTGCATCTTGTAGTGTGTTTCCTCAGCATCTCTTGGTGTTTCTCTCCTGCACCTCATGGCTGTGCTGCTCCATCAGCGCTGCTTGTGGCTGCAGCAGCAGGAGCTGCAGCAGCAGGAGCTGCAGCAGCAGGAGCAGCCCCTCTCCAGGAGCTGCTGAACGCTCTTTGCTTTCCATCCACCCAGGGAGCAGGGACCCCACTCTGGAGCTGGCACCAGCTCCAAACCCTGACTCTCTTGCAGGGTGGGTGTCCTGAATCAGCTGAGGCTCAGCTTGGTGTGATTCCAGTCCCTCTGGTTCCACCAGGCTCAGCCCCACTGGAGCCCCTCCCGACAGCCCAGAGCACTGGCAGCGTGGTGGAGCTTCTCCCCAGGACACCCAGACGCAGCCTCCTTCTTCCCTTCTGAGGGGCTGCACCACGAGGGTGTCTCCAGGGACGTTCCACGGGGTGTGGGAAGTTGGGGAGCGCCCTGGGAGCGCAGCAGCAGCAGGGCCTGGCGGGAACCCACAAAGCAGAGCCAGGTATTGATTGCCCATCGATCCCATGCAACCACATTCTGCAGCGGCTGCTGTCCTACATTTCAATCCCACACCTTCGCCTCTGACTTTAATGGGCTTCATCACAGCCCGAAGCTTTATTTAACCAGAAGGGGAGAGGGAGCCGGCGGGTGGCTGCCAGAAACGGGAGGCAAGCTGGCCCCTGGGGTCTGCCTGGGCACGGCTGTACCCTCCAGATCCCTCCCAGCTGCAGGAACGGGGGTCCCTTGTGGGGGATGCAGAGGTACCCTGCAGCCCTGCAGCTCCTGGCCCTGAAGGAAAGGTGCTGGCGACAGCACCCAGCTCTCCAGCAGCTCTCCCACCTCGAGAGGTCTCTGCACCTTGTTCTCACTGTACCTGCACAGCTCCATCTTCCAAACAAAGGGCTTCGACCGCTGCTGGAAGGGCAAAACGAGGCTCCACCTTAACGGGGATCTGCTCAGCGATGAGAGCACAACACGCACACCACCACCACCACCACCCCCCCCCTACCCCGACAACTGGGAGATGAATATGGAGGAGCTGGATGTGGTGGAGGGCGCCTGCTCCTTGCTTGGGCGTTCCTCAAGCATCCATCACCGAAGCAGCAAGCCCAGGCTCTCACGCAGCCCTGGCCAGCTGGGCCACGAGCCACCCAGGGGTGGGGCACAGGAGATGAACTCTGCGAGAGCAGCTGGGGACTGGGTCACCCTCCAGGAGTCTGGGTGCGGGGAGCTGTTGACACCCTCCTGGAGAAGAATCCTGAGATGGGAGAAGTGATGGGGAAGGTGGTTGGTGCTCAAGACCTGCTCAGGCAGGTGGCCATGGTAGAGGAAGAGCAGTGTCCTCACCCGTCCTTCTCCTTCCTGCTCTGTGGTGCTGGCGGGTGCTGACACATCGGTTACCAGCGGTGCCTCTTCCCGGCACTATTCTGGCCACTGAAATGTGTCTGCTCAGAGCCTCCCAGCGGCTCAGGTGAGGTACAGCCAAGGGCAGGAAGAGATGGACAGCTGGGAGCAGGTAGGATGGAAGACCTAGGAGCAGGATGGATGGGGGACCTGGGAGCAGGAGGGATGGACAACCTGGGAGCAGGAGGGATGGACAACTGGGAGCAGTCTGGACGAAAAGCCTGGGCACTGGGCAGCGCCCAAGAACACCTCAGGCTTCCCCTGCAGCAAGGGGCTCCCAGCCCAGTTCCACCGGCTCCTTGCAGATCTCCTCTCACGAAGCTCTCTAGTGCAGATTTCAACAGGAGCAGCTCAAAGCCAACTCAGCCTCTGTTCCTGAGCCCCAAGGGTCTCTCTAACACCAGCCCATCTTCCCTGCCCTGCTCCACCCCATGGGTGGCTCTTTAGGATGGGAGGAAACAGCCTCAGGTTGCACCTGGAGAGGTTTAGGTTGGATATTGGGAAGAATCTGCTCACTGAAGGGTTCATCAGACATCAGGATGGGCTACCCCGGGAGCTGGTGAACACCCTGGAGGTGTCCAAAAGCCAAGGAGATGTGGAGCTGAGGTCCATGCTCTGACAGGGCTGGGTTGATGGTTGGACTTGACAGCCTTAAAGGTCTCTTCCACTCAAACCAGGTCTGTGACTCTGTGCATCGGCAGGGTTTGGGGCAGGATAGGGCACCCTGTCTGCTCCTGCACAGTGACTGATCTGTTAGAGACACAGGGACCCTCCAGGGAGCAGGACTGGGGCCCCCACAGCTCCCCACACTCACTTGGTTGTCCTCAGCAGGTTCAGAGCCAGGATGGAGACCAGACCTGCCTCTCCCTCCTTTGGCTCTTCGCTTCTGCTTTCGGCAGCAGACGGACACCCGGCTGCAGGCATCTGAGGAGGCTTTGGCAAGAAGGCTGCTGGACCAGAGAGAGGAGGCTCCTCCATCGTCCTGCCTCAGAAACGTTCCCTGGGGCTCAGGAGGGCTGAGAAGCCCTGAAGGCAGCAGGGCAGCGCCAAGCTGGCCTTGGGAAGCTGGAGCACCTCCGGCGCGGGTGGGCGCCCACCTGCCTGCCCCCTCCTCTGCCTCCCAGCTCCCCTCCGAAAGCAGCACTGCGGCAGCGCACACCAGCAAACTGATCGAGGCGAGAGGACGGATCAATAGGAGTATTGAGCTCTCCGCAAGGTCCGGTGGGTTTTGCGGATTCAGTGCTAACCCCATGCAGGTGCCCCCAGCCACCTCCTCTCCTCCGGCACCTCTGCTCCCAGCGCCGTCCCTGCTGCCCCCTCCCAGCACTTGGTCCGGCCACTGGCTCCGAGGCTGGTGCCCACCCAGGCTCCTTCAGGAGGAAGCAGAGACCTTGCAGTTGGGAGAGGCTCTTTCAGATGGAGGGACACAGGAGAGGTGGCAGATCTCAGGGACATCACAGCTGGAGTCTTGTGGCCAGCTCTGGGCCCCTCAGCTCCACAAGGACACGGAGCTGCTGGAGAGAGCCCAGCACAGAGCCACAGGGATGATGGAGAGAGGGGAGCATCTCCCTGCTGAGGAGGGGCTGAGGGAGCTGGGGCTCTGGAGCTGGGAAAAAGGAGCCTGAGGGGTGACCCTCCTGGACTGTTCCTGTGTGACTGGATCTAGGGGATCCTGCTGTGGCAGGGGGACTGGGCTGTATGATCCTTCGAGGTCCCTTCCCATCCCTCAGGACTGGATCTAGGGGATCCCTCCCAGTCCCTAACAGTCTGTGGCTCAGAGTGTTTGGGAGCGAAGGGCAGAGGGGCTGGGGAAGCGCCCGGGCTTCTCTCCCAGCTCGGTGCTGCTCCAGGAGGTGCAGATATGTTCGGGGGGGAGGACTGAGCTCTTTGCCTCTCTAACGCTGCCTTCGATGTAAGAGAAGGGCAACGTCTGCGTCTGGAGAAGCAGGAAGCGGCTGCGCTGGCGGTGCCCCGCCAGGGAGGAGGTGTCTGGGCCCCCATCCCGTTGCCAGCCCCGGAGGACGGCGCCGGGGTGGACTCGTGGGGAGGCGAGCGGCGGGCAGGGCGAGGGATGCTCCCCGGCGCCGTTTCATTCCCCCCGGCGGCCGCCCGCTGGCGCGGTCTCCGCTGCGCCCATCCGTCACCCTCCTCGTTAGGGAAAATCTATGGTAAAAAATCTCTAATTTTTATTTTAAAGTCTAATAGGGCTCGGCGGTGATTTTCTCTTTAAATAACGGTTACAGCAGCCTCGAAGCACAAGGTGTGCCTGGGCCAGCACGGGCGGTGGGACCCCAGCTGCTCTCTGCCCGTGAGGAGCAGCCACCCGAGCGCCGGGTGCTCCACGAGCGCGATTCCCGTTCACACCCGTCACACCAGTCCCTTTAATATCGAGAGGGAGGGAGCCTGGGGAAGGTCTTTATTCGGAAGCACCAGCAGCAGCCCTGGTGCAGCTCGTAAGCTGCATTGCTGCTGGCAGAGGGGTTTTGCTAGAAGAGCGTCTGGGACACCGGGAGTGTGATGCAGCATCTTCTAGGAGGATCCAAAGGGGTCCTGAGAGCACCAAAGAGCCACAGGGATGATGGAGGGAGGGGAGCAGCTCCCTGCTGAGGAGAGGCTGAGGGGGCTGGGAAAAAAGGAGCCTGAGGGGTGACCCCATGGATGTTGATCAGTATGGGAAGGGTGGGTGTCAGGAGGATGGAGCCAGGCTCTGCTCAGGGGCACCCAGTGACAGGACAAGGGGCAGTGGGTGTGAGCTGGAGCAGAGGAGGTTCCACATCAGTGTGAGAAGGACCTTCTTCATGGTGAGGGTGCCAGAGCCCTGGCAGGGGCTGCCCATGGTGGTTTGTGGAGTCTCGTTCTCTGCAGAGGTCTAAGACCCACCTGGACTGTTCCTGTGAAGCTGGATCTAGGGGATCCTGCTGTGGCAGGGGGACTGGACTGGGTGATCTTTTGAGGTCCCTCCCAATTCCTAATGTTCTCTGACTCTGTGGTTCTGTGAAGATGAAACAGGGGCTCAGCCCAGACACTTGTGACCCTCTGACCAGCTCCTCCTCTCTCTCCTACCCCTCTTCTGTTGTCTGCTCCTCCATTTTCCATCTCCCTCTCGCCAAACCATGATCCTGGAGACCCTCTCATGAAGCTCAGAGAAGCCCAACTGGTCCCATGGGGTGTCACATCCCTGGCAAAGGCCACAGCTAAGGGCAGGTTTTCCTGTGGAAGCTGCTGTCCCCCTACCCAAAACGGCTCCTCGGGTCTCCCGAGGGGTCACCTCTGTCCCTCCTGCCGGAGCGGGGTCTGGAAACGGGAAGGGGTCTGCGGAAGCACCGTTTGACAGTCAGGTTTTCCCACCCCAGCTCACGTGAACACGGCCAAGCCACAACATGATCAATGAGGGCTGAACATTAATTATGATTGCACCTTGGGATCTTGATTGCCGTCGATTAATTGATTCCCGGGGCCCCTGGCAGCAGCAGATGCTCCATGGGGGTTGCGCCCGCTGGGGTGACTGGGCTGGCTGAGGGTCAGTCTTGGGGACATGGGCTCAGGGGATGCTTTGGAGAAGACAAGGAGAAGCCCACATCCCCTCCCCGGGCAATGACACGTGGCCCCGGCTGCGTCAGAGAGGGGCCACGGCCACCGGCAGCGCCAGGCACCAGCCAGCATTTGGGGGGCACCGAGGAGATCCTGGGAGCAGATCCCAGGATGGGATCCTGCCAAGCCAAGAGCTGGTGAAGCCTCTTTGTCACAGGCTCTGTGCATCCCCCTCTCTGCACCTCCCCGCTGCTGATTCCCATCGACCTGGTATTGAAATCGATGCCGGCCCTACCAAGTCCGGCTCCGGCGGGGAGGAGGGAGGGACCTGCAGCACCTCACAGGGCTTTTCCATCATTAGTCTCCTGAAGGAGAAGCTCCAGGCTGCCCCAGCTTGGTACCTCCAGCAGCACTTCCCAGCCCAGCCTGGTTAGCGAGGGCAGGAGAACAAAGATGCTGCCAGTGCCCCACTGGGGTACGGACTGGGGATGCCAGTGTGTGGGACCCCACTGCAGGGGTCTGGGGGGCTGCTGTCAGCATGTGGGACCCCACTGCAGTCATCTGTGGACCCTCCTCCATCCAGTCTCTGGGCTGTCCCTGGCCCTCACCGTGGTCACCAGGTGCCAACTCACCCGCCCCTTCCAAAAAGCCGCGGCCAAGCGATGCCCAGGGAGCTGCCAGCCGGCGGCTCTGTGGTGCCAGAGCGATCGCTGCCGGGGCGGTCAGGCTGCCTGAGCAGTGGGAAAATAAATGATTTGGAATAAACTGGCATTAATAGGATATTGATGAGCAGACTGAAGGCGCGGGGGGAAACAAGCAGGGAAAAAGCTTCCGAGCTGAATCCCCGGGGGGAAAGTACTGCAAAGGTTAAAAACCACCACCACCACCCCCCCAATCCCAAACCAAAACCAACCACTGGGCTATTAATTCGTTTTGATGGCGATTTTTCCAGCTGATATTTAGGGCAGAGGCTCGGGAAGAGCTGGGGTTGTCGACACCCAGACGGAGGAGCTGGCAGGACCCCCGGCCCCTGCCCCTCTGCAGCGGGTGATTTATCCAGTGTCGGCGACTACTGACTGGGATCAGAGTAATGGGGCACTTAGCCCTGTTACTGAGAAATCACTATTGTGATGCGATTTCCTCCAATTAATTAAGCCCCCTTTTTGTTATCATTATTCCTTGTTTTACATTTTGTTTTAGATCTCAAACGATTGGGGAAGCTGAGCGCTCCGCTCGGAGCCGCACGGCAACGAGCCATAAATCCCCCTGTGCCCGCTCCTCTCTCGGAGCGAGGTCCCAGCCCCACGCAGAACCACTGAATCCCTGTGTCCAGAAGGGTTGTAAAGCCCTGGATGTGTGGGGTGAGGGACAGGGGTCAGTGGGGACCTGGCAGTGATGGGGAGCAGCTGGTGCAAGCTGGAACAGAGGAGGTTCCACATCAATATCAGAAGGACCTTCTTCCCAGTGAGGGTGACGGAGCCTTGGAAGGGGCTGCCCAGGGGGGTTGTGGAGTCTCCTTCTCTGGAGACGTTTTAAAACCCACCTGGACATGTTCCTGTGTGACTGGATCTGGGGGATCCTGCTGTGGCGGTGGGATTGGGCTGGATGGTCTTTGGAGGTCCCTTCCAATCCCTAATGACTGGATCCAGGGGATTCTGCTGTGTCAGTGGGATTGGACTGGCTGACCTCTCGAGGTCCCTTCCAATTCCCTAGTGATTCTGCCTGGATCCATGGTCAGGGTGATCCTCTTCTGCAGTTATCCACCCACAAAGAGAGCTGAGGCTCATCTGCAGAGCCCCCAGCTGGGGTGAACCCCAGCACCACAGGCACCACAGGTATTCAGGTCCATCCCTGGGACCATCTCAGCCTCCCAGCACCCCAATCCCTATGTCACCTCTGCCCCTCTCTCTCTCTGCACCCCTGGCTGCCAGCATCACACAGAACCAAGGGATGCAGCCAGCAAAGAAACGACCTCTGTTGGGGCTCTTCCTCCCAGGCGACACCACCACGGTGCCCTCACACCCACGGTGCCCTCACACCCACGGTGCCCTCACACCCACGGTGCCCTCACACCCAGGGCCACGGTGTGCAACTCCTGCGACGAACACGTGAGGGGCCCCTGCATCAGGCTGCTGTTCTCTCTTTAACAGAGGGCAGAGGAAATATTGGTGCCTCGGCCCCCCCGGGAATAAATTCATACTGCCGTATCGATTCGATCTCTCTTCTCCTCTTGCTTGGTTCCTGCAGCCTCCTGGGTAACGAAGATTAAGCTCCGAGCCTTTCTGATATTACTTTGAAATGCAGAAACGTTGTCCGGAGGCAGAGGCTGCATCCTCCCTCTCGGTGGCAAGCAGCACCGGGGCTGGCGGGCTGCTGCTCCTCTGCCTCCTCCGTCTGCCGCCTGCGGAGCGCTGCGGGCACCGGCGCTGGTGCCAGCCTCTGCGCGGCGGTGCCCGGCTCCCTCTCGCTCCGCTGAAGGCTCAGGGACTCACTCGGTTCGGCCGGCGCTGGACCGCGGCAGGGAGCCCGGCGGAGCGCCGGAGCTCGGCCCCTGAATACGGGATCAGTTAATTACCGGCCCTGCCTTGGCGGCGGCTGCTGAGACGTGGGCTGAGAGCGAGCTCGGAGCGCGGGCAGAGAGCCCTCGTTCCCCGCTCTCTTAATCGCTGGAGGCAGCCCTGCCCTGTGATCCCGGTGGCACCGGCACAAACCTGGAGCAGCCCCAGCTATTTAATTGGTGTCGCCTGGGACTCGCCAGCGCTGCAGCAGGGGAGGGGGGGCAGCATCCAGCCCTTTGGATGGGATCCTGCTCCTTCCTGCCGCTGACGGCAGCAGCTGTTCACTCGGGCAGCTGGAGGCTTCGCGGAGCCGGCGGTGGGAGTTTAGGACGTTTAGGGAGTTGAGGGAAGAAGGGGCAAAGCTGAGGCTCGAGGAGCAGTGGCTGGAGGCTCCTTCACCCATGGGAGCTGCACAAGTCATAGAATCATTAGGGATTGGAAGGGACCCCCAAAGATCCTCCAGTCCAATCCCCCTGCCCTGTCCCTCCTCAGTGCAGGGAGTTGAAGGGTGAGGAGGGAACAGGGACCAGAGATGCTGCAGGAGGAGGCATCGGAGTGGACGGGGTGGTGCCGCCGGTTCTGATCTGGCCATGGGGTGTTTGTTCCCCAAGGTCTTGCCCCCCAGAACAGCTGGAAAGCCCCGAGCAGTCGAGATGTTTGTGTAACTCTGGCCTCAGTTGAGGGTCTGGGAGCCACCACATCTGGAAACCACAAGTCAAATCTTCAACAGCTGGATTATTTCAGCTTCTTCTCAGTCTCAGCCACACACACAAGGCAGGTCCTTCAAGCTTGGCTGTGTCCCCCTCGATACCACCCTGTGTCCCCATTGGCATCACAGTCCTGGATCACAGAATCACTCAGGTTGGAAAAGACCTCTGGGGTCACCTAGTCCAACTGTCTACCCTGACTTACACATTCACCCCTAAACCAGATCCCTCCAGATCTGGTTCTCCTCTCCTCCCTGAAGCAAAGCCCCTCTCACAAGCAAGGACAAGTCTGCTGCCTTCCTCCTCCTCAGCATCCTGCAGCTCTGGAGGTGTCCTTCAGGTTCGGCAACACTCAGACCCAGCTTCGCTGCCTGTCCTAGCACCTGCAAAGCCGGGATTCGCCTGGAGATGTTCCTGAGCGACTGGATCTAGGGGATCCTGCTCTGCCAAGGGGGTTGGACTGGGTGATCCTTTGAGGTCCCTTCTCATCCCTAAGGACTGGATCTAGGGGATCCTGCTGTGGCAGGGGGATGGGACTGGGTGATCTTTCAAGGTCCCTTCCAATCCCTAGTGTTCTCTGACTCTGTGAAGATGAAACAGGGGCTCAGCCCAGACACTTCTGACCCTCTCATCAGCTCCTCCTCTCTCCCCTACCCCTCTTCTGTTGTCTGCTGCTGCATTTCCAATCTCCCTCTCTCCAAACCGTGATCTGGAGACCCTCTCATGAAGCCCAGAGAAGCCCAACTGGTCCATGGGGTGTCACATCCCTGGCAAAGGCCACAGCTAAGGGCAGGTTTTCCCGTGGAAGCTGCTGTCCCCCTACCCAAAACGGCTCCTCGGGTCTCTCTCCTCCATATCCACTGGAAACGGGCGGCTCCGGGCAGATGCACTCCCTGTGCCAGGCAAAAGCCACGCTGAGGGAGCTGGTCACTGAGTGCTGGACATCCCCAAGGAGAACATCCTTGAGGAGCTCAGGGGAGCCGGGAGCCACCTCCACCACAGCTGCCCGGGGGTCACCGCTCTGCAGAGCCAACCTGGGCTTTCGAGGCAGGGACTTTCCACCTCCAAAGCCTCCCAGCCTTTGAATGAAGCGGTGTTTGGACTCCTTGTTCTCTCCATCAGTAAGGTTGGTTGTCCCTCTCTTGCGAGCCCTGCGGCAATTAAAATTAAAGAAAAATAAAGAAGAAGAGGAGGAGGAGGAAGAAGAAGACAAAGGGAGTTGATGTTTGACTGCTGGGCTATCACTTAAGTCCTTGTTCCTGTTTACTCAGGACTTATTAGAGCTCATTCAATGCCTATAGCATGGCCGGATCGATACCTGCTGGGAGCAAGAGAGATTCCGCTTGGCCACTGTAGCCCATGTTGCAGAATTGATCTGCTTGGCTGCTGCAATCTGAAAATCCATCTTTTTGCACTCTCTGCCTCTCTCTCTCTGCAGCGGGTTGCTAAGCAACAGGGGCTCCTTTGGGCACCCATTGGTCAGCGTGCGACCGGGCGCCGTGGTCCTCCCTGGTCACTTGGCCGCTTTGGGCTGCGGTTCCACCTCCGAGGATGGCTGCGGGGAGCTGGGGAAAGGGCAGAGACAAGGGGAAGGGGGCCTGGGGGTGGTGAGAGGAGGGATGAGGAGGAAAGGGAAATCGATGTCGCCTCACATTTAACCTTTCTTTAAAAAAAGCCCCATCATAATCTTTGAGGAGACTCTATTGACCCATTTCCTTATCGCTCTGGCCGCCGCAGCACAGACCCCAGGACCGCTCGTCCGAGGGGAGAGCCTGCTGCCTCCCTGCCTTCCCCTTCTCTCCCTCTCGCGCTCACGGTGCCTGGGCACCGAGCCGTGCCAGCTGAGCTCAAGGTGTGTTTGTAAACTGATTTCATTAAACCGGGGCAAAACCTTTGTGCGGATGTACTGGGATCAATGGCAACCCCATTTGCATCGATTCCGCTTCGCTTTGGTAAAGGAATCGAGTTATACAAACCGATACCAACCTGCTTTGAAATGATTTAAGGGTGTCTACACAGGACCAATTCTGGCTGGCAATTTTGTGGGGAGACAAGGGCCATCCTTCCTCTCCAAGCAGCCCTTCGTTAGGCAAATGTCGCGGCCACAAAAGCCTCTGAGCTCTCGCTCCGGTGGCCTCCCCGACGGCATCAGCCGGGCAGCCTCCAACTGCTCAGCCTCCAAGCGGTGCCCTGGCTTTCTCCTCCTCCATCACACAAAGAACAGTGGGGTGATGGTTCCCCAGGTGCTGGAGAGTGTTTGCTGTACAGACAGCGATCCCCATCTCGCTGTAGATCCTGCAGCACATTCAACCACAGAACATTGGGGGTTGGAGGGGACCTCGAGAGATCACCCAGTCCCATCCCCCTGCCAGAGCAGGATCCCCTGGATCCAGTAGCACAGGAACAGTCCAGGCAGGTTTTTAAACGTCTCCAGAGGAGACTCCACACGCAGAGAGGTTCTCTTCACCCTCTACTGTGTCCTAGTGGGACCCCATCCAGAATCTTGTGTCCAGAAGGACACAGAGCTGCTGCAGAGAGCTCAGTGCAGAGCCCCAGGGGAGATGGAGGGAGGGGAGCAGCTCCCTGCTGAGGAGAGGCTGAGGGAGATGGGGCTCTGGAGCTGGGAGAAAAGGAGCCTGAGGGGTGACCCCATGAATGTTGATCAATATGGGAAGGGTGGGTGCCAGGAGGATGGAGCCTGAGGATGCTCAGGGGCACCCAGTGACAGGACAAGGGGCAGCTGGAACAGAGGAGGTTCCACATCAGTGTGAGAAGGATCTTCTTCACAGTGAGGGTGGCAGAGCCCTGGCAGGGGCTGCCCAGGGGGGTTGTGGAGTCTCCTTGTCTGGAGACGTCTCAAACCCTCCTGGCCATGTTCCTGTGCGACTGGACCTAGGGGATCCTGCTGTGGCAGGGGGATGGGACTGGGTGATCTCTCGAGGTCTGTGATTCTGTGAAAGTCACCGGTGAGTAAAAGAGACCAAAAAAAAAAAAAATCATTAAACAGATTCAGCCCCGAGTTTCTGTGTCTGGTGTGGACTTGGCACCTCCTTATCTAGCAATGCTCCATCGAATTCTTGAGCTACAATTACAGCAGGAGGTCGCTCAAGCGCTGACTGCTGACAATTTATTTCCATGGGATTCAGAATTCATTTGCAAACCGGTTCTACCTTTTTGCAAACAAAGGATGGCTTCAGCAGTTAACTGAGGACCCTCAGACAGGTTTCATTAAGTTCTAGTCAGCTTCCAGACTGCATTTTGCTGATCCAGGCTTCTCTGGAGGAGTTTATGGAGCCAGCCTTGTCACACGAGCTATTTCTATAAGCCCCAGGTAAACACACGCAGGGTTTGTGTTGTTTCTCCTAAGAAAATTCCAGCTAATCCTAAGGAAAACCAGAAGTTCATTCAGTACATTTTGTATTTGTTATTTTTGATCCATTTTGGGAAGCATTTGCCTTCCGCAGATCCACACTGTCCCTGCTGCTCCCAAGTTCAGTTTAACTCCTTCCTGCCTTTTCCCACTCTGCTGCCCTGGCCTCTGAGCTAGAAACAGCTCCAGTGGGCAGCTGGAGGAGAGGAAGCAGCGGGTTCAGGCATTTCCTTCTTCCCAACCAGCAGCACTCGCGCCCTCCCTTTCCTACACATCTGGCTCCAGCTCACAGAAAGCAGTTTAGAAGGTTTCAGTTCTGCAGCTGAAGGGCTGCTGTGGCTGTGACTCCGGGCACCAAAGGGTCTGTTTGCTCTCCGCTTTCACTGGGAGTCACCATGGGCAGCTACAGCAGCTCTCCAGGAGCGGGGCTCTCTCTGTAAGAGCAGGGCTCAGCAGCGCCCAGGGTGCAGCACGCCAGTGTGGAACCTCAGCAGCCCAAGCAACGGCTCTCTTTTACCATCTCGGTTCAGTTACCAGCTTGCAGTGAAGTGGCACAGAAAAGCTCCCCCATCCAACCAGACCAAAGCGCTCCCAGACAGATACCCTGGGAAGGAACCAAAGCATACACCCACAGGATCACAGAATCGTTCCAGCTGGAGAAGACCCCTGGGATCATCCAGTCCAACCACCAGCCCCACTCTACAAGGCCACCCCTAAACCAGACCCCCCAGCACCACATCTCAGCGACTTTTAAACTCGTCCAAGGATGGGGACTCAACCCCCACCCTGGGCAGCCCAGCCCAGCGCCTGACCACACTCTCCGGGAAGAATTTCTTCCTGATGTCTCGTCTTTTCCTGGCAGCTTCTTTCTTTGGTCACCTGAAATAATTTCTGTTTAGTGTGAGGAAGAGGAGGCTGAGGGGAGCCCTCATCGCTCTCTGCAGCTCTCTGAAAGGGCCCTGCAGAGGTGCTGGTGCTGGGCTCTGCTCACAGGTCATCAGTGACAGGAGCAGAGGGAAGGGCTTCCAGCTCCACCAGGGGGATCTGGTTTAGGGGTAGGGTTCGTGGTTGGACTCAGCGATCCCCGGGGTCTTGTCCAGCCTGAACGATTCTGTGAATCAATGTAGCCCTGTTACCACTTCTAAAAATCCCCACGGTCTGTTTTAAGTTATTTTTTAAGCCCTCCTCTTGCACCACTTTAACCTCTACCTGCCTTCTCCCAGAAGCCGGCCTTAAGCCTGAAGTAGTTTCCTGCTGGAAATCGGGCTCCCCCTGTCCCTTGGTCACTGAGGAGGCTTTTTATTGGTTCTCCGTTCTCACACAGAGTATTCCTCGTCCTGGCTCTGCTCACAGAGAACCGATAGCTCAAAGGACTGAAAAGGAAGACAAAGGATAAATACAACTCAGAAGCATCACCATGACCTCTGCTGATGCAGACCCGTGCCTGGGGCACACACACAGAACCACCACGGCCATCCAACCTGACACTCCACCGTGCAATTCCTTTAACACCCCTTCTCTGTAAACCAGCCTTCACCACCCTGCCAGCTGCACGCACAGCTCTGAGGATCACGTAAAACAAAGCCCCCGTCAGGAAGAACAGAAGGTTCTTCTGGATCAGATGGAGGAGAAGCAGCAGGAAACTTGCCCAGAATAGCCTCTGACTTTGGGCAATGTGGTCGTTACCTGTTAGTGCCCAGATCTCCTCCCCACTGGTGGTGCAGAGCTTTGTTTGCTCTTAGGTTTCACAGAACCACAGACTGGCCAGGCTTGGGAAGGACCTTAAAGACCATCCAGCTGCAAACGCTCTGCACAGGCAGCAGCACCTTCACTAGAGCAGTTCTGGCCAACCTGCCCTTCAGCACTGCCAGGGATGGGGCAGCCACAACCGCCTGGGGCTGGTAAGTTTGTCCTGCAATTTCTTTTCCTCACACCGACAAAACTCGATGTTAAATTCCCTCTTGGAATGCCACAGGTTTGGCTGCAGGACCTTTGGCAGCTTCAGTGCTCCAAAACCAGCCACCTCGTTTAAAATTCCAGATCATTGATGGAAGCAAAACACAAACAACATGAAATGCGGCTTTCCCTTTGATACAGAGGTGTCTGCACCCATCCCTGAAGGTCTGTGTTGGTCTGATGGTATCAAACCTAGCATCTTGGTGCCGTGGTCTAGCCCTGAGCTCTGTGGTAAGGGTTGGACTTGATGATCTATTAGGTCCCTTCCAACCCTGGCAATACTGTGATACTGTGATCTCACCTCAGCTACCCACTATCAAGGTTATGGGTACTTCAGGAACACACAAGCATTGCCGTTTGCTCTGCCTTCTGAAAAACCATGTTCCCCACAGCCCAGCAACCTGCCGTCACGCAGGAAGGCCGGTCAGACTAGGGGGATCCTGTTCCAGTGTCCCTGTGGTGCACACAGAACATTAGGGATTGGAAAGGACCTCAAAAGATCATCTAGTCCAGCCCCCGCTGATCCCATCACAGAATCATTCTGGATGGAAAAGACCCCTGAGATCACAGAGTTCAACCATCTGCCCTACCTGACAAGTTCACACCTAAACCAGACCTTCAACACCTCATCCAAACCATCTTTAAACACATCCAGGGATGGCGACTCACCCACCGCCCCGGGCAGCCCAGCCTGACCATTTACAGAACAAGCTATTTGCTTTCCGCTGCTGGATATTGGAGCGGGACAAACCGGTCAGCAGCTCCCTGCACTGTTTCCTAAACCAGCACAAAGAGGAGATCTGAGCAGAAATTTGTGCTGCTATTGACCCCCGTCACGTCACACAGTCACAGAACATTAGGAATTAGAAGGGACCTCAGAAGGTCATCCAGCCCCATCCCCCTGCCCCAGCAGGATCCCCCAGATCCAGTCGCACAGGAACATGGCCAGGTGGGCTTGAAACAACTCCAGAGAAGGAGACTCCACAACCCCCCTGGGCAGCCCCTGCCAGGGCTCTGGCACCCTCACCATGAAGAAGGTCC
>JAOXOE010000866.1:2239566-2261184 GCA_028565055.1 Phoeniculus purpureus
CTCTGCACTGGGCTCTCTCCAGCAGCTCTGTGTCCTTCTGGAGCTGAGGGGCCCAGAGCTGGACACAAGATTCCAGCCGTGGTCTCCCCAGGGCAGAGTAGAGGGGGAGAAGAACCCCTCTCGATGTACTACCCACCCCCTTTCTGAGCCACCCCAGGATGCCGTTGGCTCTTGGCCACTGGAGGGCAACACTGCCGGCCCCTGGCATTTTTCACCCTGTTTTGTGAGAGAAGCTCACCCTCTTGTGCAGGTCAAAAAGCTCATACTGCTGTTTCTTAGCCTGAGACGGCCACGTCTTTGGAAAACGAGTCAGTGTGAGGTACTTGGAGCACAGGCTGGGGGCAGCTCGGCGTGTCTGCTCAGCCAGTTGGGCTGGTGCGCAGGAGAGCCTGGTAGCCATTGTTCTTCTGCTTCACCTTTTTCACTGCCACATTCCCACTCTGCGGGAGTTCTGAAGCCAACAGCTTAAAACCCAGCCTTTTCCCATTCTTTTCCTGTTTTGTCCCACTGAGGCAACCCTGGGGGCAGATCAGGCCCTGAGCAGATGGGCCTTGGGCCTTGGGCCCTTCTCAGCCTCTGGGCCTTAGGCTGGCAGAGTGGAGAAAGCAGGTTTGTTCCAGGTGGCAGGAGAGGCTCAAACAGGGCAAAGAGGATAAAAAGACAAACAGAAAATGGACTTAGCCCAGCAGCCTTTTTTAGTTTTACAACTCTTGACTCAGTCCTTCCAGTCCCTGAAGGGGCTATGAAGCGGCTGCAGAGGGACTGCTTGCGCAGGCCTGAGCGACAGGACGAGGGGCAGGGCTTTCACACTGGAGACGGGCAGATGGAAACGGGCTGTTAGGAAGAAGTTCTTGAGCAGGACAGGGATTGAACACTGGAACAGGTTGCCCAGGGAAGTGGTTGAGGCCCCATCCCTGAGCTATTCAAGGTGAGGTTGGACAAGGCTCTGGGAAACATTCTCTGCTTGAGGATGTCTGTGCTCCCTGCAGGGTGGGTTGGACTGGATGGCCTTTGGAGGTCCCTTCCAACACGAGCCATTCTAGGACCTGTGATTCTATGATTTTACCCCTTATGAGAGATTTCTTGCTTGTTGGATGCCCAATGGTTTGCTCCCCATGGCCCACTTACTATGCTTTAGACAAGTGCTAAGGTCTGCCCAGAGGCCGCTCAGCAGGGGATGAGGAAGGAGTGTCGGTGAGTGGGAGCAACGCAGCCCCAGCCCTGCAAAGTAGTCTCTCAGTCACAGTTGAGCCAGGGTAGGGTGAGACACCCTGGGTCCCTGGGCACGGGCGGGAGATTTGGGCTGAGGCAGTGGCCTCCTGTGGTCCCTAGAAACATTCCATGGTGCCTGTTTGTTATGAGCAGTTTTGGTTGCAGTAGCACTGCTGGCTGCTTCTTTGGGAACAAAGCAAGTTCCTCGTGTTGGGGATCTCTCTCTGGGACTTGTTTATGTTTCTGCTGAGTCTTGTGAAAGAGGCTGAGGCTGGTTCAGCAGAGCGGGCTGTCTGCGGCTCAGGAGCGTGCTGGGGCTCTCCGCGCGCATGCAGTGTCTGATGACCGGCCACTGCCTGCTGACATTTGTGGTTATTACTGTCCTCCTCACCAGGAAGTGACAGATCTTCATGTAAGG
Source organism: Phoeniculus purpureus (assembly GCA_028565055.1). NCBI lineage: Eukaryota > Metazoa > Chordata > Aves > Bucerotiformes > Phoeniculidae > Phoeniculus > Phoeniculus purpureus. The sequence continues at coordinate 2,241,197 of JAOXOE010000866.1, forward strand.
CGCCAGGTCATTAAGTAACACTTTCTTGCTTCAGTGCCTTCATTTTTATGCTGCAGTGGTCGGGTACTGTAAAAGGAAGAAGGTTTCTTAGGAGTTGACACCAAAACGGAGCCTTGTGAAGGAGCTGTAATGTGCTACATGTTTTCTGGGTCTGAGTCTCTTCAACACCTCAGGGTTTGCTCAAGCAATAGAGATTGTAGGGGACTGTAGCTCTGTAGTTGAGATGGCTGTATAGTCGATGTAGGGCTATGAACTAGAAATGATATCTCCACATAATGACTATTTAAATAGCTAAATAGCAAGGCATCTCTTTCCTTGTGAGGTAACACATTCTGGATGTAGAAAGGCAAAAGGCAGTGGTAGAATTTGTGCTGCTTTGTAGCTGCTCCCTTTTCAGGAATGTCACTGAGATCTTTGTTAGACTCTGTGTGATGTGAGCAGTCTGCCGTTTGTAAAGCACAGGCTGAGCTGATCAAGCAGAGTGCTTCTTGTGTGTGGTTGCTGATGCGAAAGCAGCAGCAGTTTTGAGCAGGTTCAGACTGAGGAACAGTCTTTGGAAATGGAACAGAGCTATCAACAGATTTTTTTTTTTTAGGTTAATGTGGGGACAGCTGACCTAGCAAGGTTTTAATGAGGGCAGAAATCCAGCTCTGCAGCTGGTAGACTAGTCTGACATTTCATCTCGTGCTTCTGATAGACTGGATTCAGTCAGCATCTTCCAGATCAGGCGTTGCCACTTCTCCTTTGCATTCAGAGGTAGCTTCGATGTGCAGCCCAGCTAGCCTGCATTTTCTCAAAACATACGATTAAATGGTGCTTATGTCTCTCCCCAAGGCCTGATAGATGTCGAGAGAGAGATATTCCCTGCATCCAGTCTCTAACAAAAATGACAGCAGTATTTGATAAAGGGGAAAGAGGGTTTTTCGCTTCAAATTGTATTGCTTCTGTGAAGTAAGTGGGTGGGGTACTTGACTGGCGTGATACAGAATGCAAGTGAAGTTTGTCTGAGCCGGCACAATTGCTGAAACAGTCGGCCTATTTGTCCTGCTTACATCAGAACTTGAACTGAACATAATTTGGGGTACACTATAGTGATTTGTTTTCAGTAGTCAAAAGCTACCTGTAGCTGAGCAGAAGGTGGCTAAGAAAATAGCCAGAGCGGTCATCCGCTCTGAAGCCTGACTTGATGAAAATTCCATTGGGGGCTTCCATCGTGATGTTGATTCACAGATTTTACAGATCAAACATACTGATTTCAAGATTAAAAGAAGGTGGTTTGGGCTTTTTTCTTCTCTTACCCTCCTCCCCTTTTTTTGCCAGCCTAAGAAACTGAGCAAAAGGTCTGCAAATCCACCTGGATTGTTCTGCATTAATCTCATTGTGAATCGGACTGATCCTGAAAATCGGGTTTGGGAGGGGGCAGGATGTGAATCCTTCTGCTCTCTATACTGATTTGTTGAGATTAATGGGATCAAAAATCAGGGAAAAAAAATCTACAAAAGCTGTTCCATGAGAAGTGGAACTCGTGGAGTTTGGTTTAGGATTCCTGTAAGTCCTTTGTGCTCTTGTACTTCCTGTTGCTCTGTGGTCTCACCAAAGGCTAGAACATACATGGGAAGACTGAAGGTGCACTCTGAAGGCAGTGCTATCCCAGTACGTTTTGTTGTAGCTGGACAGCAGATTCAGAAGTTACCAGAGAGAGCTGATGAGGCTTAAAGCCCAAAGGGTTCATCAGAGGGAGCCACAATTGTGAAAACGAAATATTCTTGTTTTGCTGTGGCTCTAGAAGGCTAAAAAGCAAGTAGACTTAAAGAATTCAACCCAAATTTACAACAATAGAGGCAACAGTGTGCCAGGTCTGCCGGTTGTGAACAGTCAGCAGCAGTTTGTAGGGCTTCCTAAGTACTGACTTAGCATCTGGACTCAGATTAAATGGCAGAATCCTATTTCACAAAATACCAAAGACTTTCAAATTTTTTTTTAAAAATGTTTGGCATATGATTATGTGTCTAGCTTTTGTAACACACATCTGGGGTAGGTAATCATAATGCGTCACTTCGAATAAAAGTAGTATTTTTTGGTGATTCATGTATCTTGGGCAATGGGTGTGAGCTGGAACAGAGGAGATTCCACATCAATATGAGAAGGAACCTCTTCCCAGTGAGGGTGCCAGAGCCCTGGCAGGAGCTGCCCAGAGGAGTTGTGGAGTCTCCTTCTCTGAAGACTTTTCAAACCCTCCTGGCCATGTTCCTGTGCGACTGGATCTAGGGGATCCTGCTGTGGCAGGGGGATTGGACTGGGTGATCTTTTGAGGTCGCTTCAAATCCCTAATATTCTGTGATCTTGATGCCACTCGAGCTCAAATTGAAATGCTTCCTCTCAAGGCCTTGATGGTCTTGCGTTTAGTATTTGTACTGTTAAAGTGTTGGTTAACTCTACTGATCAATATTTGAAGAGGAGATCCTTTCTTGCGAGTCTCCTCATTCCCATTTGTATCCTTTGCTGCAGCTCTGCAAATACACTTCACATTCAGGAGCATCTGAAACATGTCTAAGCTTTGCTTTTTTTTGTCTGAGTGTCCTTTCCCTGGATCAAACCCATCAGTTCATTTCCCTTGAGTTGCTCTCTCAAATGTAGAAGAATCATGTTCAATATCAGCTTGAATCTATTTTAAGCCAAGTAGTTTTTGTTAAAGCTATTGGGGTTTGGGTGAAAACCTTTCCTTGCTGTTATTTCAAAGTTCTGTTTTGCAAGCAGTGACATTTCCACCTGGTCTCTGTGTTTGCAGTCAGTTGCTGCTTTTGTAAATGCTGTGCAGGACACAGGAGGGTGAGTTCCCACAGCCTTTTCTGTCGGTGCCTGCTGGCCTGGGAGCTATAAATGGAACAAAAGGACGGACTTCAATGTGCACTTGCCACGGCTGCAAGATAAATGCGTGTTGATGAGTTGCTTAGAACTTTGTTGATATGCCTGAAGTAGTTTAAATACAGACTGTGCCACATATCTTTTTCTTGTTATTTTTAGAAGTCCAGCTCCAGTGCGGCCTGAACCTACACCGTCGACTGGCCCGACAGAGAAGCAGGATATTAAAGTTTCTCGTGTGAGGAAGTTAACGAGGCAGTACAGTTTGTGAGTAATGGGTAGCAGCAGCTTTATGTGTTTGCCTGATGCAGCTGAAAATGAAGGGGAATGCTAATTATGGCTCTGGCTGCGCCTTCTGAAAGGCATTAATGCAACTGCATGGTAATGATCTTGTGCTGATACTGTTCCTTCCATCACTGAGACTCTCCAAGCTTACAATACAGGATGAATCCGATGCCCCTGTGCAGTTGCTAACCCTCAGAAGTGCAGGCCCTCTGCCTTTTTCTGAGTTTGCTGGTTAGGAATGGAAAACCTCTTTTCCACACAAAATGTTGAAGGCCTGTTGTGAGCCCCTGCTCTGTCTGCTTCGTTACAGCCACATTCATGATGTGAGAAGAACAGTCTGCAGGCAGTGACACCTCTGTGTCCCTCTCCATGGCAGAGTGCATGCAGAAGTTACTGAGCCCACTGCAGCTGGTGAAGTTAGTGCGAGCAAGAGTGCTCTGTGCCCTGTAGGGCTTTGGCGGCTCTGTTATTGCACGGAGTGAAGCAGCATTTGAATACTGTGTTAAAAAACTCACAGTTTTGTATTCAGGAGTGAAGTCTCAATCTTTGATCAGTGAGGTTCTGAGGAACCAGTTCTGAGCACGTCTTGCCCCCATGTGGATTTTCATTTGTCCAGTGTTGGGCATGAGGAGCAGCTCAGAAACACAAGTTGGACTGCATGGGTCACCTGTGCTGTGGCCCTGTAGAGAGCTGAAGAATCTCCAGCTAAAAATGTGGGCTGTGATTTTTAAATAATATTTTTTTAGTCCTAAATTGTTTTTAATTTCTGTGATCTGGTGTCTGGAATGCAAATATGGGAAATGCAAAGAAATAATGAAAGAGCATTGTGGCAGCAGTACGGTGAAGAAGGTCAGTTCTCAGCCTTACAGCTAGCGTGCTCACAGCTTGATGGCCAATAGGACTGAACCCTAAACCTCGCTTTGGTTTGCAGGCACTAGGAGGCCTTTCTGAACTGGCAAGCTGTCAACAACTTTCCACTCCCTTGTATGCAGCAGAGCAGCTTTACACAGCAAGGACGGGGAGGGTGACAGTGTATTCCTGCTGGGAGTGGGGAGCAAGGGCTGAGAAAATGTCAGCTACATGTTTCTGAAAGAGAGATTAACTAGGTCAACAGCCCAGCTCAGTTTGGTGCGTTAATAAAACATCTATTGACCAGGTCCAGAGATTTTGCGTTTTCGTTCAAGCTTCAAACCGGTGCATCGTACGTGCTCCAGTGCTGAAGTGTGTCCTTACGCAGAGGAACAAAAAAATGAAGCCCAGAAACAAATATTAACCATCATCGCTTTATATTGTAACTACAAAACCCCATCGGTATGACCCAGACAACCCACCATAAGCCTGTGTGACCTGTATGTCACAGAGTTCTGAAGTACTGCAGTGCCCAGGCAGGCTGTGTCCAAGGAGCAGTAAACCACGAGCAGTTAGTTCTGTTCTGGAAATGCCTGTCAAGCTGGCGTGGCCAGCTTCTGTGCTCTGAGCCTACCTAACGGGTAGTGAAAAGTGATGCCTTTAAGGATAAGAAGTTTGTTTTTCTTGTAATAACATGCTTTGCGCTCTCGAGCTGTAGTGTTTCTTTTTCACACATCCTTCCCAGTAGCAAAGGTTCCCTACGGCAAGCGAGGACTCTGTTTACCTCTGTACAATTGCATTTAGCAATTGGAAATGTTGTGCCTCAGCACTGACTGATCCTCATGATTTGTAGTCAGTGGGGCTCACAAAAAAGTAAGAGACGAATGGCTTTAAACTAGTGGAGGTAGTAGGTGAGATGGAATGAGCTCAGCTTGATGGTCAAGAGCCCGAGTGAAGCGTGCAGCCTCCTTTTAAATAACATGTTTTCTCTAGAAATGGAATAAATGGGAAAGGAATGATACTCCTCACAAGGATGTTTCTAAAGAGCTACTTTTCCAGGGAAAGGAATGATACCCCTCACAAGGATGTGTCTAAAGAGCTACTTTTCCAGGGAAAGGAATGATACCCCTCACAAGGATGTGTCTAAAGAGCTACTTTTCCAAGTCTGAGTCCTTTCAAATCAGTTTGGACAGCACCGCACAGACTAGCTGGATAATGGGCTGCCCAGGGGAGTTGTGGAGTCTCCTCCTCTGGAGATGTTTCAAACCCTCGGGCCATGTTCCTGTGCAACTGGATCTAGGGCATCCTGTTCTGGCAGGGGGATTGGACTGGATGACCTTTCGAGGTCCCTTCCAATCCCTAATGTTCTGTGGTTGTGTGAAATCTCCTGTTGGTCTAAAGCTAATGAAGATCCCATCCCACACATGGACCTCACCAGATCTGCTCCCACCAGTACTGCCAGCCTTCACAGGAAAGAGTGAACGTGACAGTGACATTTATTCATGTATACCTACTCCACAGAAACGCTGCTTGTGCATCATACCCCTAAGATTTCCACTTGCAGATGAGAACTGCTGCACCAATCCACTTTTGAGGAATCTTTGAAGCTTAAATTCAGTTTGCTTGAAAAGTTAGCTGTATTACAGGTAGAGGCTAAGCAGGACTTCACTCCATGGCACTACAGAGGACATACAGGTTACAAGAGGCTCCTCCAGCACAACTATGCTCAAAGCCCAGTAGTAATTCCTGCCTAGATCCATCTGCTTTTATCACCTGCAGTGACGAGGATGACCTCCCTCCAGCACTGGCGGCGGTGGCGGCGGCGGCATCAACACCTGTGTCCTCAGCATCTCCTGGGTCACAGAAGTGTACACCCCAGACATCAGAAGGACAAACGCAGGTTTCACCTGGTGGCAAGGTAATGTACAAAGACAAGAGCTGCTGGAACAGTTTCAGGAAGGGCCGAAGGGAGCTGCAGGCAGCATGTTTTCCTGAGGTGCAGTAATTCTGTGTCTAGGAGTAGTTCTGTAGGAATATGCGCAACCTGCTGTGTGAAGAAATACTTAGATCCTGTCATAGTTTTGCACCGGCAGCATGGGGCAGGGGATCGGGATTGAAGTAATATTTCCCTTGATTACAAAGCTGCGTAACTTTGCTGTCTGCCTTTCTTGAGCAGCCACACATTATAAAACGTGGGGTGAATCCAAATGACAAGTCTGTGCTCTAAGAAATTAAAACAAGAACAACACGAAACCAAACAGTCAGATCAGAGAAATACGCTTCGTTTTCAACTATGGATGTCTTCTTTGCCTTTAGAGTTCCATTGATGCTGGAAGTACGTTTGCTTTGGAGCCAGGTGACCTCCTGATGGATTTCACAGAGGCCACACCTATGGTAAATAGTTCAGTTCACAACCAGGAATATGTGAGAGGTTTCAGTAATTTGCAGCTGAAGTGAATGGGCTGCTGTGCAGCGTGTTGGCCAGTGCACTGGAGTAGAGTAAGTTTTGCTGATGTTCAGAGATTCTGGGCACCCATCAAACTCAGCTCAGCACCTCTGAAGCCAGTCCACATCAACAAATGTTATGGCTGCTTTTCTGAATGTGATTGCTTCTGGTGTTGGATGGTTTCCCATTTCTCTCTTCCACGTGAGTGTCTTTACACCTTGCTGCACTGATCTCACAAACCTCATTGCTCCTTTGACGTGGATTCCTGATGTGATCATAGGTTTACTTGTGGGAGTTGCGAGAAGTCTGTTCTTCTCCCTGCGGTACCCCAGAGCCAGTCCCAGGATGCGTACCTGCCCTCCCCGTTAGGTTAGCAGAGTGCTTTGCTTCGCCTGGAGGCAAAGTAGTCCGTAACGTGTTGATTATTAACTTCTATCCATTTTTTGAGAGACATGTGGTTTGTGTTTTTGCTTAGAAGTCACAGAGAAATGCTGGTCCCTGTGAAGTCCAAATGCCTCTGGACATCAGTGATCTCGGTCAGCCTTTCACTTCAGATATCCCTCAGGTTACTTGAAGGCTCACAGGATGATCCATGGCTTTCTCCAGGTCATCCTGTGGTGCAAGTAGCTCTGATGCCATACAGCTTCTGTGCTGTTCGAAGCCATTTGTGCTGCCGTCTAAAAACCATGTGTAAAGCACACAAAACCACAACAAGAACAGCATGGGCATCAGAAGTTTTGTGTTAAGGTACCCCTGTCCCAGGGCACTGCTTGCACTGCATGGCTGGATCTTAATAATGATGTTGGGAAGGCACTGTGGGGATGTGCTTGTGCTGCAGAGACCCGATGATCCCTGTCTGTAAATCACGGCTTGCAGTCTGGTGCCACTAAAGGAGAGATGTGGCCTCCTTTGCAAGTCCTGGAGGTGTTGAAGGACAGACTGGCTGTGACCCTTAGTGCCTTGGTCTGGCTGATGTGGTGATGTTAGGTCATGGGCTGAGGTGGATGAGCTCAGAGGGCTTTTCCAGCCTCAGTGATTCTGATGAAGTGAAGGCTTATCCCTCCTAGGCCCTGCCCTGCCTGCAGAAGAGATGTGAACGTTCAGCCATGGCTTTTGGGCTGCAGCCCCTCTGCTATGAGGAGAGGCTGAGGGAGCTCAGCCTGGAGAAGAGAAGGCTCTGAGGGAGACCTGATAGCAACCTTCCAGTCCCCGCAGGGAGCTACAAGAAGGCTGCAGAGGGACTGTTTGTGAAAGGCTGGAGTGATAGAACGGCAGGCAATGGTTTCACATGAGAGAAGGGCAGATTGAAATGGGGTGTGAGGAAGAAGTTCTTGAGCAGGAGGAAGGTTGAACACTGGAACAGGTTGCCCAGGGAGGGAGTTGAGGCCCCATCCCTGGAGCTGTTCAAGAGGAGGCTGGACAAGGCTCTGGGCAACCTGATCTAGCTGAGGCTGTCCCTGCTCACTGCAGGGGGGTTGGACTGGGTGCCCTTTGGAGGTCCTTCCAATCCAAGGCCATTCTAGGATTCTAATCAGAATATACAAAAATGTGCTGTGGAGACCTCATCAGCTGCCTTCTCTGGATAACCCCTGTCTGGGTTTGTTCACATTTAATAGAAGGCAGCATTCCACACTTTTCCTTTCCTGATGGAGGCTTTTTTCCCTAACTACCCAAGCCATGCTTTCCCCTTTGCTGCTCCATCATCCGCTGACACAATTTATCACTTTGTGGGCTTTAATATTTCAGGGAGCACAGACTGCACAGCATCAATCAACCCTTTTTGTTTTGTTTAACATCTCCAAAGGTCAGCTTGTTCCCCACAGAGCACTTTCTGTTTACAGACCTTTCTCTGAAGTTTCACTGGCTACGGTCTGCTCTCGGTTGAGAGTTGAATGAAAATGACTCTTCAGGGTGAGAGGCACCAAACAAAAGCGAGCGAAGGGGAAATGTGTGCCTTTGAGCCAGTCTGATTATTTAATAAGTCTGCTGTGCTAACAGGTGCTGTCGAGTGAGGATCAGGACCATGTACAGCTTGGCATCACATTGCTCTCAAGTCAGTGGCAGTGAGCTGTTTTCACCTGGCCCTTGGGAAGTTATTTAACTGAACCCGTTTGATTCACATTCTCGTTAAAATTGCTGTGTGGTTCTTCTCTGTGTTCACACAGGGACAATGTCTAGCGAGGTCCCTCATGCTGCATGACTTGGGGTTTTCACTCGAGGTGACAGGGTAGAAGTTCAGGTTCCTACATAGCCAGAGAGTTTCTTGCAGAGGGGTGTGGGAACATCTGTCTTCTCTTTGTCATCTTGACTAGAGAGACTGAGGAACACCTAGAATAGTCTTTTTTAAACAATTTATGTCGTGATAAATGCTGCCCACCTTTTTGAAGCAGTTTCAGACATTCTCCTTCCCCTCTGCTCAGGGGCACCCAGTGATAGGACAAGGGACAGCAGGTGTGAGCTGGAACAGAGGAGGTTCCACATGGATGTGAAAAGGACCTTCTTCCCAGTGAGGGTGCCAGAGCCCTGGCAGGGGCTGCCCAGGGGGGTTGTGGAGTCTCCTTCTCTGGAGATGTTTCAAACCCGCCTGGCGATGTTCGTGTGCGACTGGATCCTGCTGTGACAGGGGGGATTGGACTGGATGATCTTTGGAGGTCCCTTCCAGTCCCTAATGCTCTGAGATTCTGTGGTCTTAAGCTCCTGAAGCTGGGGGCATCTTCTTGGGTAGAGTTAGAACATCAGTGATGGACATGGTGTTGAGCTGGTGCTTGCCTGGGAGGAAGATGCTGCAGCTGATCCCCAGCAGAGCAGCTGTAGTTGGACTGGTTTGCTTGGCGAGCTGGCAGAAGCACTGGGATCCAGGGCTCCCGAGTTCCTTTCCATCCTCTGCAGCCAACCCACCACGGGCAGGTTGTGCCTTGCTGTGTCCGAGCATCCTTTCTGCGGGATGGGCTGGGAGCTCCCACCCTCACATCATGGTGAAGTATCTTACGGCCCATAGATGGAAAAGATGCTGAACTGGTGGGTGCAGAGCATCAGCAGCAAAGAGCTTCTATTTGCCTTCAGTTCTTAACTTCCCTACAGACCAGAGCTACAGAGGGGTTTGTTCTGCAGGCTCCTGGTCAGCAGGAGGAGGTGAGCGGAGCAATTGAGGGGTTGCCCGAGCAGGGAGGGCAGCACTTTGGCTTTCAAGCAGGCAACAGGGAGGTTGAGTTTCTGAGGATGACGCAGCTTGCTGGAGCCATTGTGAGTTGAAACAGGGTCTTGTTCAGCTCAGCTAATAGGAGGGTGAATGCAACTAAATACAGCTGCTTCGCTCGCTGGCATTTGGGGTTTATTGGCAAATCTGCGGTGGGATTGAATCCCGGGGGAGCGCTCGGCAGCTGATGGTAGGCAGCAATTAACTGCAATGACTGCTCTTGAGCGCTGAGCTCCCTCAGCAAATGGAAGAGGAAATCTGGAGCCAGCAGTGGCACGGAGCTGCTGCTGGTTTCAGGCAGCCGTAGAATCACGGGGTGTATTGGGTTGCAAGAGACCAGCTTGTCCAGTCCAACCCCCCTACACCAAGCAGGGCCAGCACTCCCCAAACCAGATTGCCCAGAGCCCCAGCCAGCCTGACCTTGAATGGCACCAGGGATGGAGACTCCAGCACCTCCCCAGGCAGCCTGTGCCAGGGATCCCCACCCTCAGATTCAACAGCTTGTTCCTCCTGTCCAGCCTCACTCTGCCTCTTTTCCAGCTTCAAACCACAACCCCTCATCCTATCGTTCCCTGCCCTTGGGAACAGCCTTCCCCAGCCTTCTGCTAGGGGTTGGAAGGTCTCTACAAGATCCCCCCCAAACCTTCTCTTCAGACTGAGATGCGAAGGAAACTGACCCAGATGCTTGGAACCAGTTCAGAAGCTGGGAAGGGCTGGGTGCAGTGTTTGTTGTTTGGCCTTTCCTCTCCAGACACAAGGTTTTGTTTTCTTCCCCTTGTTCATGAGGTGCCGCTTGGGTCGGTCCAGGGGACCCGGGGGCTTGGGTCGGTCCAGGGGACCCAGGGGTGCTGGCTTCTGCAGGCTGGAGGGAAACCAGTTTCCACGTGCTGGTCCCCAGCAGCAGAGTGAGTCGGGTCACTTCACGTGTTCCCTGCTCTGCCGGTCGCCCTTCTCCGCCAGCCTGCACGCGAGGCGGTGCTGGTGAGGAGACTGCTTGTCAGGAGGGGATTAGCACTGTGACGTGGGTGGCAAGCGAGGGGCTGTCAGCAGGGTGGAGAGGAGCAAGAACTAGCCCAGGGATTGAGCTAGCAGGATTTAGCGCAAAGCAGCAGGTCGCTGATGGACCTGCCCGGTGATACAGAGGGACGAGCGGCGCAGGGGGAGGACCGGAGGGGATGGAGCAGGAGGGATGATGATCTGGGACAGCTTTCCTCATCTAGGGAATCCTATGGGGGGCGGAGGGAAAAGCAGTCAGAGCACATCGTGGGCTTTGGCTCAGGAGAAGTGTGAGCTCAGCCGTGTGGGATGTGAAGAGGAATCGTCCCTGGGGACTTCCAGCAGCCTCCTGCCTGGCTGCTCGCTGGAGGCTCAGGCACCCACCGGCGGCTTTCCCTGCGCAGGAGCTGCGCGAAGGCTGCGAGAGGGAGCTCTGCTGCGAGGGGAGCGCTTCCGTCTTCGACTTCCAGCCGTTGAGCTGTTTAAACGCATCTTACGGCTCGTTCAGGCAGTGGAAGCAGCTTCACCTGATCCCTAGTCTGACGGGGAAAACGAGCCTGATCGCCCCTGCCAGCGGCGCTTCCAAAGTGCAGTTATTTGGGTCTAAACCTTCGTCAGATGCCCCAGTCTGCTGCTTCATTGGGTCACATCAACCGTTGTACTGGGGGGGGGGGGTTGTTGGACTACTTTTGGGGGGGGTGTTTTGAGAATAACCTTCTTCCCAGTGAGGGTGCCAGAGCCCTGGCAGGGGCTGCCCAGGGGGGTTGTGGAGTCTCCTTCTCTGGACACCTTTAAAACCCGCCTGGACACGTTGCCGTGCGACTGGTTCTAGGGGATCCTGCTGTGGCAGAAGAATTGGACTGGATGATCTTTCGAGGTCCCTTCCAATCCCTAATGTTCTGTGATTCTGTGACCAGAGGAAATGGCCTCCAGTTGTCCCAGAGGAGGGTTAAGTTGGCCATCAGGAGAAATCTCTTCCCTGACAGAGTGCTCAGGGGTTGGAACAGGCTGTCTAGGGAGGGAACGGAGCCACAATCCCTGGAGGGGCTCAAAAACCCCTGGGTTCAGTGGCCACAGTGGGGATGGGGTGATGGTTGGACTGGATGAGCTTGGAGATCTCTTCCAACCTCACTGATTCCCTGATCATCCCGTACCTCAGCCATGCGCTGATCCTCCTCCACGGGGACGAACTTGTCGTGCATGCCATGGACCAGCAGCACAGGCACGGCCAGCTCAGCGTGATAGACCTCATCGCCCTCGGGCCAGTATTGGCCACTCATCATGGCCCTCAGCACGAAGGAGGAGACGTTGAAGGCGTTGCCTTCCTTCAGCAGCTGCTTCTCTTTGGCACCTTGGCGAGCAAAGCCAGCCCTGTGGGACAGAGGCACTGTGATCCCGGTGTTAACCTCTGATCCCTGGGGGTTTGGAGCTGGACTGGATGGAGATGACCCTTCCCAGCACTGTTTGTGACGGGATGGGGTGGGATGGATGAGATGGGGTAGGATGGGTTGGGATGGAGTGGGATGAGATGGATGTGATGGGATGGAAATGGATGGGGTAGGATGGGATAGTTGGGATGGATGGATGAGGTGGGGTATAACAGGATGGGATGGATGGGATGAATGAGACAGAATGTGATGGGATAGAATGGGATGGCTACTCACTTGAGGAAGCTCCAGGCCAGGCAGGGCGACAGGCAGTGCAGGACGCAGGTGGGCATGTTGAAGATGGAGCAGAGGCTGGGCTCCAGTGCCGTTGGACCCCCTCCGTTGATCATGATCACCTTATGGACCAAGTCAGGATATTCATGGGCGAGGAAGGTGCAGAAGGACACCCTGAAGTGAGAGACGGACATGGGGGCCATGCTCTGACCCCATGGTACCAAAGGGTGCTGCATCCCAACCATCCCTGGCCATGGACAGTGCTGCACCCCATGGATCCACAGCCAAGGGAGGCTGCTCCATCCCAAGGATTCCTGGGCAAAGAGGGTGCTGCATCCCAAAGATCCCTGCCCATGGAGGGTGCTGCATCCTGAGGACCCATAGCCAGACCCCCCCTTGTTTGACATCTGTTTCCTATTTCTGGGCAAAACCAGTCAAACCCCATAGCTGGTGGCCAGGCAGAGGAGCTGAGCTTGGGGTCTGCAGAGCAAATCAAGGTGCTGGGATGTGCGTGGGTGCCCATCAACTGGACCAGCCTTGTCTTTCCGCTCTAATCCTGCCCAGCTCAGAGCCCAGCTCCGGCTCGCTCTCCTCCCAGCCCTACTCCCTGCGCTGCTTAGCCTCCATCTAATTGACTTTCTAGGGTTTACTCTATTTATAGGCTGCTCTGGCAGCTCCTCTGCCCTAGAACAGGCTCTGGGATTAGCTGCTCCCAGGAGACAGACACCGAGAGGATGTAGGAGATCAGAGCTGGGGGTTAAACCCAGCACAGAAAACCCCACAGGCCCCTCCTCAGCTCCTCAGCCCCACAAGTGCTGGGTACAGGGTACCCAGAGAGCTTGTGGAGTCTCCTGCTCTGGAGACTTTCAAACCCCCTCTGGCTGTTCCTGTGCGACCTGGTCTGGGGGATCCTGTTCTAGCAGAGCAGGTGGACTGGAGGGTCTCTGGAGGTCCCTTCCAATCCCCCTGACTCTGTGTGTTGGGTGTTTGCTGCCAATGAGAGGATGGGGTGTGGGGGGCAGTGATGATGGCTGAGCCCAGAGAGTTGTGTTGCATGGAGAGGAATCGAGTTGGTAGCCAGTTCCTAGCCCAGTGTCCCCCAGGGCTCAGGGTTTGGGTCAGTCTTGTCCCAACAATGATCTGGATGAGGGGATTGAGGGCCCCCTTAGCCAGTTTGCAAGTGGCACCACACTAGGTGGGTGGGTGGATCTGCTGAAGGGTAAGGGGGGGTCTGCAGAGTGACCTGGATGGGCTGGATCAGTGGGGTGAGGTCAGTGGGATGAGGCTGAACAAGGAAGGCCAAGTGTTGGGTCCTACACTGGGGTCACAACCCCATACAATGCCCCAGGGTTGGGGCAGAGGGGCTGGAGAGCTTCTGCAGGAAAAGGACCTGAGAGTGTTGGTTGGCTGAACAGGAGCCAGCAGGGTGCCCAGGTAGCCTGGAAGGCCAACAGCATCCTGGGTTGGATCAGCGATAGCGTGGCCAGCAGGGCTAGAGAGGAGCTTGCCTCTTGTACTGGGCACTGGTGCAGCCTTTCCTTGACTGTTGGGGTCAGTCTGGGCACCTCAATAGGAGTTACTGAAACTGAAAGAGGGGTTAGATTGGATCTTAGGAAGAAATTCTTCACCAGGAGGGGGCTGAGGCCCTGGAACAGGTTGCCCAGGGAGGTTGTGGCTGCCCCATCCCTGGCAGTGTGCAAGGCCAGGCTGGATGGGGCTCTGGGCAGAGGTGTTTGGTGAGAGTTGTCACTGCCCATGCCAGGGGGTTGGCCAGCACTGGGGGAGCTCTGAGCTCCCTTCCAGCCTCTACCAGAAGGACCTTGAGGGGCTGGAGTGGGTCCAGAGAAGGGCAATGGAGTGGGTGAAAGGTCTGGAAGACAGGTCTGATGATGAGAGGCTTTCAAACCAGCACAGTCTCTGGTTCTAACTGGGCTGGTCTGGGGTCTGGAGAGCTGGGCTGGTGGGGAGAGGCTGAGGGAGCTGAGGCTGTTCAGCTGGAGAAGAGGAGGCTGAGGGGAGACCTCCCTGCTCTCTACAGCTCCCTGAAGGGAGGTTGCAGCAAGGGGGGGGTTGACCTCTTCTCCCTAGGGACTGGTGATAACAGCAGAGGAAATGGGGTCAGGTTGTGCCAGGGGAGGGTCAGGGTGGCCATTAGTGCTCAGGGGTTGGAACAGGCTGCCCAGTGAGGGGATGGAGTCACCATCCCTGGAGGGGCTCAACAACCCCTAGGGGACAGGGTGGACATTTAGTGCTGATGGTTGGACTGGATGAGCTTGGAGACCTCTTCCAACCGTAACAATCCAGTGACTCGACATCCCAACCCCTTACCCGTACGAGTGCCCTATGAGGATGTTCCTCTTCTTTGCGAAGCGCTTGAACACAGCCCTCATGTCCTCGGCCAAGGCGTAGAAGGTGTAGGCAGCAGCAATCTGTGGCGCTGAGCTGCAGCCGTGACCGGCCAGGTCCGGAGCCACCACCTCGTAGCCCAATTTGGTAAAGAAGTCCAGCTGCTCCTTCCAGATGTCCAAGGAACCCCCTACCCCGTGGATGAAGAAGAGGACCACGTCGCTGTGCGTCCCTTTGCAGCTCGTGATCTGCTTCTTGCAGTCGATGTTGATGACTTTTTTGGGTTTACGTTTCCTCCGTTTGCCCGGGGTGCTGCCGGCGGGACCCTGCGACGCAGCCTGACCCCCCACATCCGACAGCTCCAGCTCCACGGTGCTGTTGGGTTCTCCCGAGCTGTTGTGGCAGTGGAGGATCTCGGAGCGGACGGCGTCGCCCAGGTTCTCGATAACCAGTTGCCCGTTGCGGTAGACGGTGATCCTGCGTTTGCAGTGCACCAGTCCCCTCTCCATGACCCCCTCGCCGGGCTGGGGTTCGTCAGGAGCCTCCGAGGTCGGGCGGTTTGGGGTGTTGTGCCTGACCCGTAGGATCCTGCCTGGTTTCACCTCCATGAAGCTGTAGCCGTTGGAGGATTCAACGCTGTCCAGTGGCCCCACGGCATTGGTGGCCTTGCCCAGGAGGCAGCAGAGGAGCCCATCGGTGATGCTGTTCAGCATTATGCTCCCTGCAGGGAAACAGTGGGACAGGGGAAGAGTGGGAGTGGGTTAGGTACCAGTTCCAGGACCCACTGGGGGTCCTGGTTGTGGCACAGAGGACCAGAGCCCTCCCCATCTCCTGCCAGCACTGGGGAACTCCACAAGTGAGAGCAGAAGGAGCCTCTGGGGGTACTTAGGGGGGGTGTGGGGGGGTGCTCAGCATTGGGGTCCCCAAACTCACAGCTCCACTCAGCTGAGCTGCTGCACCCAGTAGTCTCCATCCAGCTTTGTCTGAGTCAGTCCCTGTCCCCAGGGTGGTGGCAGAGCCCAGCAGAGCTGGACTCAGGCAGCTGCAGAACCCCACAGACCACCCCACCACCAGGAGCAGGGATGGGAGCTGTGGTGAAGGAAGAATCAGGCAAAGCTCCAGGGCGACGAAAAGGCACCAAATACGGAGCTGAGGAAGGCTGGAGCCGGGGAGATTCATTACTGACCCCAATTAAATGGAAAACAGCAGCCCAACCACCAAAGAAGTGGGTGGAAACAAGTGGAGTGGGAGATGAAGGTTTTCATTCACAAATCAAGGCTGAACAGAAGAGAAAAAGGGTGGAAAACCCCCTCCCCACCTCCCCACAAGGCGGGGGGGGGTAGTGGTTATGGGGTTGTGGCAGTGTCCCCAAGGACCATTCCTTGATGTTGGCTCTCCCAGAGAGGGAGACACTGGGACCACAGATCCCAGCCCAGAGCTCAGAGGTAGGAGAAAAATCTGTGGGCATCAGGGATGGGAGTGGAGCCTGATACCATCCCAGTGGAGACTGGGGTGGTCCCAGTCCGCCCCTGGCTGGCAGCCCAAGGTTCCTTCATTATTGATGAAGTGAAACACAGTGAATTATTGATGCTGCTGGGCAAAGCGGGCGCTGGGGCTGGGGGGGGTGGTGGTGCTGCTCCTGCAGTTCCCAATCTTGTGGGCACCGACCACCCCTCCATGGAGAGGTGGAGGAGGAAAAGTCTGTGCTGGGGGGAGGGAATTTCACAACTAAACCCAACTGATGCTGACTGGAGCAGCCCTTTAGCTCCTCAACATCCTTTGAAATTCATTGTAAAAGGGGGAGGCACTGCTGCCTCCTCCTCAAGAGATCCCCAACCTGACCAGCGTGGCCCCCAGGTGGGAGCTGCCACCCAGTGAGGAGCCCAAACCAACATGTAGCTGGTGGGTTTGCCCAGTATAAACCAGTCTGTTTGCTGGGGGTAGGTGGTCTGGGTGCTGGTTCACCCAGGAAGCACTGCCAGCCCTCGGGGCAGCAGCCAGTGGCTGGTTCTCAACCAGCTCTGTTAGGGATGGTGGCCCCAAGACCCCACCCCAACCCCAAACACCCTATAAGGCTCTGGGTGCTGAGTTGCTGGGCCTGGAGAAGCAGTGAAACTGGTCCTGGGGCTCCCCCCCGAGCTGGGTCAGGGTGGTGCCAGCTGTGCCACTCACTGGGTGCCCTTCCCTGCTCCAGGGATGGACCCATCCAAGAGGATGAGCAAGAACAGGAGATCTCAGATTCCTGGGAAGGAGCAATCAAATCCCAACCTTACTGGTTGTTCAAGGAACTGGGGACCAGACCAGCTGGAGTCCTGGCTGGAAGATTCCCAGTTGCTTCTTCTCCTGCCCTTCGAGCAGCAACTTGGTGCCAGCTGGAAGCTGGGGAATCCAAGCAGACAGGCTGAAAACCCATGGGGAGAGTGGAAATGGGGCAGACTCCAAGCCACACAAGGTCCTACTGGTATCCATGAAGAGAACTGGTGGCCAAACTGCTGTGACATCGATTAACTCCTCAGGATTAACTCGACCAGTTCAACTGATTTACTGGAAGGCTCTGGCAGGCAGTAACTCTGCAGCTCCAGGGGCCCCATGGAGTTGCTCTCCAGCTTCACCAGCTCTGGGTACCAGCCCAGATCCCATTGGAAGAGACTCCAGGCTCAGGATCCTCCATCACAACCACCTCAGCACCAGAATCTTCTGGGGATCAGATAGAGAAACCCCCATTCAAACCTGGTGAAGCCCATCAGTGAGACAGGATGTTCAGTGACCTGATACTGGGGTTACTGGGAGGCAAAGCGCTGCTGTCTCCCACCTCCCACACTCCTCTTCGCCCCCCCCCATTCTGTCTGCAGCCCCAAAACTGTCGAAGGATGTTCCCTCACGATGTGAAAAAGGCTGGAAATGAGAGCAGATGGATGCAAAGAACTTTGTGAAGCTGCTGGTTCCCATAGCAACAGGGGTTTATCCCCCCCCACACCTTCCCTTCCTCCCTTTTCACAACACTCCTCCATCCCAGTTTCCTCTCCGGCAGACAGCGGGGTTTGGGTACCAGTTACGTAAGGCCAGGCACAACAATGAGTCAGATGGTGGGAACCCGCTGTCGGGGTGAAGCTGCCAGTGATCCCAGTGAGTTCCATAAGGACGACGATGCTGTGAGCAGCACCCAGAGCTGACACCTTCCCCTGCTCCATCTCATAAAATCCTAACTGCTCCCAGTAAACTGTTCCCAACAGAGCTGGGATGCTCAAGGGATGCTTAAAGGATTCGTCCTGGGAGAAGAGTTTAGTGTCCAGACCTGGTCCTAGGAGAAGGGTTTAGTGTCCAGTCCTGGTCCTAGAAGGGTTTAGTGCCCCAACCTGGTCCTAGCAGAGTTTAGTGTCCAGACCTTAGGAGAAAGGTTCCTGGTCCTAAGAGAAGGGTTGAGGGTCCAGACCCGGTCCTAGAAGAATCCTGTGAGGGATCCTCCAGCTTCCAGCGCTGGAGGAACAACTCAACTGTGGAAAACAACTCCGTGATCTACTTGGGGCTGCAGCACTTTGGGATTTACACTGCTGTGAAGGAAAATGAGATGGGATGTGGCACAAGGAGGAGTTGCAGAGTGGGAAACCTGATGGGGTGACATCATAGGCAGCCACGGAGGGACACAGAGCCCTTGAGGCTGACATAGAGCCTATGGGGTTGACACAGAGCCTGTGGGGTTCATATGGAGCCTACAGAGGTGATATAGAGCCCATGGGTCTGGCACAGAGCCTGTGAGATTGATACAGAACTTGTGGGGCTGACACAGAACCCTTGGGGTTGATATAGAGCCTGTGGGGTTCATATAGACCTACAGGGGTGAAATAGAGCCTATAAGGCTGACACAGAGCCTGTGGGGTTAACACAGAGCCCATGGGGCTCATATAGAGCCCATTAAGGTTGATGTAGAGCCTGTGGGGCTGGCACAGAGCCTATGGGGTTTATATAGAGCCCATTGGGGTGACAGATCCTATAGGGTTGAAATAGAGCTCATAGGGCTGGCACACAGCCTGTGGGGCTGAGACAGAGCCTATGGGTTCATATAGATCCCACTGGGGTTGATGTAGAACCCACGGGGCTGGCACAGAGCCCGTGTGGGGTACCAGGGAAGTGCTGCTGCCTCATTTACCCCATAGATGTCACACCATGGTGGAGACACATTTATGGCCCCAACAGCCCAGCTGGCTCTTCCCTCACCATGCCCATAAAGAAGAAGGACTGTGCTGCCCCACACAGTGTGGTCCCAACCCCACTGGGTTCACTGGGTCCATCTGATGCCCTAAATGTTCCAGGGGATGACCCAAACCACCTCCTCCTGTCCCTACTGGGGAGACCTTGAATTATGGGCAGCATAATTGGAGATGGTGGCAGCAGTGAGCCCGGCCCTACTGGGAGAAATTCTAGTAAACACTTGGCCCTAATAAACAAGCGAAGAACCCACAAACCTTCCCATGACCCAGCCAGTCCCATCCCAGTGAGGGGCAGGGGCTGAGTATCTGCTAATTCCTTATAAATCCTTGGAGGGTAGATGCCCCATAGCCAGGATTCTCCCTGCCCTTATAATTTATACAGCCCTAAATCCTTTCCCTGTGGGGCTGGTGGTGTTAAGGGAGGGGAAATACAACATTCCCATGGAACAGGAAAATACTGGGATGCTCCTGGCAGCCTCCCCCCATTCCTTCACTCCCAGTGGAGCAGGAGAAACCGCAGCCTCGGGAAATGCATCCAGAAAATGTCTGGTGGAGCAGAAACCCCGCAGCTCCCATCCAGAAAATGGTTACGGGGCCCCTGAATCAGCCCCATAAAGCAAAAGTCCCCTCTTGGAGGGGAGTGTGGAAAAGCCACCTGAGATGCCACCTGGATTTATAGTTGGATGTTGGGATTTATTTGGTTTCAACCAGAATAAAACAGCTGGATTGAGTCTGTTGTAGGGTTTTCTCCACGAGATGGAATTATAGGGCAGGAAGAAGAGCTCGGGGAGGTTTTATCAGCCATACAACTAGAGAACAGCGGATGCAGCCCCTAAATCCTGAGTGTGGGGTCACAGCATCCAAGGGGAACTGCGGGGGGAATCTGTTCCCAAGAACCCGGTGCAGGGGAGTGGGGTGGGGGGGGAAGATTGTCCTCGTTCTAGGTTTTTTAGTGCCGGGTTGGGATCTCTCCAGGTCCTTAAACCCACAAATCAGTGGGGTCAAGAAGCAGTAGGGCAGGGGGAGAGGAGCCATCCCCCTCCCTCCTCTCTTCAGGAAGGACGGAGACCTTGAGAGACAAAAGATTACACAACGCACAGCGGGGGATCCTGTGCCTGACCTCCACCACCCCACATTCC
>JAOXOE010000866.1:2288559-2308547 GCA_028565055.1 Phoeniculus purpureus
TGGAAGGGACCTCAGAAGATCATCCAGTCCAATCCCACTGCCACAGCAGGATCACCTAGATCCAGTCACACAGGAACATGCCCAGGTGGGTTTGAAACATCTCCAGAGATTGAGACTCCACAACCACCCTGGGCAGCCCCTTCCAGTGCTCCATCATCCTCACCATGAAGAAGTTCTTGTACTTTCGATAGTCCTCTTTGGAGAAACATCTTCACAGCTGCTGAGGGTCTGAACCCCTGGTGAATGAGTCCCTCTGGGCTCACTATGGAAAGCTCCTGTATTCGCTGTCACTCACTTGTTTGGCTCAGGATAAGAATCACAGAACATTAGGGGTTGGAAGGGACCTCCAAAGATCATCCAGTCCAATCCCCCGGCTGGAGGAGAATCATCTGGATCACAGAACATTAGGGGCTAGAAGGGACCTTGAAAGATCATCCAGTCCAAGAAAGGCTGCCAGGAGTTACCCAGCTGCATTTGGCTATTCAACAGTTCTCCGTGGTGAGGGGATTGGACTAGATGATCTTTCAAGATCACTTCCAACCCCAATGTTCTGTGATATGAAGGCAATTTATATGAACACGAGACCAGGCACGGGGAGAGCCCGCAAGGCAGAAATGAAGGCGCTCGCTCCGCTGAGCACAGAGAAATTCATCATCTCTCTTGCTACTCATTCGTATTCCTCCTCTTGATTTACTTTCATTAAGCTTCCTTTCGGCTCGCAAGCCTGAAGCAAAGGAAGGGTGTTTCTCCCCCCCTTTCCTTGTAGCAGGAGCAGAAATTGCTCTCCAGGCAGGTTTTTCTGAGGGCTCACAGCTCTTCGCTTAAGTAAAAGGCCTTTGACAGAAATCAGTGAGGAAGGTTCACTGCAGGTTTGAGGGTTTTCTAGCATCGCTCCTACAGCGCTTCAGCTTGAAGGACTCCTCAGTCACAACCTCAGCAGCTATTTCCATCCAGCCATAGATAAGTCACGATAAGCAGAGCTCACTGTGGAACTTGATACCAGAGTCACGCACAGCACCAAGGACGTGAGGGAGGAGCTGGGGTCATCTCGTCCTCCCTTCGCTGCTAACAGCATCACAGCACCCACCGAATGCCTTTTTGTATGTACTTTTGAATTCCAGGGCGAGATCTCATCTCACTCTTCCACTTAATGTCACAATCTGCTTCTAAACTTATTTTTAATCTGAAGTTGCTCAGAGGACACGCTGGGTTCTGAGGAACAGAAGCTAAATAGGTGTTGCTTGGTAGAGGAGTTCTAGTCCCTAAAAGGCTCTCGGTTGGGTACCACAAAGCCTCCTCAAGCCAGCTCTCAGGAGGCACCACAAGGTAATGCATCAACAGAGACACACAAAAACAAGGGGCAGCTGGGCTGCTATCAAGAAACAAAGCAGAAGAAATTAAGAAGCACAGGGTGGAGAAAAGCAATTCAGTTAAATAAAAGGAGCACCAGCATCTGCATCTAACGTGGAGGGCAAGCAGAAGCATCTCAAGGAAGAACCCCCCCACTTCTCTTTGTAGAGCAGTCCTCTGTCTTCTAGCTGTACCCAGAGCACAGCCTATGGCTGAAGGGCTCCTCAGAGCAGAGGTTCTACCCTCACTGAAACCAGCAAGATTTGGGGGTTCTGGGCACCTCTGACAGAGCCTCCTAAAGCTTTGTTGATATCCACATGGGGGCACAGTTGTACTTGCATGAAGTCCCATTGAACTGAGCAGCTCAACAGCCCTCCCACAAAACCCGCGAGCAACAGCAGGGCTTTGACTTCATTGCGTTCAGCACAAAACCCAGCACTCGGCTCGGTCTCATTGTATAGTGTCCGATCAAGCTCCTGTTGCCACCCTCAGCAAGCATCGCCTGCCTCTGCGCTGGTCCTACAGGCACAGCACCTCGGACTGCAGCAGGAAACCCCAACTCAGAGACGAGCGGCTCCAGTCTGCGTTTTCAGTGCAATAACAGAAAACTAGAAGTGGAGCTTCAGATCCTCTACCAGAGGTCTCTTGTGGACTCATAAAGGACCCAGCATCGGCAGATCTGTAGCCATTTAATAAAACACTTCTAAAGACTTACTTTTGTAGAGTCAGGCTAGTACAACATTCATTTGGCTTGAGCTCGGCAAACAGTTCTGGAGTTCCATAAGAATTGGGCAACCTGGGTACTGTCTGGGCACTCCAGCGCCTAACGAAAAGCAACCCGGGGCAACCAAACGGGCAAGAGTTAAAACTGCGTCACAGAGTCACAGCAGCACAGAACATTGGGGGTTGGAAGGGACCTCAAAAGACCATCCAGTCCAGTTCCCCTGCCACAGCAGGGTCAGTCCAGTACTAAGCCTATAAACAATTTCTCTGTCCTAGGAGCAGTCCGCATCCAAGACAAGCACAAGCAGCACAACTTCAGTCAGAAGGCAACAACAGATGGATATAAAGAAGTAGGTATTTTACACGAGAGAGCAAGAACCGAGTCAGTATTTACATCAGAAACATAAACCCCAGAACATTAGGGACTGGAAGGGACCTTGGAAGATCATCCAGCCCAATCCCCCTGCCAGAGCAGGATCCCCGAGATCCAGTCGCACAGGAACTCGTCCAGGTGGGTTTGAAACGTCTCCAGAGAAAGAGACTCCACAACCCCCCCCTCCGGCAGCCCCTTCCAGGGCTCTGGCACCCTCACCGTGGGGAAGGTCCTTCTCACATTAAAACATTTTAAAGGAATTTTTTTAATAGGCTCATAAGGGCCTCGTCTAATTTCTTCTGAAACCTTCAGGATCTTTGCCACAGACTTTTCAGATGGGGCACTAGGAAAGAGCTTCCCTTGAGAGAAAGTAAAATAAAATACACGGTTTTCCACCAATTTCTGACTCCTACAACTGTGCAAGTGGGAAAAACCACTCACTGCCAGCACTTGTCAGGCAGTAACTCAGCTACTACGGAGCCTTAACAGCAAGAAATTAGCAAACACTGAGAAAACTAGTGGTCAGGTTCTGAGAGCAGCACCTACTGCACACGCAAAGACATCACATCTCAGAAAGGAAAACACTGTTTATCAGCCTTTTAATGTCTGGCTGGAGACTTGACTCACCTACAGCCCCAAAAAAGTCACAAACCTCCAACACCACGCCATGGCCAGCAGCAGTCTCACCACCTCCTCAGCCTTTGCTCACTTTGAGAAAAGGTGATGGGAAGGGTGTCACCCAATCTGCAGTGATTCCCTGCAGGTGAACACCTGCAATTACTTGATTGCACTCAGTGGTGGGCACTGGTGTGAACTGGGAGAACTACTGGTCTCTCTTGTCAGGCGCTGGAATGGGCTGCCCAGAGCGGTGGTTGAGTCCCCATCCCTGGATGAGTTTAAAAGATGCTGGAGAGAGCCCAGCACAGAGCCACAGAGATGATGGAGGGAGGGGAGCAGCTCCCTGATGAGGAAAGCCTGAGGGAGCTGGGGCTCTGAGCTTGGAGGAGACTCAGGGGTGACCTCATTAATGTTGATCAAGATGTGAAGGGTGGGTGTCAGGAGGATGGAGCCAGGCTCTGCTCAATGTCATCTAATGATAGGACAAGGGGCAATGGGTGTCAGCTGGAGCAGAGGAGACTCCACCTCAAGTTACCTACTGTTGGGACTGGGTAAGTAACTAGGTAGATATCTACACAGTCAAGGTGCTAGTGTGAGCTCGAACACCGGAAGTTCCCTATCAATATCAGAAGGAACTTCTTCGCAGTGAGGGTGCCAGAGCCCTGGCAGGGGCTGCCCGGGGGCTTGTGGAGTCTCCTTCCCTGGAGATGTTTCAAACCCACCTGGATGTGTTCCTGTGTGACTTGGTCTAGGGGATCCTGCTGTGGCAGGGGGATGGGGCTGGATGATCTTTCGAGGTCCCTTCCAATCACTAATATTCTGTGATTCTCTGGAGATGCTTCAAACCCACCTGGATGTGTTCCTGTGCAGCTGGATGTAGGGGATCCTGCTGTGGCAGGGGGATCAGACTGGATGATCTTTGGAGGTCCCTTCCAATCCCTAATGTTCTGTGAGCATCTCTTTTGGCAGAAGAAATGAGAAGAGCGAGCAGAGAGAAGTCCTGTAGGAAGAGCAGACTGAGCTCAGCACCTTATCTGTTATTTCGTTCACTAATACGGTGACACTCGGCTGGAGTGGAAGGCAACCATCCCCTCTGCAGGGTGGGTGACAAGGCATCTATGCCCGCCGTCGCTGGGCCTCAGTAAATGACTTTCCTTATCTTCCCATTGCATGCCCCCTGCAGACACCGCAGCATTCGCTGTGAAATAAACAAGGGGGGTTTGAAATGTCTGCTGCCAACGTCTTCACGCCGACAGGTCTTCGTGCGGAATTCAGCAACAAATAATGTTCTTTTCCTTAGCGCTCACTGCCCAACAGCAACACTGAGGTTTGTTTAAGGGCAAAACTGAAATGCCTTTGCAGAGCTGTAATGATCTAATCTACATGTGATTAAACGCTCCAGGAAATACCTTGCAGGTTGCCTCACTGATGCCTTGAAAAGCGATTTATAACATGCTACGATATTCGTACTCCTTAGAAACTTGTTTCTTCTCAACCCTCTCAAGCTCCTGTTGTCTGAACTTCATTGCTTTTGTTGTCTTCTTTTGTTGTGCTTCTTCATTGCTCCATTCTCTCAGAGGTGTCATCTGGACCATCTGCAGCCAACCTGGTACCGTTCTATGAAGCATAGAATGGTAGGGGGGGGAAGGGACCTCTGGAGATCATCTGATTGAACCCTACTGCTAGAGCACAGGGTCACTTAAAGTAGATCAGTGCTCAGGCACGTTTCCAATGTCCCCAGGGAAGAAGACTCCACAACCTCGCTGGGCAGCCTGTGCACTGTTAGCCTCACCGTGGAAATTGTTTTCCTTATCACAGCATCACAAGAACATGAGGGGTTGGAAGGGACCTCAAAAGATCATCCAGTCCAATCCCCCTGCCAGAGCAGGATCCCCTAGATCACAGAATCACAGAACATTAGGGGTTGGAAGGGACCTCGAAAGGTCATCCAGTCCAATCTCATATAACTTACCCTAAACATTCAACTTTATTTACGTGTATTGCACCTCCTCCACCTGAACACCATCAGACCACGTTGTCCCACCACATCCATTCACATTCCTCCAAAACAAGAAGTAGCTGCTCAAACAGCAAAGTCAAGCTCGAAATGTGAAGTGGAGGCTTCTCAGGAGACATCCCAACGTGTGCCGGGAGGTGGTCCTCTAAAAAACTGTCAGAGTTACGGAGTCAGAGGTAACGTTTGTAAATCACATTTGCCCAAGTGTCATCGAGTCCAAAACTGTAATGCAAGCAGCCTCGGAGCACTTATCAGGTGACGTGGGCAGCCCAGGTCCACATGCTTGCACTTCTACTGCACTTCAAAGACGAGACTGCTGCTAGCGTCTGGCCCAAATGAGGCAGCTGGTGTTCTGGAGCGCTAACCTCTGCGATGGGAGGCAGCTTGGCACAGGGGAGGTGGTTTCCATCTGCAAATGCAAAAAGGTGTGATTGTGGTTGTTTATCCTCAGCGGAGCTCAGTATTTATTCTTCTTTCTTAATCTTATTGAAATGTACTGTGAACGCAGCGTTGCATCCTGCGCTGAGCTTTGCTGTAGCGGTCAGCAAGTGCAAGCGTCTAGTCCCATCCCCCTGCCACAGCAGGATCCCCTAGCTCCAGTCATTAGGGATTGGAAGGGACCTTGAAAGATCATCCATTTCTTCTCTTTCATGTTTTCCTCTTTAAATCTGTTAAACTCTCCATTATTCCCTTCCCACATGGTTACCTGACATCCTCACTAACAATCTCCTCACAGTCAAGTAATCACACATTTTAGCTCCCCATCTGTTAGGAAAGACTACAGAGCTCTATGAGAAACTCCAGGCTTCCTGTTCTTCCAGTACTGACTTCCAGTTCAGTGCTGGTCCCCTCTCGGGGCAATCTGGTCAACCAGAAGCTGTCCCAAGTCAAGCCAACTCTATCGTGGCATTTCCTGTTATAACCAAACTTCTGGAATCACAGATCACGACTTGGTATCTACATGGTTCCTTCCCTCCCCAAATTAGCCTTGCTCGTACCCTTCAAACCCGCTGCGGACAATTATCTCTGGAGGACAGGCTGTAGTTCCCGTTGCACACTCAGGTCACCACCGCAGTGACAGGAGGGTAAATAAACCGGGAGCGCGCGCTCCGTCCAGGCTGACACCGATGTGCGACTGCTGGCGGCACTGCGTAAGGGACTCTGCTGACACACACGGGCTGCTCAGTACAGTAGCACTCACCTGCACACGCGGGGATGGTGCCTGCCTGGCGTGCCCAAGGGACACTAAGAGTCAGTCACTGGTTAATCCTGCTCATCCTTTTGCATCCTTAGCCCTGTTTTGAAAGTCAGCCTGTTACAAGACACAGGTACAGATTAACAAAAGGGACAATAGAAGTGTCTCACACAAAGGATTTCCCTGGGCTTTAGTCATTTTTTAATTACTTGCTATGATTATTGATTTTTATGATTATTTATTACATTTTCCAAAAGGTTTAATCAGCTCTTTCCCTCTTCCTGCCAAAACAGCCTCTGTCCTTTTGAGACAGACATAAAACCCCCACCCAACAAGCTCGTGTGTTTGTGTGATGTGTTCTTCCTCTTCCTCACCACTGCAAGGGTTCCCAGGGGGATTGGACTGGATGATCTGTCGAGGTCCCTTCCCATCCCTAATGACTGGATCTAGGGGATCCTGCTGTGGCAGTTTTATTCTGGGAATAAAACTGGGGAAAAGAGGAATTTTGATAACTCAAGGAGTATCTTAGGGAAAGTTTAAT
Organism: Phoeniculus purpureus; assembly: GCA_028565055.1. Lineage (NCBI taxonomy): Eukaryota > Metazoa > Chordata > Aves > Bucerotiformes > Phoeniculidae > Phoeniculus > Phoeniculus purpureus. The sequence continues at coordinate 2,295,377 of JAOXOE010000866.1, forward strand.
TCTCCTCTGACAAATATGACTACAGTCTAGTGAAGTTATGGATGTGTTGGCCACTACTGAGGAATCTAATGAGTTTTGCAGATTAAAATGATGTAGGGAAGGGTTAGAGAAGGGCTCTTAATAACAGGTCTCCTGGATCATGGCCGCCTATCACACAACCACAGAACATTAGGGATTGGATCACCCAGTCCAATCCCCCTGCCACAGCAGGATCACCTCGATCCAGTCACACAGGAACATGGCTAGGTGGGTTTGCAATGTCTACAAAGAAGGAGACTCCACAACTCCCCTTGGCAGCCCCTGCCAGGGCTCCATCACGCTCACTGGGAAGAAGGTCCTTCTCACATTGATGTGGAACCTCCTCTGCCCCAGCTCACACCCAGTGCCCCTTGTCCCATCACTAGATGCCCCTGAGCAGAGCCTGGCTCCACCCACCATTCACACATTTATCACCATTGATGTGGTCACCCATCAGTCTCCTATTTTCTAAGCTCCAGAGCCCCAGCTCCCTCAGCAGGGAGATGCTCCCCTCCCTCCATCATCTCTGTGGCTCTGCGCTGGGCTCCCTCCAGCAGCTCTGTGTCCTTCTGGAACTGAGGGGCCCACAACTGGACACAAGATTCCAGAAGAGGTCTTGCCAGGGCAGAGTAGAGGGGGAGCAGCACCTCTCTCCATCTACTAACCACCCCACTTCTAATCCTCCCTAGGATGCCATTTGCATTCTTGGCCACCAGAGCCCATTGCTGGCTCCTGGCCATCCTGCTGGCCACCAGGACCCCCAGGTCACTTTCTCCTCCACTGCTCTCCAATAGGTCAGTCCTCACCTTATACTGGCACCTCCTAAAGCAACACAGGAAGAAGATTTGCAGGACACAACCGAACTCCCTGGATAACAATGATGGATCTGCAGACAGACACCCCTGTCCTGACCATCATTTAACGATCAGGTCCCCAGCGTGACTAAACTCACTTTCCCCAGCCCAGCTGGAATCTCCCACTCAAACACTCCTCTCACCAGTTTGACACCGCTCATCCCATCACCACCAAGCCCTGCCCTACCTGCTTGAGCGAGTGATGCTGCACCATGGAGTCTGCCTTGCTCTGTACGGGCGACGCAGTCTGCTGCAGTATCCTCTGCTCGATCTCCTGCTCCTGCTGCAGCGCTTTGACGAAGGCAGCCTTCAGCCGGTTCGTGTGCTCGGCTTTCAAAGCCTTCTTCTGGTTCGACGTCATGCAGGTCTCACACATGATGGTTCCGTTCTTCTCCTCCCTCCAACGGCAGGTGAAGTCAGTCTTACACTGAGCACACATGTAGGGCTCGCGAGATGATACGGCAATGGAAACTTTACCTGCAAGGGAAAGAGCAGCTTAGCTCAGCCCCATCTGTGGCTTCTAGGGATGAGAACTGCTCGAGAAACCAGCTCCAGACAGTACTGCAGCATTAAAAACAACCCCAGAGCAAAGCCACCACCCTTAAATGTCCTTGTTCTGATGCTTTTTGTGTTACTGAAGCTCTACACTATTTGCTTGGGTGAGTGGGTGTCCTGCAGATCCTCCTTTAGATACTGGGTAGAGAAGTCATTGAGGATGGACAAAGCAGTAACTGATGAGCTCTGGGGAGAACTGGAGGCATTTCAGAGAGATCTTGACCATGAGTCTTGAGCCTGTGAGAATCATCACTTTGTCTTACAGAATCCCAGAATGACTGAGGCTGGAGAAGCCCTCTGAGCTCAGCCAGACCAGACCAGGATCTGGCATTAGGAGAAGCCCTCTGAGCTCAGCCAGACCAGACCAGGATCTGGCATTAGGAGAAGCCCTCTGAGCTCAGCCAGGCCAGACCAGGATCTGGCATCAGTAGAAGCCCTTTGAGCTCAGCCAGACCAGACCAGGATCTGGCATTACCCCTTGGCCACACCAGGGCACACAGCCAGGCTGACTTTCAACACCTCCAGGGATGGGGATTCCACCACTGCCCTGGGCAGTCCAGTCCAGGCTCTGATCCCCCTGTCTGGGAGGAAGGACTTCCTAACACCCAACCTAACCCTCCCCTGGCAGCTTCAGGCTCTGCCCTCTCAGCCTGGTGCTGGTTGCCTGGGAGAAGAGCCTGACCCCCACCCGACTGCAACCTCCCTTCAGGGAGTTGGAGAGAGGGAGAAGATCCCCCCTGAGTCTCCTCTTCTCCAGGCTAAACACCCCCTGCTCCCTCAGCCTCTCCCCATCAGCCTTTCCCTCCAGTCCCTTCCCCAGCCTTGTTGCTCCTCTGGACCTGTTCCAGCCCCTCCATCTCTTTCTTACAGTGAGGGGCCCAGCACTGCCCCCAGCACTTGAGGGGAGCCCTCGTCAGTGCCCAGTACAGGGGGAGAGTGACGTCCCCAACGCTGCTGGCCATACTATTGCTATTCCAAGCCAGGCTGGCACTGGCCTTCCCGGCCACCTGGGCACCCTGCTGGGCTCCTGTTCAGCCAGCTGTCACCCAGTGCTGCCAGGTCCCTCTCTGCTCAGCCACTCACCCCCCAGTCTGCAGCTGCAGGGGGTTATTGAGGCCAAAGTGTAGGACCCTGACGCCCTGTTAACCCTCATCCCATCATCCTGTGGTTTAAATGTCTTTTATGATTTAAATTCTAATTCAATTTTAATTGACTTAAGTCAAAGAGTTTGTAGATTATTAAAGGAGGGGAAGCGCAGAAGTGGCAGAGGGTGACAACAGCCTCCTGCAACATCGCTGCAGGTTCTGGGGAAGGTCCCGTCCTGTCTCTGAGGATTATTGATAACGTTCAACTCACCTTGAGTCTCCAGCAAATTCTGCACCACTTCTTCCAAGCCCACTAAGTAAATGAATTCGTTATTGGCGGCACTGGGCAGGAAGTTCATCTCCGGCGCCGGCGGCTTGGGAGGAGGAATCTCCAGCAGTGTCTTCTCCAGCTGCTTGCGCAAGGCCAGCTTGGCGGCAGCTTGGCGGCTGGCCGGCGACTCGTTGGAGTTGACGATGGAAGCGGCACTGGTCGTCGTAGCGTTGGCCTGAGCCGACGACACACTTGTACCTTTGATTGAGGTGGGAGAAGCCTGGAAGGGAACAGGACAGGACCGTGAGCAGCAGCAGATGGGTTGGTGCTCTGGGGTGTTTGGGCACCTCGGTACAAGAAGGATGTTGAGGTGCTGGAACAGAGGAGAGCAGCTGGGCTAGGGAAAGGTCTGGAGAAGCAGCTTACGAAGAGCAGCTGAGGGAACCAGGGCTCTTCAGTCTGAAGAAGAGGAGGCTGAAGGGAGACTTTACTGCTCTCTACAACTCTCTGAAAGGGCAACGTACAGAGGCAAGTGCTGGCCTCTTCTGACAAGTAAACAGTGATAGGACTAGAGGGAAAAGCCTAAAGCTGCATCAGGGGAGGGTTAGGCTGGACATCAGGAACTATTTTGTCTCTGAGAGGGTTGTAAAGCACTGGAAGGAGCTGCCCAGGAAAGGGGTTGAGTCGCAGAATCACAGCGTGTTAGGGATTGGAAGGGACCTCAAAAGACCATCCAGTCCAATCCCCCTGCCACAGCAGGATCACCTAGAGCCAGTCACACAGGAACAGCCCAGGTGGCTTTTAAACATCTCCAGAGAAGGAGACTCCACACCCACCCTGGGCAGCCCCTTCCAGGTCTCTGGCACCCTCACCAGGAAGAAGGTCCTTCTCATATTGATGTGGAACCTCCTCTGTTCCAGCTGACACCCACTGCCCCTTGTCCTGTCACTGGGTGCCCCTGAGCAGAGCCTGGCTTCATCCTCCTGACACCCACCCTTTCCACACTGATCAACATCCATGGGGTCACCCCTCAGGCTGCTTTGTTCCAAGCTCAAGAGCCCCAGCTCCCTCAGCCTTTCCTCATCATGGAGATGCTCCACTCCCTTCATCATCTTTGTGGCTCTGCACTGGACTCTCTCCATCAATTCTATGTCCTTCTGGAACTGAGGGGCCCTCAAGTGGACACAAGATTCCAGGTCTCACCAGGGCAGAGCAGAGAGGGAGCAGAACCTCTCGATCTCCTAACCACCCCCATTCTGATCCACCTCAGCATGCCGTTGGTCTCGATGTCCCTTACTGTGTTTAAAAGTCCTACAGATGAGGCGCTCAGAGATCTGTTTTAGGGATGGCAAATTATGGAATCATTATGGCTGGAAAGGACTTCCAGGATCATCAGGTCCATAAAGATAAGAGTAGGGTTAAAGGTTGGACTTGATGACCTCGCAGATCTTTTCCAAGCTAAACGTTTCTGTGGTTCTGTGATTCCTCTGCTCCTGAGATCTGCAGACAAGACCCAACCACCTGCCTCTGGATCTTGTTTTTGCAAACAGATCACAACAGACAGGTTTCCAGCCAACCTACATCTTGTGATGGAGGTTCCCCACCACCTAACGCTCTGATTCTGGGTCTGAAGGACTCGGTGTTTCTTGCTGATCAGTTTTACGAAGCAGGTTTTAGAAAGTCTAAAAGACAGAGTCAAAAAGAAGCCCCTTTCCCTTAGGATTTTGTCAAAGCACTGACTTGGGTGCTGCTGTCAGTGGCTGTTTCAGTGCCTCTCGGTGGTTCTCTTTTTCCAGAACAGCCCCGTTTCTGTGTCTTAAAGATGAGAATCTTCTAAGGGGCAACTTCCTATTGAAACAGCCAGTGTGAACCACTCGGTTCACTGAGATCTTCCCAGTCTCTGTCCTGATTTTCCTCATTCCTGTCTGCAGGAGGTGAATGGGACCAGAGAAAGGGGAAGATCACAGAGCAGCAATAAGCAACCACACAGTCCTTAGAGGACAATCAGATAGGGCAGCCCTCACAATGGGTGATTACAAACCACCTCTGCTCCTCCCTAAACCCCGTAGGGAACCCACCTGCGGGATGTTGACGAGCAGACTGGTGTTGGGCACGTTGGCGACACGGATCAGCCCCTGCTGGATAATCCTCTGGCCCTGGATCTGGACGCTGGGGACGGAGGCGCGCGGAGCCAGCAGCAGCGGCGGCGGCCCCGTGCTGGAGTGCTGTCGGATGTTGTGGATTTGCTGGGAAGACACAGAAATGGGCTGATGTGGATGGTGCCAGGGGCAATGGGGAAGGAGTGGGAGTGATGAGGAGGGAGCAGGAGCGGGGAGGCAGCGGGGGGAGTTGAACAGGATGACATGAGAGTGGAAGTGAAGCAAGGCAGGGGACGCAAAGAAATTGGGACGGTTAACAGCTGGGTCATAACGGGATGGTTTTCCCTTTCCCTCTGCCTGAGTGAGGAGAGAGCTGCTCTTACTTGAGGCTGTTATGGCCAAATCACAGCACCACAGAGTGCTAGGGATTGGAAGGGACCACAAAATATCACCCAGTCCCATCCCCCTGCCACAGCAGGATCCCCTAGATCCAGTCGCACAGACACATGGCCAGGTGGGTTTTAAATGTCACCACCTCTGTGGCTCTGCGTTGGGCTCTCTCCAGCAGTTCTGTGTCCTTATGGAACTGAGGGGTTCAGAACTGGACACAAGATTCCAGATGTGGTCTCGCCAGGGCAGAGCAGAGTGGAGAAGAACATCTCTCTGTATACTAACCACCCCTCTTCTAATGCACCTCAGGATGTCATCTGCCTTCTTGGCCCCTTGGCTTCTGGCCATCCTGCTGCCCACCAGGACCCATGGTGGGTCCCTTTCTCCTACACTGCTCTCCAACAGCTCAAAGTTTCCCATTCCCACCTCTTGCTCAGCCTGGAGCTGTTACACTCGTTTAGTCAGGAGGCACCAGAAAGCTGCTCCTTGGAACTGAGGGTTTTCTCTGCACTTGGAACAGAAAGAAAATGAAATAACCATGTCTCTACCTCCCCCCCTAACACCACAGCTACAAGCAGGACTGGCACTGCAGAGTAAATCCCCATTTAACAAGGAAATGGGTTTTTAACTGGTAGCCCCAGCTGTACAGGACAGTATCAAACTGAACACTGCTCTGCTCCTGTCTTCTGTTTCAGGTGACAGAGATCCAGCAAGGCAGCACTTCCAGTCTTCCCATCAACTATCTCATTCCTGCAGCCCCTCTTCCATCGCAACATAAACCCAACGAGCTCAAACCCCTCAAGTTTCATCATCTGAAACAGTGAAACTGATAGAACACGAAGGATGATGAGGGAGGAAAACAGAGGAACAAGGGGCTCTGTTTCATTTCCTCTGCTGCTGCTCTCCTGCAGAGCGGGTGAAAAGCTGGAAGGCTGAACCTCAGGAAAGGCAAAAGGGTTTGGAGTGGCTGAGGGACAGCAGCTCCGGCAGGATCCTGCATCAGGAGTCTCTCCTGCCTCACTGGAAGTGTTACAGGACAGCACAATACACAAACTGGGATGGTGCTGGACCTTCCAGTAACATCCAGCTGTATTAAGAGATTCCAGACACGCAGAGGGGTGGCTAAGGAAAGAGTTAAGGTGCCTTAGAAGGAAAAGCAGAGTTACCACAAGGCAAACCCTTACCTGTGCTCCTCTGACCAGAGGTGGCATCACTATCTGCGTGTTCTGCTGCGTTCCTAACTTTGAAGAAGTCTGCTGGCCTCCACGGACCAAGGGAGGAGGAATAACAGTGCCTGGTATGCGGGTAGAAGAGGTCTGCAAGACACAACACAGTGCTCTCACACCGCTTTGCTCCAGCGTGTCTCCACTCACGTTCTCTTGGGCGGCTCAGAGCACCGCTAGAGCTGCATCTCAAACTTCACGCAGCGACAAGAGATGCGATGGTAGTCCCTGGCTACCTGCTCAGGGCTTGTTCTCTCTCATCCTGCATAGGATTCAAAGCGTGAGAGGAGCAGCCCCGACCAGATCTCTCCTCAAGTGCAAGAGCTCTGGAGCTGCTGTGTGGCTTCACAGTCACACCATAACCCAGTAGGAGATGGGGGGGTAACACCAGTGAGCTCTCTGCTCTGGCTAGTGGGACGATGAGGTGTCAGACTGGAGACAACGGGAAGGCTGCAGGATATGGGATGGCCAGGCTGGCTTTGGTGCAGTCAGGGATCAAAACTCCAGGCTTTGGTGGGGAGGAAGAGAACAGGGAAACACAAACTGGTGCCTTCAACGAGAAAGCAGCTGGAGATGCAGGAACTGGTGTGGGGAGCAGACTGGGCAAGTGTGTGTGCGTGGGAAGGGGAAAAAGACAGGAAAAGGGGAAAGCTTCAGGAAAAATGGAAAAGAAGAGGAGTCAGACTGAAGAAGTTTGAAAAACTGCTGCCCACAGTTTGGGGCTGGGCAGCAGGAAATCCTCTGAGTTCCTCTGATGGACCTCGTGCTCCTGCAGCCATGGACGCCAGGGGCAATCAGGCTGGGAAGTGCTCAAGAGCTGCAAACCCCTTCACAGGATTCGTGTGGCTTTACAGGTCTGGCCTCACTCAAACCCCAAACTGACCATCAGCTCTGAACGAAGACTCTACCCCCACTGCAGCTCCCGTCTTCCCAAAGCACTGCATGTCCACGCCTGGATGGATCCCAGCAGCTGGGAAGGTCTGGCTGATGTTAACCCCTCCATGCAGCCATTAGTAGGGTTTGCCCAGTCAAGCAAAAGCAGCCGGAGGTTAATTGGCCCAAACAGCCCCAAATCAGCCAACAACTGTGGATCTGAGCTCTTAGCTCGCAGCTCTCTGCTCTGTCCAACGCACTGTCTGATCTGAAGGTTTAATTCGGGGTCCAGTTCCTCTGGAAGTGCTGCAGGGAAGGCAATTTTGCCTCAAGGAAGAGGCTTCCTCCAGCTGTCAGACTGCTTTAGGTTCTGCCAGACTGGGATTTACTCCTTCCCTCGAGCACCAGCATTTGGGGAGGGTCTCAAACAAAGTTGCCACGTGCCAAGGAAAAGCAGTTCTGATGTCTGCCTGTGATTAACCCAAGGTAAAGAACCCCAAACGTTTTAGATTCTAAAGGAAAACAGCCTCCTTCCAGAGGAAGATTAGGTTGACAGATGTCAACTGCCTCTGCTTTGGGGTTGTTTTTATTTCCTTCCCCCAGACTTTCCAGCATCTCATTTCATTTAGTTCAAACCGAGATCTTTCCTGCCATCGGGTGCTGTTCAGCCACCAAGTGAGATGAGAAGATCACAGGATCCACTCAGCTCTTACGATTAATCACTGAGGGCACAATGAAGTCTCTTGAGGGAACAGCAACAGGCTGCCACAGGATTTCTGACCTAACCCCAGGGCATCTTCTCCTGCCACAGGCTCTAGTGCAGGGTGGACTGGCCAGCAGAGTGGATCAGGACCATCAGCCGCTGACAGACACCCTCCTTGTATCTCTCACACCAGTTGTTGTATAAAAACCTTACAGTGGGGTTTTGGTAGTCAAAAAAAAAGTGATGGGATGGTCTTTCCTGTGCTGGGAACCTCCTTCTGTGCTCCATGTGCCCTGAGCCTGACAGCCTGACCCACCCCACTGACCTGCAGGGATGACTTGCCAGCAGGAACACTCTGCGGTCCCCGCACCAAGGGCGGAGGGGTGGCCACAGCACTCCCAGAGGAACCAGCAGGCTGGAAGAGGAAAAACAAACCAGAAAGAAAGCAGAGGAGTGAAGGGTATCAGCAGAATTCCAGAGGCTAAGGGAAGAAAAGTGTTTTTACCTCCTCACACTTCAATCTTAAGAGAATCTTCCAAGAACTGGGGGATTCTCCCTCCCCCCAGCATCTCCCCATGCGCACGAAAACCAAGGGAACGGTTAGCCAAGTCAGGGTTACACCAGGAAAATAAAACACCAAAAGCAGAGCAACGTGGAAGTGTGTTTTACAGTCAGCAGAGAGCCCATTTCAGTCTGTCCCACCAGTAGGACCAGTCTCAGCTGACCAGGTTTGAGTGGAAGAAAGGTTTAGGACAGAGATCGCAGCCATTAGGATCGCACTCTCGTTAGTTCAAACAGCCAGAGCTCGTTGCCCAGCAGCAAAGTGAGTGAGGCGAGTTCTTTAGGTTTAATCCCATTTTCTGGGGACTGGAAGACACCAGTAAAACCAGCAAAACCCAGCCAAGGGAGCTGTGCTAACACCAGCTGCACCTCACCCCGTCACAAACCCCATCGCACCTGGAAAAGGAAAAGGTTTTGCTGCTGTTAGCTCCTGGGGATGTAGCTTGTGCCTGGACAGCAGCTCACGGGGTGCTCCCATCCCTCTCTCTGCTCTGCTTCTGCCACCCTCCTCCTCCTCCTCCTCCTCCCTGCAGTACCAGCCCTGACATGTTGGGCTGGAGGCAGCTCTCTGCACTCTGGGCTATCACTTGTGGTTGTGTGACACAAGGAGAGGAGGAGAAATAAGAGGAAGGGAGTTCAGGAGCTGGGGGTGACAGGGCTGACCCATCCCCTCATGTTGGGAATGCTGAATCGTGCAGGGACCCACAGGCAGGAGCTGCAGTCAGAGCTGGGCTACTGCCACACAGCACAAGCTGCCAGCTCCCAGAGCCCAGCAGCCCAGGGCAGGGCTCCTCTCCTTTAAACACAACCTCTACATGGCTGCTAAGGACTGGCTGGGGTGGTTAGTAACTGGGGATTTGTTGAATTCATAACTGCAGCTCAGCTTTAACACAAAGACCTTCAACTTCTGAACAGAGTCCATAGAATCAGCCACCCCGGCAGGAGAACAGAGGAGGAATTCCACCAAACCCGTGCGACACAAACTGCTGGGAACCCCACGAGAAGTGAAAGACACTGTGTTTGAAAGGTGTTTTACATCCTGGAGGTCACAGCTGCTGCTGCAGTTAGGTCAAACGTTCTCCCTTCTGTTTCAAAAGACGAGAGGCTGAGGATCTGTAGGACAAGAATTACCTTCTGAGTAGTGGTCTCCTTCTGGATCTGACTCTGCCGGAGCTTTTTCAATAGAACAAGTTTTGCTTCTTCTAACCGTAACTCTTCTTTCAGCTGCTTGATCATCCTCTCACGCTCCTCCGGGCTGCTTTTCTGCAGTAGGGGATGGAAAAACAGGGATAGGGGAGAGGGAAAGAGGCAGGTAGCAGACAAGTTAGGACAAGAGCTCGGAGCGTTGCGAGTGTCGTGTGCGTCGAAACATCGCTGACGTGGTCGCAGTTACAGACACAAACCCAGTGTGGGGAAACAACTCAAAGGCAAATAGTTCTGGATTGATTCTCAAGGAGTTAATAAGGGTCTGGAAAAATTATTGTTAGTATTGAGACTGGTCAGCCCAGCCCAGGACCTAACATCACCCCAGCGGCCAGACCAGGGCACTAAGGACCACAGCCAGGCTGGCCTTCAACACCTCCAGGGATGGGGACTCCACCACTGCCCTGGGCAGTCCAGTCCAGGATCTGATCACCCTTTATGGGAGGAAGGGCTTCCTAACATCCAACTTAACCCTCCTTTGGTAGCTTCAGGCTCTGCTCTCTCAGCCTGCTGCTGGTTGCCTGAGAGAAGATCCTGACCCCCACCTGACTACAACCTCCCTCCAGGGAGCTGGAAAGAGGGAGAAGGTCCCCGCTGAGTCTCCTCTTCTCCAGCTAAACACCCCCAGCTCCCTCAGCCTCTCCTCACCAGCCTTTCCCTCCCTGAATGTTTGTAAACTCCTGGATCCACCCGACTCTGTGATGGCAGGAGGGAGGGCTCTGTCTCACTCACCATGAGAGCCTCCGCGTTGGTCTCTTTTAACGCTATTTTGGTTAAACCATTCATCCTAGGGCTAGAAGGTTCATTGTCCGACAGCACGATCACATCTGGTGAAGGGACCCTCTTCTCTCTCTTTACTTCACTGCAAATGAGAAGAAACACAAATTGAAGTTAATGAACACAAGCAATCAAGGAAAAGTCACTTCATTTGCAGCCTCCTGGCTGGATCAATCCCAAATCCCTCCAATCCTGAATAAACTGACACAGATGAGCTCAGCTTCTGCTTTTCCTGAGGTTATCCAGCCTCCCAGGACAGATCCATCTCCTCTTTTTCTTTGTTTCTGTCCCACCACCTTCAGAACCAGGATCTGGGATTCCAAATGACAGACCAGAGCCAGGTCTGGTCTCTAGTTCAGAGCCACGTTTGCCGCACAGGATCGCCAAGAGGTCGAGCAGCAGCTTCTCAGAGCGAGAGAGTGAATCTGTACCTGCCCTGGGATTGACTGCAGCAGGAGTTTGAGAAGGAGGTGACTGGGTTTGGCTTTCAGGAGACCCAAAGCCAGCAGCAGGAACAGTCTGCACAGAGAAGCTGCTGGGTTAGGGTTAGGTGTCAGCCAACCACCACCTTCATTAGGAATTCAATGATTCTGAGCTCTACAGTGGATTTGATGGATATTTGATGGATAAGGAGCTGGCTGGCTGGTGGCAGCCAAAGACAAAGGGCTTCCCAACATCCTTCCTGGCAGCTTCAGGCCCTGCTCTCTCAGCCTGCTGCTGGTTGCCTGGGAGAAGAGCCTGACCCCCACCTGACTACAAACCCCCTTCAGGGAGCTGGAGAGAGGGAGAAGGTCTCCTCTGAGTCTCCTCCAAGCTAAACACCCCCAGCTCCCCTCATCAATCTTTCCCTCCAGTCCCTTCCCCAGCCTCGTTGCTCCTCTGGACCCACTCCAGCCCCTCCATCTCTTTCTTGATCAATGGCTCAGTGTCCCAATAGAGAGAGGTGATGAGTGCTGCTCCTCAAGGGTCTAGACTCAGACCAGTGCTATTTAACGTCTTTGTTGGCATCACAGACAGTGGAACTGAGTGCCTCCTCCATCAGTTTACTGATGGCACTGAACTGTGTGGTGAAGTCAACACCCTGGAGGGAAGGGAGACCATCCAGAGGGACCACGAGAGGCTCCAGAAGTGGGCTGTGCAAACTGCATGGAGTTCAACAAGGGCAAGGGTCTGTCCCTGGGTTGAAACAATCCCATGCACCAGTACAGATTGCAAGGAGAAAGGGTTGAAGACAGCCCTGAGGACAAGGGCTTGGGGGTAGGGCTGGAACAGCAGTTCAGTGAACAGTCAGTGAGCGCTGGCAGCTCAGAGCCAACAGCATCCTGGGCTGCAGCAAAAACAAGCAGCAACAGTTGGTCAAGGGAGGGGATTCTCCCCCTCTACTCTGCACTGGTAAGACCCTACCTGCACTACTGGGTCCAGTTCTGGAGTCCCCAACATCAGAAGGACACAGAGCTCGTGAAAGGGGTCCAGAGGAGAGCAACAGCTCAGAGGGCTGGAGCACCTCCCCTCTGAGGACAGGCTGAGCAAGCTGGGGTTCTTCAGCCTGGAGAAGAGGAGGCTCCCACATGACCTTCTAGCAGCTTTCCAATCTCTGAAGGGGGCTACAAGAAAGCTGGGGGAGGGCTTTTCATGCGGGTGGTAGCAAGAGGACAAGTAGAAAGGGTTCCAGACTTGAAGAGGGGAGACTGAGGTTGGACATGAGGAACAAACTCTTTGCTGTGAGGGTGGGGAGATGCTGGAACAGGCTGCCCAAGGAAGTTGTGGCTGCCCCATCCCTGGCAGTGTTGAAGGCCAGGGTGGCTGGGGCCCTGAGCAGCCGGCTCTAGTGAAGGTGTCCCTGCCTGTGCAAGGAGGTTGGAACTGGGTGATCTTTAAGGTCCCTTCCAACCCTGGCCATTCTATGATTCTATGAGACGTGATTGGGATGTAAAAGCACTCCAATTGAATGCCAACATAAAAAACAAGAGGCAGAGTACATCCAGCCCATCAAAAGTAAGTGGTAAAGTTTGAAGCTCAAGAGATAATGAAGTCCTCTAGATTAAGTAACTGATAGGCATTTAGCAGGATGAGTCCTAACTGTACAGTCTGGTATCCTGATTACAGGTTAGAATCATAGAATCATCATGGCTGCAAAGGGCCTCTAGGATCATCAAGTCTAGGCTCCTACTGTCATCACCAAGGAAGACTGAACTGCTTATTAACTCAGGCACTAGGACACAGACTTCACATTGTTTTTTGTGGCTAATATCCTACGGTATTTGAAAAGAAAATGATACGCTGTTCCCTTGCCTTCTGAAGTGTCTGCCAGTCATACTGCAGGAATTATGGTTCCAGTTTCACCATCTCTTTAAGGCAGTATGTGAAGGGAATGCTGCCAAAACAGGTCTTCCCACCTGCTCTCATCTTCTTACCAGCATTATTGAACTGGTAAAGTAAGGAGAGTTTAAGATGTCTCCTAAAATCACAGAACATTAGGAACTGGAAGGGACCTTGAAAGATCATCCAGTCCAATCCCCCTGCCACAGCAGGATCCCCTAGATCCAGTCGCACAGGAAC
>JAOXOE010000866.1:2327701-2348104 GCA_028565055.1 Phoeniculus purpureus
CGTTTTCCCGCCCACCGCGGTTGCCAGGCAGATTTAGGGACCGCCGCACACGCACGCCTGGCCCCGCCCCCGGGGCGTGGTGTTCGAGCGGAGTGGGTGGGGTTTCTTTATTTAAGTGAACTGACAGCTACACCACCCAATGAAGAGCTGGAGCTTCCCCATCGTTAGCCAATCGCTGCTAAGTACTCGTCTTCCTCCCCGCCCACGTCCTAAGCTATGAGGCGGGGCGTGAGTTTTGATTGACGTTCACCGTAGCCAATAAATGGTTGTGGACTGAGGGGTCACAGCCAATGAGCGTGAGGTGGGCGGGGATCCCGGGGGGGGCCCTTATCCGGCAGCACCGGCTGCGCTGGGGCCGCTGATAGAGGCGGGATAGGGGGCTCGGAGGCCTCAGACGGGTGATCCCGGGCCCGGAGGGGGATGTGCCCCTTCACTCCACGGGTGGGTTATCTGGTTCCACCCGGTGCAGAGAAGTAACAACAAAGGAATTAATCCATTAATTTTCCTCATTAGCCCTAAACGGCCTCCTGAGTCGCCGGCCTGGGCCTGGCCGTGAAGCTACGGGAGCTTCTGCACTGCCGCTTTCGCTCTTTCAAGGGCGGGGAGGGACGTTGTGTTGAGTAGGAAGAAAAAAATAAAACTAGGGTGAAGTGGGTTTATAACAGGGTGAATAAAGTGACGGGAACCAACCTCGCAGTAGATGTTCTCCGTGTGCAGCTTGGTATCGGGCTGTTGAGGTGCTTGAGGCAAAGTGGTTGGGTGAGAGAGTGTTCGTTAGGATCATTCGTGGCTGTTAATGAGTAGAAATTGGTTCCATGAGGATCGAGAGGGCAGAAGAGCAGCAGAACCAGAGCTGGACTTGAGGCCTCATCCCTTACTCTCCAGCAGGAAGGCTCCAACCCTTGTCCTCTGTAGCTGTTCTCTGCTTCATCCCTTCAATCACCAACATTGTGCTCAATCTCCTTTGTTAAGGGAGAACACGAGTTTTGTGGTTAGAACCTTCCTGTGCCGTTTGAGCTGTGAACAGCTACCAAAGGGTTAAGACAGCAGTTCACGCCCTGCTCTTCCTCCAGGTTAGTGACTTCTCTGAGAGCTCTAAAAGCCACTGGCTTCACCTCAGGCCATTCTTCACTTGACGGTTAACTACTGAGGGCTGGATCCTTGTGAAGTGGAGCTTTAATCCCCACAGGAACACAGGCAGATGCTGCAGCTCCATTGCTCCCCTTGCTGTGTCATCAGAAGACTCTCCAAACAGGTTTAGCACAAGGTGCATTTTATTACCGAGAAGTTGGGCAAAGGTAGCGCCAGAAATGTCTTCGGTAACTTCTTCCTCATCCAGCTTTGCCAGAGTTTTACCTAGGTACTGGGAAGCTTCTCTGTGTGCAAAGGCAGTGCCCAGCAGTCCCAGCAAACACTGGAAGGTCCCTTTTCCCCTTCTTACATGGAATAAACTTGTAACTTGACAAAAGCAAAGCTGTTGTACAGCAGACTGGCAGCTGAATTGTGCCTTGTCAGCCCATGACGAGCTGCTCAAACTCAGGATGCATCTCCAGGTCTATGAGGCAAGCACCAAACTCCTTTACCTGTTGCTGATGGATTCAAGAGGCATTTGACAGGGAGTTCTGCCACCAGGCACTTCCTTGGCCAGGAGAAGACTCCAGCATCAGCCCAACGAAGCAGAATGGGGTGAAAGTGATGAGCGCTCAGTTTACGCCGGATGAAATCAGAACAATTCCAACTCCAGGTGCCTGTCCAATTCTCTAAAGCCTTGTCTGCTCCCAGGTTTCTCCATTGCAAATTCCAGGCATCTTCTCAGCTGTCTCCTTATGAAGGTGAGCGGTTGGGTGGATGTCTCCAAGCAGGAGTTTCTGCTTCTGGTTGCAGGCAGCACTGTGATCTGTTCCCACTCCCCCTAGCACCCCCAGTGTGCCCTCCTGTCCCACAGCCAGGACAGAACCTCCAACACTTTCCAATAGGATTAAATTGCTGTCACGACATGAACTGGGGAGGGGGCTGCCTGCAGATCAGCTGAAGGAATTAGTTCTACAAAACTGCTAAAAGAAGTAAAATTAAAACTTTATTTAAAAAAATCTTCTAATATAGAAAACAAAGAGGAGACAAAGGCAGCAAAGTGATGCCCCGCTTCCACCTCAGGACATGAGTTACTATATTTACAGCGTCAGGAAGGAGCAGGGGCAGAAGGTACAAGTCCTGCTACTGGAGGGAGAACTAGGAACACTCAACACCTCAAACAAACGGGGACAGAACATTAAAAGGTTGCTGCGGGGAACAATTAAATACACTGGGCTAAGAAAGACAGTAGAAGAGCACAGATGGGTGTGGGAGTTCAACCCGAGTTCTCCAAGGGTTCAGTACAGCCTGAACTACCCACAGCAGTAAGCCAGGGCATTGCTGAACTCCTTCCATCCTAACGAGAGTTTTTTGGAGAATTTGGGGGTAAAAAAACCACCCTAAATTGAACAAAACTGAAAACAATGAAGTGACCTGGGGACACCTGAGGCCCCCAACATCTGATCAACCCTGCTCTCAGTGCAGGGGTGTGTGGGGGGGGTGGATCTCAACTTTAGTTTAGTTTAGTTTTTAATTCCCCAGCTGCCAGACTAGGGGAGATTTCCTGTGTCCGTGGGCTTTTCTGCTGTTGCAATGAAGGAGATGAGAACTAACCACATGCAGCCCCCGGGGGGGGGCTGCATTCGCTATACACAGACAAGGTTTATTTTACACTATCTACAAAACCAGGGGATTAGATGCTTCTTCTGTGTGAAGTTCTTGCTACTCATTTAAAAAATACTAGAGGAAAAAAACCCCAACCTGTACAGTTCTCTAAATTACAGCCTTAGAAGAATAATTCTCTCTGTTTTTTTTATTCTTTTTTATTTTAGAAGTTCCGAAAAGACTTTGTTGTTCGGGAGGTTTTTTCTATAGAGAGTTAAACGATAAAAACCCCGAGATTAGAAAGATCTCAATTCAAATCAACTTCCCCAGCCCCAAGCGCTTCACAAGAACCTTAGTTGTAAACTGTAAACGTCTAGGTTTGGTTTTGTGTGGGGTTGGGGTTTGTTTTTTCTCCCGTTTTCAGCTTTACATTGGAAAATTAGGAAGAACTTCAGTTCTGAGGTCCTTGTTTTTTAAATCTCTCGCTACGTACAAAAGATACTGAAAAGCAAAAAAGACTATTAAATAATTTAATATACAAGTGTCTTTAAAAAGCTCTGTCCGTTGTAACAACTGTACATTGGAATTCGTAGAGATAGAAAAAAAATCACCCAGTTTCTTTGCAAATTTACATGATCTTGTTGGTTTTGTTTCTTTGCAAATTCGGCCATGGGAAGAGGATTCAGGGAAACCAGAGAGGTGAGCAGAGAAAAAAAAGAGCCAACCCCCTGCTGCTGAAGCCGGCTCCTCACACAGGGTTGTTCCTCCTGACCACACTAAGGTTCTCTGTCCCCACCCAGCGCTCCCCTCCTGAGAGCAGGGCGACCACGAGAAGCCAGAGAACTGCCACACAAACTGCTGTCCCGCAACAGCACTGGGCGCTGCCGGCTGTCGCTGCTCTAAGCTCGGCCCAAACCACAGCTCTCGAGTCAGGATGTTTGACCATTGCCTTGTAGAAGCTCTTTTGTAGCTGCCGCTACAGCAATTCCTTGTCGTTGCGAAGGGTAAAAGTCAGGTAAAAACCAGCCTCAGGTTGGGTGATAAAAGACCAAGAAAGGAGGGTATTTGGGTTCCTGAAGGGGACTCGAGTAGATGTACATCTTTTTAGTCACTTCCTCAGCTGCTAGGGGCACTGTTGAGAAACTGGCATTTAGGGGCTTCCAAACAGTTCTTGCAAATTAATGACTTTGAGAGGGGAACGGAGAGAGATGCCGCTCCTCACACTGACAACAAGGAAAGAAGAAACAGCCCCTGTGGTGTGAAGATTCCCAAGATGGGATCTACCTGACCAAAGGCTGAGCACAGGAGCTGCTGAACTGGGCTGTCCCAGGCCACGAGGAGTGAGCAGGGACCCACCTCCTCTCACCATGAGCCAGGGTGCTGCCAGCCCAGCAGGTTCTGTGGGAGCACCAGGGCCGGCTCTGCGATCCAGAGACTTCAAGGGGACAGGAGACAGCATGAGCTGGGGGACAGAGCAGGTTCTGGCTGTGGGTACCAACAAACACCCTGTGCGCCAACTCACCACCTTCTTTGCTATGTTTTGAGCTCTAAGGGAGATTTGAAATGGCATCGCGCGTCCAGGAGAGGAAACAGAACATCCTATTAGGGTAACTGGACAAGGATTTGTCCCTTCAACATCACTCAGCAGTAAAACGGAGCGGTTTGAGTTTTACAAAGCAAAGGGCTCTGGGAGCTGCTGCCGGACAGGGGGACAAGATAGGAAGGACCACTGGGGGCTGGACTAGCTGACCTGTAGGGTACTTTTCCAAGCCAAACCACGCCAGGAGTAACATTTCACCGTCTTCCTCCCACAAGAAAAGTTCTGAAAGCATTTCCTCTAAAACATTCTCCTCCTCCTCTAGAGCAGAAGGAGCTATCACAGGAAGCCCTACACAAGTTAACTTCTCTGGCAGATTCCTTTTCCCTCCTTGTCTTGGGGAGATAAATATGCAGAGCTACCAAGAGAGAAAAACACCTTTATTCAAACCCCACAAACCTCCCCAAGCTTTACACAGCACCTCGGCGGGCTGGCACATGGCCCTTCCTATAAAGCTGCCGATGCTTCACGGAATTAACAACTCTCCCCCTGTTTTCTGCAGAACAAACTCGGGCCTCGTCTCTCCTGTTCTGAGAGGGCTGCAGAGACGCGGCGAAGGCAGCGCCCAATTCCCAGCCGAAGAGTTCGGAAACCCAAGAGAAAAAGCTGGAAAAAGCCAACACGGCAAAGGTTTGGAAAGGAGAAAGGGGTTTTGCCAAGGGCAAAGACTAGAGTTGAAGTTTTTAGCATAAGCCTCTGGCTTATGTTGGATTCGGGGTTTAACCACCTCGTTTAACTCTTGACTTGTAAAAATTTTTAAGGCACAGACGCTGCCTTCCCTGGCTGAGGCTGCAGTAAAGACACAAAAGCTGTTTCCCAGTTGCTTGGCCAACGCAGGGACCAGACCAAGAGGACAAAAACTTTCCTCCTATAGAAATCAGGGCAAAGTAGCCAAGATGGAGAGAGCTGTGGTTCTGCCTTTCCCCGAGTGGGACTGGACATCAGTGCGGGGAGGTAGAAGACCCTCAGAGGGATGAAGCGGTGGCACATTGTCACACACTCATGGCTGCGGGAGGTGGAACCTGCTCCTCTGAAAACAGTCCAGTCAACACTCTGCCCGGCGGAGCTCCGCTCCTGTCCTGCCCTGCGAGGCTGCTGACGGCACCAGCTCAAAGACAGCGAGAAGCTCGTTATCTCAGAGAGGACATCTGGAACTTCAGCTCCCCCCCCACCCCAATCAACGATCAAATCCAATCGCTCCCAGGAGCAGAATTCCGAGCGCAGGATACGGTAAAACCAGCATCGCGCTCCAGGGAAGGGTGAAGCCTTTCAAACAACAACCGGTGTTCGGAGCTGGGAGAAGTCCTCTTCGCTTCCTGGGACCATGTGTTTAAAAAAGTAGGTATCTAACAATTTCAGGAACGAGCGTCCTTTGGACTAAACCTTAATTCTCAGCAAGAGGAAAGCAGATTAAAACCAGCAGCTATGTACACACTAGCTGTATATTCACACACGTTATGTAAAAGCAGCTTCCAATGCCCTTCTCACAGTCTATATGAAATGTTCGTTGTCTTTCTGCAATCTGTTTCCTACACGGCCCTCACTAGAAGAGGAATTTGCTGCCCTTTTCTCTGAAGAAAAGATTTTGCATCAATTTTTTTTCTCCTTTTGTTTTTTTTGGGGGGGTTTTTTTGGCTTTTTTTCTTTTCCTTTCCTTTTCCTTTCATTTTCTTTCCTTTTCCTTTTCTTTTCTTTTTCTATTATTTTCCTTTTCTTTTTCTTTTCCTTTCCCCCCCAAACACACTGTCCTGATAGTGAGATTCTGTTTCACAGGAGACTGGCCAGGCTGGTGGTTGGTCCGTTCTGTGCCTGGAACTGTACTGGAGGGGGTCCGTCTGTCCACTGAAAGATAATAAAGAGCATGAAAACCCTAGAGCCACTGCTTTTGGGATGGGGAGGACAGAAAGGAGCCTTCAGCACCTCGAGGCTAATTACAGATTTAATCACAAGAAGTTGTGTATCAGGTTTGACTTTGTGTTGGGGGTGTGGAGCTCCCTGTCCCTTAACCCGGCTGCTTGCAGAGTTGTTCCACGTGCCCATTGTTCCAACCCCAGCTGGCTCTGTGGGGTTGTGGCAGTCAAGGGGAAGCACTGAAGCAACTCCTGCTCTCACTGGTGAACGTTTGGATGGGAAACCGTGACTTGTACAAAGCAGGGACCTCATTTGGCTGTGTCTGAGCAATTCCACACTGAGCTGTGGTGCTCCCAGAGCAAATTTAAAGCCTCTGGTTTTCACTAATTCCATTACTGAAATATTTTCCTCTCATGTTAGTGAAAAAAATCTGCTGAAATGGGCAGATTTCAGATTTGTTTCTTAATTTGTATCCCCCCTCCACCAGATTTTTAATGCAGTGTTTGCCAGGGGAGGTGGGAGTTTCAGCTCCTATCACTGGGCCTTGGCTGCGAGGGACTCTCAACATCACAAACACTTTTAATTCTCACAAGTCTCAGGATCCCTTTGGCAACAGACAGCATCCTCCTGTTGGCCTTTTATTTTCCTCTCCAAAAGGGAGCTGGGAAAAAGATATCAAGTTCACTGCATCTCACATTCTCCTCCGGACATCATTTCAGTCCAGAGCAGTACTTTCTCCTACGGCCCTGGTTGAGTTGCAGCTTAGAAAGCTGTTCTGTGTGTTCAAAATCATGTTAAAAATTTTTCCAACAGGGAAAGACATTGATGTTTGAAGTCCCAAGAAAGCTGCATCTTAAATTTACGCAGTCTGTTACCTGAAAATTCAGATTTATCAAGAGATGGGAGATAAAAAAGCAGCTCAAGAACACTGAAGTATCTCTGGAAGCTGCACATTTAGCAGTGCCCAACGACAAAATCTTCCCCAGAACAAAGCAGACTGGGTTCAAATTCAACCTGAGAACACACTAAGTGTCCTTCAAAAGCAACAGGTGTCACCAAACTCACGTGGCTGCCTGCTACAAAAGCCCTTCAAAAAATAAAAGGGGTCTGGTAACCCACTGCCAAGAAACAAAGGCTTTACCCACCACATAACCTATTTAACGGGGAATTAATTAATGGAGTCACTTCCTTTTCCTCTTATCACTCATGTTCAGGTACTAGGAAGCAGACTGAACTTCAACCACTCACTGCTCAGTGAGCTCAGCAGTGGGAACAGCTAAGGAAAAGCAAAGCATAGGGTTTGGCCTCAAAACTGCTTGTTAAAGGCAAGAGGAATCCCTTACCGTGATTAGATTGTGTTCTGGAAGACTGCAGGCTTCGATGTGATCCTGGAGGAGCTGCTGTGAGAAGTTCTGATGCATCTGTGCTGCCTCGTGTGCGTCCATGGCATTGCCACAGGCTTTGTTCAGGTCTGAAAGGCAACAGGAAACACTGGCTGAGGGGTTTGCAGCTGAGCAGGGCACAGGCTGCTCAGGACTGAATCAAACAGCCAACATCCCCAAGTCTGTCGCTGCTATTAGAGCCTCCAAGGGCTGCAGACCCCACTTTTTCCAGCGCACACTGGAAGCTCTGCTGTTAGTTAACTTTGCTCCTACTACAAACAACGTTACAGCAGCAGTAGAGGATGGAGCAAAACTCTTCCCTCTCCAATAAACTTTGTTTTTTTATCTCCCAGCCCCACCTAGTGGGAACAGCACAGACTCCACAGCTCCTGCCGTGCCTCCGGTGCAGGTTGCGGCGGTCAAGCAATGCTCATTTTGATGTGAATCCCTGATTTTGAGAGAGCTCCAGAAAGCTGATGCTTTCCACAAACCTCAACAGCTGATCCTGGTCTCGGCTCCTGCGAGGTTTACTCACAGCTATCAGCCCAGTCTGTTTGCAGACTGGTAACCCATTCACAATCATACAATCCCAGCTATCAACTAGAAGCCAAGCTGCTGCTGCAGCTCCTACTGGTGTGTTTGTCTTTTTTTATTCCTCATCAAGCACCTTTTCTTCGAGAGCAGGTTAATTAGCTCTTAGGGGGGGGAAAAAGAAAAAAAAAAAAATCAAAGCAGAAGGGAAACTGCTTCTTGCTGTTCCCAGGCTCCTGGGGACCCGCAGAGGCAGCAGCAGCTCAACATGAGGTAGTTCCATTCACAGTGGCTTCATCATTTTACTGTCACAGAATCCCAGAGCAGCTGAGGCTGGAGAAGCCCTCTGAGTTCAGCCAGGCCAGACCAGGACCTAACATCACCCCAGCGGCCACACCAGGGCACTAAGGGCCACAGCCAGGCTGGCCTTCAACACCTCCAGGGATGGGGACTCCACCACTGCCCTGGGCAGTCCAGTCCAGGCTCTGATCACCCTTTTCCATGAGGAAGGGCCTCCTAACATCCAATCTAAGCCTCCCCTGGTAGCTTCAGGCCCTCTCAGCCTGGCACTGGTTGCCTGGGAGAAGAGTCTGACCCTCACCTGACTGCAATCTCCCTTCAGGGAGCTGGAGAGAGGGAGAAGGTCCACCCTGAGTCTCCTCTTCTCCAGGCTGAACACCGCCAGCTCCCTCAGCCTCTCCTCATCAGCCTTTCCCAGCCTTGTTGCTCCTCTGGAACCGCTTCATTCCCTCAATCTCTTTCTTGAATTGAGGGGCCCAGCACTGCCCCCAGGCCTTGAGGGGAAGCCTCACCACTGCCCAGGACAGGGGGAGAATCACAGCCCTAGTCCTCATAAACAACTAAGCAAGGTACTTCAATCTCCTGGAAGCAGTTCCATAGCAAAAGGCAACAAACAAAGCAGAAAATCATCCTGGCCCGTGGCTCTCGCAGCAAACACAACAATTCAACAGAAATTGAAGCTGCAGGGTAAGTTCTTGGAAAAAAAAAAAAAAGGCAGAGTTCCTGCTTTATTTTCTACACGAGAAAGAATCAATGGCAGCAAAAAGCTGCTGCTCTGCCAAGAAGCCAGTCAATATTTGAACAAAGCATCCCGGGGCTCTGCGAGTAGCGTTAAACAATATTTATGTATGAGGTGATGGGCTCTCCTATTTATTAAAGCCCCTACACAAAAGCAAAGGCTAAGGGAGACTTAATCCAATGTTTACTACAACTGGAGCTGCACTTGAAGAAAACAGAGCAGCAACAGCAGAGATGTCACAGGGCTGGAAGCAGGAGCTCATTCCCAGTACCACCAGTGCAGCTCTTTATACTGTAAGCTGCCATCTAGGAGCAACCTGGCTGCTGCATCCCACAGCCCAGCAAAACCCAACTGGAGCTGCAGATCCACAACTGGAAGATCTACCTTACAATTCCAGTGGCGTTTTGAAAGCCCAGGTAGTCTCTCAACAAGCACTGGTGCTGCTGAACATCCCCCTCACTCCTCCCCAGGCAGCAGCAACAGGCTCTGGGCTGTGTTTTCTAAACCCAACATGATTCCTTCACTTACCTCTCAACAGAGCTGAGGACCAGAGCTGCACAGACATATCTGGGATCTTGCTTGCAAGCTGCATGGCCGGTACGACCATGTTATTGCTTTCCTGGTAAAGAGCAGACATCAAAATAAAAGGGAGATTGATTTCTTTTTCCTCTTTGTGAAGCCACCCGACACAGAGCTGTGCAGCTGGTGCCAACGTTGTCTGGTTTAACTGCTGCCCTGTGCTAGGAAACCAGTGCAAGTGCTTAACAGGACGAGAACTCTTCGTATCTAAGGCTGCTTGGAGTTTTACTCTGTCCTATGAATTACGGGGGTCTGTGTTGTCCACGATCATAACAAAAAGCAATAAGGTAACAGTGAAGGAGCTGGTGCCCACAATTCCCTCCAAAAGAGTCAGGTTGAACGATGTTGCTAAAATAAACTGTTTTATTTAGCTCCTTTTTATTGAGGCCCTAGAGAAACAGCTTTCAAACTCTTCTAACCACCCAAATTACAGCTGCAGGACTGGGTACATTAAGAGAGTTTTAGTGAGAAAGCAAGAACCAAACAATCTTAAAGTTAATTTCACAAAACATCCTGCTTTTATTTGACAAAGGCCAGGCGGAAGCACTTACCCTGTGATTCCCTAACACGTAGAATATATGACCCAGAAGCACAAGCGAACAGGCTGTTAATCGATTCAAGTCTTCTGCATTTGACATTTTCAGTGTCTCTCGCAAAAATCGTCTGCCAGAGTGAAAATAAAAAGAGAGAGTGTTTTAAAAACTCTGCTTCCCCTCCAGTAATGGAAGAGACATCATCAGGAACTGAATTAACACCCAACTGGCAAATATCAGCACCAGGGAACAAACGTGGGCTGTAGGTGACCTTAAACAAAGCACCTTACTGCCAACCCTCACTGCTCAGTTAGCAGAAGCGACTGGTAGAGGTTGTGGAGAGCTTTGGGTTTGGCAGTGCTGCTGCAGAACATGGCACAATGACTGTTACTGCCCGAGGAGGTTGTGGCTGCTCCATCCCTGGTAGTGTTCAAACCAGGTTGGATAGGGTTCTGGGCAACTTGGTCTGGTGGGATAGAGGGGTCTCTGCACACTGCAGAGGGGTTGGAACTAGATGATCTTCAAGGTCCCTTCCAGCCTAAACCAGTTTATGACTCTGTGATTATTCACAGAAGACAGATCTAAACTAAACAGCTTCCTGGTACCTTCCCCCTGCTGCAACTAACCTCCCACCCAGTGAGCAGAGCTGACGGGCTGGAAAGCAAGGCCTTGAGCTCGGAGGTTTTATCTCAAAAAGCTCTTCTAGTTTCTCCATTTCCAACCCCCCTCCCTCATTCTGAGCAGTGTTTTTACTCACTTTGCCTCATTGTATCTTCCTTGGAAGAAGGAGAAGAGCCCTCGAATGTAGAAAGCTGCTGCTCGCAGGCAGTGGGAGCTACGGATAAAACAAGGCACTGAAACACTCACAACTGCCCTGAAACTACAGAAAAAGTTCTAGGAATCTGCTTGATAATCAAATCTCAAAAAAACCCAGAGTATTTAATGTGTGGCCACAACTTCTGCCTTGGAAAGCAAGCACACAATGCGGCCATAGTAACCCAGAGCAGCTACAGACTGGGGGATGAGTGGCTGGAGAGACACGATGCAGAGAGGGATCTGGCAGCGCTGGGTGGCAACCGGCTGAACAGGAGCCAGCAGGGTGCCCAGGTGGCCTGGAAGGCAAATGGCATCCTGGCTTGAGTCAGCAATAGTGTGGCCAGCTGGGGATGTCATTCCCCCCTGTATTGGGTACTGGGGAGGTCTCCCCTTGAGTACTGGGGGCAGTGCCGGGCTGCTCACTTCAAGAAAGAAATTGAGAGGCTGGAGTGGGTCCAGAGGCTGTGGAAGGGACTGGAGGGAAAGGCTGATGGAGCTGGGGGTGTTCAGCCTGCAGGACAGGAGACTCAGGGGGGACCTTCTCCCTCTCTCCAGCTCCCTGAAGGGAGGTTGTAGTCAGGTAAGGGTCAGGCTCTTCTCCCAGGCAACCAGTGCCACGATGAGAGGGCAGGGCCTGAAGCTGCCAGGGGAGGCTTAGGTTGGATGTTAGGAAGCCCTTCCTCCCAGACAGGGGGATCAGAGCCTGGAGTGGACTGCCCACGGCAGTGGTGGAGTCCCCATGCCTGGAGATGTTGAAGGCCCTTACTGCCCTGGTGTGGCCACGGGGATGATGTTAGGTCCTGGGCTGGCTGAGCTCAGATGGCTTCTCCAGCCTCAATCACTCTGGGATTTGATGAGTATTTTGTTTTCTTTATAAAAAACCAAACCAAACAAACCCTTGCTATCAATCCAGCATCACCACCATCCCCAAGGCAACAGGTAGATTCTGGAATTCTTACCTCACAGGGAAATTATGGTCTGGATTTATCCTTTCCAATAAGCTGTAAAGCTGCAAAGACGGAGAGGAAAAGATCAGTCAATCTGCATTTCTCACCAGTAGAGGGTTCACAGCACTGACAGTAAATCAAGTAGCCACAAACACACAGGAACTGCGCTGGGGAGATCCCAGCACAAACTTCCCAATCCCTGTTTCATGGGGTTTTGTTTTCATGCCCAGTGTGAGCCTAAAATCAAGTTGTCTTACAAGTTCTGAGACTTCACAGAACTTTCTAGACAGCGCTGATATTTCCTCCTAAAAACTCGGAGCTGTTCTATTTGAGCTGTTCAATGAATCAACTAAGCAAAACCCGAAAGGTCAAGTTTTTTTTCAAGTCTTAATTTTTGCTCCTTAGCTTTTTAACCCAACTGTGTGCTGGGAGAAAAAGCTGCTGTACAGCCTCATCACAAGGAACCTGCCAGTTCATCTCTGAGCAGGCCCAGCTGAGGGATCAGCTCCATCTCAGCGACAACACACAGCTCAGTTTTTATACTAACAGGGGCTCTGGTCACATCACTGAAGCAAAACAAGCCCTGACATGGATGTTCCTATTCTCGGGTGCTCAGTGAGAACCTTGTGAGGTTTTACATAATGCAAGGGGCCCCTGAACAGATGGAAACTGAAGTGAACAGGTTGAGTGAGTCAGGATGATAGAGCTAAGAGTACACGTCACATGAGGGGAAGTTTTTTTCCTCTCCCTCACAAAGCTGGAGGTGCAGAAGGCAACTCACCTCTTGGTGCCGGTTGCCCTCCCTGATGTAGACGCTGGCTAAGTTCGTCACAATGAACGCCCACAGCTCCTGGTGTGTGGTGAGCTGAAACAAACGGGATACAGACAGCACAGTCAGACTCCTTGGAATCTTAACCCAGAATTTGCTCACCCCATATAAATTGTGGGTTTGGGGGCTGATATTTTGCTGTTAATAAATCCTACTGACTGCAACTGTGATCAGCACAGACAAAAACCACAACGACTTGCTTAGAAACGAGGGGTTAGGGCTTGGAAGTGGGGGTTAGAAACAGGGGCTAGGGCTTGGAAATGGGGGTTAGGGCTTGGAAGCTGGGATTAGAAACCGAGGATAGGGCTTGTAAATGGGGGCTAGGGCTCAGAAATGAGGATTAGAAACAGGGGTTAGGGCTTGGAAATTTGGGCTAGGGCTTGGAAACAGGGTGTAGTGGGCATGGTGGTGTTGGGTTGAAGGTTGGACTTGGTGATCTTGACCTTGGAGGTCTCTTCCAACCTTAATGATTCTATGATTCTAACTAATACCTCCTGTAAAGATCATATCCAGGTTCCCCTTCCTACCTCAGCAACAAGCCCATTCCCCCACTGAGCAGCTATGGTAAGGAGGTGGGGAAGGATCTCTTACCCTCAGTGCTGTAGTAAATTGTGCTTCTGCGTTGTCCATGCAATTCACAGAGATGCAGTAGAGCCCCTGCAGAAGAAAAAGGATTATCTAAGGTAACAGCATGAAGGAAGGAAGATGAAAACCCACAGCTGCTCCCCTCACACAGCTCCCACTGCACCACCCCAAAGCAGTGTGAACCTGGAGCCTGTACCCCACACTGTCCCACTGCTGTTACTCATTTCAACAACCAATTGTTGATGCAGATCTTAGTGTTCAGCCAGAAACCTTGCTGCCTGCCCCAGTCCATCCTCATCAGTTACTGGGGATAAGCAGGAGCCTCAGGTGGGGCCTTCCAAGGAGTCACAAGTTCACTGCTCGATGCAGACACTTACTAACAGAGTGTGCAGCTGGGCCGCGTGGTTCGAAAACAGTCTGGGAGACTGCTGGCAGAGCTGGCAGACTTGAGAAATCTGTTTGAAAAGCAGTTTTATTTTAGGACATGTCTCCATTTTATGCTCTAAATCCATCCACTTGCATCACTCCCATCATTCCCAACCTCTCAGCAATTGGTTCCAAAGCCTCGAGTCACGCTCCCAGGTAAATGCCGAGGGCCAAGGCGTGCAGCCGTTGCTCCACACCCCCTCCTCCCACATTCAGACCACAATCAAACTGGTTTGGAGTTGTTTGCTTTGCAGCAGCTCCACCATATGGTGGCACCACCTGCAAACAGCTTAACTCTGCCTCCCTCAAAACCTGAGCTGGCACCCAACAGTAAAATGGGAATCGGAACCTTCCCCAGGGTTTGTGTTTGTGAGGAGTTTTAGGAGCCAGAAACAGTGGGGGTTTTGTTAGCAGGTTAAATTTTCCCCCTGAAGAGGAGGCTGACAGTAGAGGTTGGGATGATGCAGTACTCTGTCCTATAAATAAGGGATGGGTGAGCAGGATTTGAAAGAGACTACGACAGTGGAAAACATAAAGCATGGTTCTAGCATTGAGTAACATTGTCCCTCATCCTTCCTTTCAAACTATGGAGGAAGAGGAAAGGACAGAAATGCAGGGACTTAAAAAAAACAACCCCAAGAAATAACTTGGATAACGCTCAGAGAAAGTCAAGAGCCTCTGTGCCATGAATCTGAGGGAAGGAGAAGACATGTCAGCATACAGTCAGGGAGCAGCTGTTTGTAGTCGTTGATCAGTTACTATTGCCTCCACAAGAAACTCTCAAGGGTTCTTCAATAAAATCTCTAAGAGGAGGCTAATTGTGCAGCTTGAGCTGCAGTATTCTGAGCACTGTGGCCTGAGTAGAGCTGTCCGTAGTTCAGCTCTGTTGGAAATCCCTTTTGTGCCCAAGGACCCTCCTCAAAACTGCAAGTTCTGTGTTTTAAAAGCTGTTGCTGCCCACATCAACCCCCAGGGAAATGATGAAACCCCCCTCTTTTACCTCCTGCAGTGCCGTGGCTTTGTGTCCCGTGACAAGCCGACACATGATAATGTGTTCCAACAAAATCACTTGGAATGAGGACAGGATGGGACTGCAGTCCAGCACTGAAAAGGGAACAGAAGGAATTCCATCAGTGAAGGGAAGGCAGTTATCACCCACCCTGACTGCAGGTGGGTCAGCAACACTTCAGCAAAGATTCCTTCAGGGAAATCCAGTGAAGCCTTTGGCTGGACTGACTGGTGTCTGAAGAGACAGCAAAGTGCTCAGATCCTCTACCAGGATTTTCTACAGGTTTAGAAAACAAAACCAAATGCCAAATGCCACTGAACCCACATCACCTGAACTGCCAAGCACAGGGAACACCTGCTTGGTCCTACAACTGATACATACATGGTGTGTGTTTGCTGCTGAATCCACTGAGTTACAATAAAATCCCCCCAAAATGTGATCTCTGTGCTCAAAGCAACTATCCACCTTGAAAACTGAGCTGAGTTCTCAGAGGCAGCAGGAAGAGGCTGATAACAGGCGGTCACAGGGGCCAAACTCAGGCTGCTGCCATTTGGTTTTGGGTTAATTCAAATTAGCAACAAGTAATGGAATCCTGCTGCACCAGCATCAATGCTCATCCGTATTCCAAGCCTCATCCTTACTTTTTAGCTTCTCGAGCTGCATGAGTGCTTTGTCTGTGTACTTCTGAGCCTTCTCCAGGTACCCTGCTTGCATGGAATGCATCACCGTCACCTGCCAGAGAACAGCAAAACACAGGCCATCACCTTTGCGAAGAGGAAAGGTCTGGCAAGTCACACAACTTCTCAGCAACCAGCTCTTTCAATGAACTTTTAGCACTGATCAGAAGAACCATCAGATTCAAGAAGTTGGGCAACTTGAGGAATTTCAAGTCAAGAATCTGTTGCTCTGTTGGTAACAACAAGGCAGCGTAGCTCTGCTTGGTGTGAGTTCATCAGGTTCTGCCTGACCTGGAGAGTAATAAAGCTACACTCTGGTTTCCAGACTTCATGCACAGTCCCTTCAAACACTGACATCAGCAAAGGCAGCAGTCTCACAGATGCTGTGGCAGAATTAAGCTGTCAGCATAACGTAAAGCAGCAGCTGCGCTGCAGGATTCAGCGCTGCCGGCTCCCAACAATTCCAAACCAACTCCTGATTAATTAGCAATACAGATGAAGGAAGGAAGAGCTGCTCACCAAGTAGACCAGCACACACATGTGTTCCTTGGGCAGCCAGTGAAAGAGATCGGCAGGGTTGCTGGGCAGAATCTCGTCATCGTGCAGCGTGGAGATGGTCTGGATGCACTGCTGCAGCTGCTTCAGGCATGGCTTCACGCTCTTCACCTGCATCACACAGAGCTGCTGTGGACCACACGCTCCAACATTGACTTAGTTGGGAAAACTTGTTGGGCAGTAAAGAAACACCCCTCTCCAGATGTTATGTCACGTGTAAATCACACCAGAGTGTGACAGAACAGAGATCACTCTAGGCCTGTTCTAGCATTAACCATCAGGACCCACAACTGCACTTAGGGCCAACAGACACCCAAAGTTAAACCTCCACCAGCACCAAACAGAAGACCAGCTGCTGTCCTATCTTGGGTTGGATAGGACCCGAGAGAAGCACGAGGCACCTACCTGTCCTGCATCCAGGTAGTGCGTGACCTGCAGGACCAAGAAGAACACGCGCAGCGATTCCTTCTGGATGGGATTTCCTTGCCAGTTCTCAACAATCTGCCCACAGAGGGTGAGGAGAGGGTGCACCTCCTGCAGCTTCCGCTCCATTAGAAGGAGCTGCCAGTGGAAAGAAATGTTTGTTAGCTTTGTTTTCACCAGTTTCAACTCTCCAACAACCCCAGCAGAGCCCCAGGTGCTGACTGAAACCAAAAGGAAACTCAAATTCATCCCACTGCAAGAGCATCAGCCTCTCACAGCACTAGACATCTCACCTCCAACCACAAGGGCTCTGGTGAGTGATTCCCAGTTACTCTTTTCCCTAACAGAGAATGATTTTCATCTTTAATCAAGGAAAAACAAAGCCACTAGGCAAAGACACAAAAGCACTAAGATTTCCTAAGGATCCCGGAGATGTAAGGCTTCCCCCAGACTGTAACACGTGAACAAAATGAGATACCTGCAGCACAGGAGGCACCTCTAAGCAAACAGCTAACGGGCCATCCTGCTACTCCAGAACTGACACTCTACTACCTCACTAAGCAAATAAGTTGATTTTTCACGTGCAGCTGACTTACCATCCCCTTGCTTAGCAGAAACAGTGCTCTGAAATGAAACAAAATGATGTCAAAGCTCCAAAGAAACCAATCAACTCACATTCCCCAACCCACAACTGGACAGATAAACCCCAAGATAAAATCTTACTGCCACAGTTCTCCCTCTAAAGGGGGCAGAGAACAAAATGCTAAGGAATCTGCTGCAGAAAAGACATGTTAAAGCCAGATGCACAGTTCAATCGTAGCCCCAGGAATTAAAATCCCAGCCCCTGGGTTTGTATCCAGCTCTGGATAGAAACTCTTAGTCATGGAACTAAGTGTAAACCAGACAAATGCGAAAAGTTCTGCTGGGAAAGACAATAAACAAAGTTCAGGCTGAAAAAAGACTCTGCGGAGTCTTACTGGATGTTACTGATTTTGACAGAAAGAAAGGAAAGAGCACTGAGAGATCTCAGGCAACCAGCACCTGGACAAGAGGGCAGGGTCTGAAGCTGCCAGAGGAGGGTTAGGTTGGATATTAGGAAGCCCTTCCTCATATATCCTGCCTGGGATCTGAGACATCACTCAGTGGGACTGGTTTGCCTTTATAGCAATCAGATCTCTACAGAAAACCAGTGAAAAAAATAGAAGAAACTGAAAAGTTTCCCGTGGGAAGGGAAAAAAGTCCCCCTCAGGGAGCTCACCTGGTGTACTCTGAGCCCACCACCCGTGCGTACTCCGCTCCGACTCCCAGCAGGTCACAGGCAGACACCAAGTCTTTTTCAAGTGTGTGGAGTTGCTGAAACAAGAAGAGGCCATACGAGACCGGCGTTTTCTTTGTGAAGCTAATTAGCGAGTTTCAAAAATCTAACCACTCCTGTGTCCTACGTAAAATGGACTTGTTAGATGGAGCAGCTGCATTTCCAGGAACCCCTGGAAGTCTCCAAAACAGTCTAACGTTTCAAAGCAAACTTCTCATCCCAGTTTCACACCACATGGAGCTGCTGTAAACAACTAAGGTCACAGGCAGATCTGATCCCAGTAGCTAGGGGATAGTAACTGGGGACTGTCACATTGGAGTAACTGCAGCAACAGTGTTTTCCAGGAGGGAGAGCAGAGAAAGTCTGCAAGGTCTGTGTGATGGGGAGAGGGTGATGCCTCTTGCTCTCCTCCTGCCTGTTGACTTTTGTGCCTTCTCCAAACTCAGGTGGAAAGGGGGACACAGAGGCCTCTGCAGTCAAGAAAAGGCAAGAGGGCAACTCTTTTCTAGCCATCATTTCCAACCACAGTGTTACAGTAGACCTTGACTAGCAAAGAAATCACTTACTGCAAGTTGAAAAAGCAATCGACAGTGCCAGTAGGGAGTCTGCTGGGAGATCTGAATGGCTTTGCGTAACAGAGGCTTTGCTGTATCCACTGAATTCTGAAAGAGAAACGCAGTGCCCTGGTCAGCGTCAACCCCAGGCTGCTGCACCCTCACCGGTAACAGCAGCTTTAGAACTAGCAGTGCTCTATGCTGAGCCCCCACGTTGCAGCGTCACAGGTCTGGAACCTTAAAATAAGTAACAAACCCAAGTATTTAACAGCCAGGCCCCCACACCTACACCTGTCTCTTCAGTAACATCAGCTATCGAGCTCCTTCGGCCTCTATTCTGTACCTTTTTCCTGCCCACAAGACAAGCGCAAAACATGCTTTAGAGAAAGTAAAGCCCAGTCAGACTTTTCTGCAGAAAAGGAATTAAAAGAGACCAGGAGCAGAACAAAAGTCTGAGGAAAATCACCTACTTCCCTCCCCCCAACCTCCCCAATTAGTCTGTCTTTGTGAGGGTTACAGAACCATTTTGGCCAAGTAAACTTCCTCTGCATTTCCAGCAGCAACTTTCACAGAATTCAAGAATGACTGAGGCTGGAGAAGCCCTCTGAGCTCAGCCAGACCAGCCCAGGATCGAACATCACCCCAGCGGCCACACCAGGGCACTAAGGGCCACAGTCAGACTGTCCTTCAACATCTCCAGGGATGGGGACTCCACCACTGCCCTGGGCAGTCCAGTCCAGGTTCTGATCACCCTTTCCGTCAGCAAGGGCTTCCTAACATCCAATCTAACCCTCCCTTGGCAACTTCAGGTCCTGCCCTCTCAGCCTGCCACTGGTTTCCTGGGAGAAGAGCCTGACCCTCACCTGACTCCAGACTCCCTTCAGGGAGTTGGAGAGTGGCAGAAGGACCCACTGACTCTCCTCTTTTCCAGGGTAAATACCCCTAGCTCCCTCAGCCTGTCCCCATCAGCCTTTCCCTCCAGTCCCTTCCACAGCCTAGTTGCTCCCCAGGACCTGCTCCAGCCCCTCAGTCTCTTTCCTGAAGTGAGCAGCCCAGCACTGCCCCCAGTACTCAAGGGGAGGCCTCACCAGTGGCCTTACCAGTAAAGGGTAAGAACTTACTAGTAGGAAAGACCAGAACTGCTGCAGGCAAATGCTTTTTTAGCATCACAGCTGACCTCTACAAACATCATCAATCCTATCATTCACAGCACACACTGCTCCAAGCCCAAAGACTCCCAAATCAAATGCAGCCCTGCAGAACAGGCAACAGCTTCTGTAGTGTCAGCGCAGTCACTCACCTCCTGACAGTACAGCTCGGACAGGAGACTGGCTGCCTCGAACTTAACATCTTCAAACTGAGGAATCTTGCAGCAGTAGAGTTAAGTCAATATTAAACACTGTCTGGAAAGCAACTCCAGCCTGACACCCAAATAAACTCAACAGTCCAGATGTGCAAGGAAACCAGCCCCCAACCCCAGAAAGCAGATGAAAAATACTAACTAAACCACCACAGAACCCCAGACCTCCCTTGCTTGGGAGGGAGCTCGGAGCTCACCCAGTGCCAACCCCTGGCCAGGGGCAGTGACACCTCTCACCAGAGCAGGGTGCCCACAGCCCCAGCTAATCTGGCCTGGGACACTTCCAAGGATGGAACAGCCACAGTCTCCCTAGGCAACCTGTTCCAGTGAGGTGTTCTGACACCAAAGTCAGAATGAGGAGGCCGGGAAGAGCCCCGTTAAAGGATACTTGCTGGGATATCAACCACTGCAAGAGAAGACAGCGGGTTAGTCTGGACCCCCAGAGTCCGGCCCAACTGACAAGACACCCACCATCCTCCCTCTCCCAAGCCAGCGCCGGTAACTCACCGCCTTCTCCAGGTGCCCGCGGGCCTGGTCCCCGTTGCGGGTGTGGTGGTAGAGGACGGAGCCGAGCTGGAGGTGGGTGCGGGCCTCCATTCGGGCCGGGGGCTTGCGGGGCAGCACGGCCTGCAGGCAGTGCACGCACAGCCGCACCTTGGGCAAGCTCACCGTTGCTACGGATTTCGCTCAGCGCTTTATTGAAGTCGTCTTTGATTGAG
>JAOXOE010000866.1:2348636-2362816 GCA_028565055.1 Phoeniculus purpureus
GGGGGTTGGGAGGGGTGGGGTGGGGAAGTAGCGCGGAGGAGGAACATTCACACCTCACTCAGCACGTTCTGACCGTCGCTGCAAAGGAGGGGGCGGAAGGTGGCGGGAAGAGGCTGAGTGGGAAAGGAGGAGGGGGACTCAAGAGCAGGACTACATTTCCCAGAGGCCTTTGCGACGCAGAAGCCCACCCACCCGGTGCCGCTCGCCCCGCCCGCCGCGGAGCATTGTGGGACGGCAGCTCCAAAATGGACAACCCCAGGGATGCGCCAGGTACGGCTGTTCCCGCCGCTCTCCGGGTTGGGCCCTGCCACCTCCCCCCATTCCCTCTGCTCTTCGGTAGTGCGGGAGCCTCTCCGCAGCTCACAGGCCGCGACCCGCCAGCTGTGAGCGACCGAGTGCCCGGTTTGGTATCCAAGGGGGGGGGTGTGTTGGTGGGGGGAGGGCGGGTCCGCTATTCCGGGGGGTCCGTTATTCGCCCCCAATCCCGGTCCTTGCGGTGGCCTGGAAAGGCCCGTTTTCACCCCGGTCCTCTTCCCACAGGAAAAGCGAACCGGTGGTTCGGGGTTGCCCAGTCGAAATCGGCCAAGACGAACGTGAACATCCTGCACCAGGAGGAGCTAATCGCGCAGAAGAAGCGGGAGATCGAGGCGAGACTAGAACAGCAGGCGAGACAGAACTCCCTGAGCATCCAGCAGCTGCCTCTGCTTGGAGAGTGAGTGAGAGCGATGAAGCCTTCAGGAGGGAATGTTCCTGACAGGGAACAGGCCTGTAACAGCTGGTGGTGGGGATTTCTAGGCTGGTCTGAGTTGGAAGGGACCTGCAAAGGTCATGTAGTCCAACCCCACTCTGCACTGAGCAGGGACAATCTCAACTAGGTCGGGTTGCCCAGAGCCTTGTCCAGCCTCCCCTTAAAAATCTCCAGGGATGGAGCCTCAACTCCCTCCCTGTGCAACCTGTTCCAGTGTTCTAGCCCCCCTCCTGGTAAATAACTTCTTCCTAACAGCCCATTTCAATCTGCACTTCTCCACTGTGAAACCATTGCCCCTCGTGCTGTCACTGCAGGCCTTTGTAAACAGCCCCTCTGCAGCTTTGTTGTGGCCCCTTTCAGGAACTAGAAGATCACTATCAGGTCCTCCTGGGATTCATTTGGAGCCAAATGCAGCAGAGATGAATAATTGAGTTAAAGACTGGAATTGGTTGTTTGTGCTTTAATTGCTCTAACCAGACTGTTCAGGTGTTTTTCACAGGTGTGAGCTACCAGAAATCTTCCTTTTAACAGAGTGTTGTTATATTTATTTTCTGCTTCCTGTTTGTTATCTAATAATCATAGCTCCTAGGAGTTAGTGCAGCTCTCTGGTTAAATGCTAGGCACTTTAATAAGGCAAATATGAAGTAGTAAAGGGTGTGAAGTGTGGGTTAAGGCTTTAAACACTCAGCTTTTTTGAAAAGCTAGCTATATTTTCAGCCTCAGATAAGAGAAATTAGCAAATACTGGTGTTTGTCTTGTTTCGAGTTCAAAATAATCCTCTAAGGGAGGTGGAGGGATGGGGGGATAATGACCACCATCACCTACTTTTCTTTCTCTGTCCAGAGACGATGGCACTGACAGTGAAGCCTGTGTTTCCAACAAGTTTGTTAATGATGGCAGTTTCCTCCAGCAGTTTCTCAAGCTGCAGAAGGAAAAATCAAGTTCTGGTAGGTCGACTTCTGAGCAATAGGAGCTCTTCCTTTTGTCTGGTGATACCAGCTTTGTGTGAGCTGCCTCCATCTGTGTTTGCTATAGAAACCCTTCTATGAGCCGTTACCAGTAGGAGTGAGTTCCAAAGCAGTGCTGGCCCCACTAAATTGGGATTCAAGGCTTTATTTGAGAAGCAATAGGGAGGTTTACCCCTCTCTCCCTCTGTAGGTACTGTAAACACAAACATCTCTCTTCTAACTTCATTCCCACTCTGTGAAACTCACTGCAGTTTTCACTTTACTTGGCTGTTATTACTCAGTGCTTTTAACTCACCCTGAACGTAACGGCCTGTTGTAGCCCTGTCCCTGCCTTTTACCTGTAACCTTCTGAGCTGAAAACAGGAAAGATGCCCAGGAATTATTTTCCCCTCATTCTTTTTGAAGAACCTCCCCCAAGTTCTACTAATAACTCAACAAATCCTTCCGCGTCCCATGCTGGGAAGAAGCCTCCGCTCTTTGGGAAGCGGCCGGGGCAGGTCCTGAGCAGCATGTTGCACCAAGTGAAGAACTACTCCCATTCCAAACAGACCCCAGTCGTTAACCGCCTCAGTGTGTTTCAGTCACCAGATGAAGAGGAGGAGGAAGATTATGAACAGTGGTTGGAAATTAAAGGTAAGTGGCACCTTGTGCTGTGTTGCTCTCTTTGGGATGTAGCTCCATTTATCCTAGTGATAGCAGGAACAGGATTCCCTCGATGCTTTGGGGTTGGGTGTTTTGTCCTGATGCTGAATTAATGTTCTTAGTGCAGCTGCTGTGGGCAGGACACCAATTAAGAGCTGGTGGGCTCAGCTTCAGCAGCAAAGCTGAGGATTAAATGCTGTTAGATATGACTGTCTCAGTCAGAGCTCAGCATGGGTCGCTCGCCATGGTTAGGGGGCAGTTAGAAGCTTTATTTCCCCTAAGTTATCAAGACAAGTGTTTAACTGCTCTGTAATCTCTATGAAAATAACATGCAGAGGAGAAACGTGTCCTGTTCATAACACAGCTTGGCTGTTTAAGCATAGCAAGTCTGCTTTTAGATAACTTAAACATGTTGTACCTAGTGCAGAGCTCTCTAGAAAACACCACAGTGTCATGTTTGTAATTCAGGTGGGATTGTAGGTTCTTAAATGATGGGAAAATCTGCTGGGCGGGGGATGGAGTCCCTGCTGGACCAATGGGATGAGGTTTAACAAAGCCAAGTCATGCACTTCCATCGCGACAACTGCCAGCAGCTACAGACTGGGGGAAGAGTGGCTGGAGAGCTGCCTGGAGGAAAAGGACCTGGGGATGTTGGTTGACAGCCTGCTGAACAGGAGCCAGCAGGCTGCCCAGGTGGCCAAGAAGATAGATCAAGATAGATCCTGATAGATCAAGAACTGGGTAACCAGCAGGAGGTGAGGGTGCCCCTGTACTCTGCACTTGTGAGACTGTACCTTGAGTACTGGGTCCAGTTTTGGGCACCACAGTATCAGAAAGATATTGAAAGGTTGGAGTGGGACTAGAGAAGGGCAGTGAGGCTGGGGAGAGGGCTGGAGAACAGGTCCTGTGGGGAGCGACTGAGGGAACTGGGGTTATTTAGTCTGGCAAAGAGGAGGCTGAGAGGAGACCTCATTGCTCTTTACAGCTACCTAACAAGAGGTTTTAGCGAGGCTGGCGTTGGTCTCGCTTCCCAAATTCCTAATGATAGGATGAGGGAAAATGGCCTCAAGTTGCATCAGGGGAGATTTAGATGGGATCTTAGGAAGAAGCTCTTTCCTGAGAGAGTGGTTGGGCACTGGAACAGGCTGCCCAGGGAGGTTGTGGAGTCCCCATCCCCGGAGGGGTTTAAAAACTGAGTAACTAGAGTACTTGAGGGCATGGTCTAGGGGTTAAGGAGCTGTTGGGATGAGGGTTGGAGATCCTTTCTAGCAGTGATGAATCTATGGTTCTATGAATTCTTTGTGCTAATAAATGAGTTAAAAATCGGGTAAAATCAAAGTTCCTGCCTCTGTTTTCTTAGAAAAATCTCACTGGTTGGTTTCAGTAGGGTAGAAAACCAGTGAGGAATGTTGCAGCCCTTCAGTGTTGTGGCATTGGGATAACCTGGGCTGGGAAGCCAGAAGGCAGATTTGTTTAATAATCCAAATTTCATGCGTGTGCATTAATCAAGGATAAAATTAGATTGGAGCTGCTAAAGAAGTCACACCGAGCTTTGTGTCATAATTTATTTAGCTCTATATTTACAAACCCATGTCGAGCTGTTTCTGGTGGGATTTAGAAAAGCTTCATCTGAATGAGTTGGAACTCAGCGTGAAATGAGCTGCAGGAACGTGAGGAATAGCCACTGGCTGCAGAATGCTGGTGAAACCCCCATTCTGGTCCCTCCCCGTTGTGTTTTGTAGGGAGTGCAGTTATCAGAAGCCAAATGATGATGTGAGTTGCCCCCAGAGAGGGAAATCTTAGGCTTTTCCTTGTAGAAAAAAACTAGCTAAATGATTTTACTTCAGACTAGGGAAAGTGCAGAGGCAGGCAGGAGCTGTGGGGTTGTGATTTGTGCAGCTTGTGAGACTGGATCCCCTATTTCATCCTTTTTCTTCCCATTCCCGTTCTACTTTTTGTCTGCCGCCGTGGTTCTTAGAAGTAATGTACCTGTTGCCTGTTTGGTGTGTGAGTTGAACCCCAGTACTGACAGCCTGCTTAAAGTTTTACCCCCAGAGGATGCGGACACCCGACAAGTGGTGGAAAAGCTGGCTAGGTTCGTGGCTGAAGGGGGACCAGAGTTAGAGAAGGTCGCTATGGAGGACTACAAGGATAACCCAGCTTTTTCGTAAGTGTGGCAATAGCTTTTTATCTTCCAAAGCACAACTGTGTCGTCCCTGGATGTGTTTAAAAGTCGTTTAGACGTAGTGTTGAGTGTTCTGGTTTAGGACTGAACTTGTAGAGTAGGGTTGATGGTTGGACTTGATGATCCCTAGAGTATTTTTCAACTGGAATGATTCTGTGATTCTGTTAGGGAGGTGACTGTCCCCCTGTACTAAGCACTGGTGGGGCCGCCCCTTGAGTACTGGGACCAGTTTCAGGCACCTCAGTACAAGGGAGACCTTGGACATGCAGGAGCAAGTGCAGAGGAGGGCAACGAAGCTGGTGAGGGGCCTGGAGAAAGAATATGATGAGGAGAGATTGAGAGAGTTTGGGCTGTTTAGTTTGTGGAAGAGGAGGCTGAGGGGAGACCTCATCGCTCTCTACAGCTATTTGAAAGGACACTGTAGACATGTTGGTGCTGGTCTCTTCTTACAGGTTATTAGCGGCAGAAGCAGAGGGAAGGGCTTCAAGCTTTAGCAGGGGAGCGTTCGACTGGACATCAGGAAGAAATTCTTCATTGAGACAGTGGTCAGGCACTGGAATGGGCTGCCCAGGGTGGTGATGGAGACCCCATCCCTGGATGTGTTTAAAAGTCTCTTAGATTTGGTGTTGGGGATCTGGGTCAGGGGTGAACTTACAGAGTAGGGTTGATGGTTAGACTTGGTTATCCCAAGGGTCTTTTCCAACATGAATGACTCTGGTTTTGCAGGAGCAAAACCATCAGCCTTGTGTGTTCAGAGCTCGTGGGCTGTGTTTGGTTTAATTGTCGCTACCTTTGAGCTTTGCCACCAGTAATTGCTGGGGAAGCTGAGGCAGAAAGCGATGCTGCTGAGGAGGCAGTGCTGGGAATGCAACCTCTGAGCTCTGGCTGCCTGCACAGCATCAAGCCAATGGAGATACTGGACTCCACCTCAGGACTGGTTCTGTCCCTTCTGGCTGCGGACAGAGGGTTGTCTCCTGAGGCAGAAGAGGCTGTTGCTTGTTTCCCTTCAAGTGAAACAAAATAGGATCTGAGGCCTTAGTCTGAGGTTGTGGGTAGTTAAACATCCACAGTTTGAGTTCTGAGTAACTTTGGGCTTTGCTTCTGAGCTCTCTATATCCAAGACCATCGCTGTTTGTATTGTTGCTGATGCCTATTTTTTTTCTTGTGCTTTTTCCTCTTCCCCTCTATCTCCATCCCTAGGTTTTTACATGATAAGAACAGCAGAGAATTCCTTTACTACAGAAAGAAAGTGGCAGAGATAAGAAAAGAGAATCAAAGTTCTCAGGCATCCTCTTCTCAGAAAGGTAATTAAGGCTGGGGTCTGGACAATATGAATTGCATGAGTGAAATTTGACTTCACCCTCTGTACCTGCCAGCCCCAGTGACTCCTTCAGCCTCACTGCATCAGCTTCCTCTGCTGTGGGAATCTAATTTAGCTGTTGAGCTGATGAGTTCTGAGCTCAAACCAGGGCTTAGTAGGCTGAAAGGGCTTGTTCCCACTCTCAGCTAACTGATGGGGCAAGTTGGGAGCTGAGCAGTTCTCCATGTTTTGCAGGTGTGGGATATTGAAGCAAGGAAAGGTTATGAGCTGCCCGATTTATGGCCTCAAGTTGCACCAGGGGAAGTTTAGGCTGGACAGGAGGAGAAACTTCTCTCTGGAAAGGGCCCTCAGGCCTTGAAACAGGCTGCCCAGTCTGGGGTTTGAATCGCCATCCCTGCCCGTGTTTCCCAGCTGTGGAGATCTGGAGCTCAGGGACAGGGTTTAGCAGTGGGATGGGACAGCTGGGTTCAGGATTGGATTCAATGATCTTTAAGGTCTTTTCCCAACCTAAATGATTCTGTTATTTTTTTTTTTTATAACGAGATCTTCTGCCTCCTGGTCCCAATCCAGCACCTCAGAGTGCTGGTACGGGTGTAATGTGAGGTGCCATGTCTACATAATGTATTTGCCTGGCTCCTCATAAGCATCAAATGTGTTTGAAATGTAACTGATCAGAACCTTCCCTGTGCCTTTGGACACAGTAGCCACCTCCTCTGGGTGAGGAGAATTCCATGGAGAATTTCCTCTGTCCTACAACCCCCCACCCCGACCCTGAAAGCAGCCAGCAGATGGGTAGTGACGGCAGGTACAAGTGGAATTACAGTGTGGGATTAGTTTGCCTCCCCATGACTCTTGGGGACGTCAGTGGCAAAGTCTCTAACTGGAGATAATTGCAAGTGCTGAGGTGTAACCTTGTGGAAAAGAGCCTGATGTGGAGAAGTGAGAGACTTCTCTGCTGTGAGGGTCCAAACAGACAGGAGAGGGTCCCTTGTGGAGACAAAAGCTGGTTTGTGTGGTAATCTGCTCTGATCTAGCTCCACAGAGGCTGGGGGATGTGTGAATGGGACACTCCTCTGGTTACAGAACTGCTATGTGACCTTATGCAATGTCATGTTTTTATGCTCTAAACTCTTGCTGCTGTTTCTGTGTGATATTGCTCAAAATTGAACTCGACCTTTTGCCCTTATTCTGCTCTTGGGGTTCTTAGAACAGATAGGCTTTGACTGTTGCTTGTATGAGTTGGGCCCAGTACTGACAGCCTGCTTAAAGTTTCACCCCCAGACGACGAAGAGACAAAGAACTCTGCTGAGAAACTGGCCAGATTCGTAGCAGACGGGGGTCCCGAGGTGGAAGCTATCGCCGTGCAGAACAACCGAGAGAACCCTGCTTTCAGGTATGGGAGGAAACTGCTGCTGGGTGCATTGGGGTGGGGGATCTTGAGGGGGTCCCATCTCTTTTACAGAGGGAATAATACATGAGTTTGTGGTGACTCTGAAACCCTGAGGACACTATGCTCTCAGTGCAGGCAGTTTTACATTCTCACAGTTCAGTTGAAAGCAATCAGTTTGCTTTCCCCACAATGAATCAGAGAATTGTTAACACTGGAAGAGACCTCCAAGCTCATCCACTCCAACCATCAACCCAACCTCACCCTGCCCACTAATCCCTGTCCCTCAGGGCCACATCTACTAGTTTTAACCCCTCCAGGGATGGTGACTCCCCTTCCTCCCTGGGCAGCCTGTTTCAACCCCTGAACACTCCGTCAGGAAGAGATTTCCCCTGATGGCCAACCTAACCCTCCCCTGGGGGAACTTGAGGCTGTTTCCTCTTGTCCTGGTGATGGTGACTGAGAAGAGACCAACCCCCACCTCTCTCCACCCTCATTTCAGG
This sequence comes from Phoeniculus purpureus, assembly GCA_028565055.1. Classification (NCBI taxonomy): domain Eukaryota; kingdom Metazoa; phylum Chordata; class Aves; order Bucerotiformes; family Phoeniculidae; genus Phoeniculus; species Phoeniculus purpureus. The sequence continues at coordinate 2,356,391 of JAOXOE010000866.1, forward strand.
CAATTGTAAAGAGCAATAAGGTCTCCCCTCAACCTCCTTTTCTCCAGACTAGACAACCCCACTTCTGTCTTTACAGCTTCCCCCCTGCTCTCTATTCCACTGCACTGGTACCATTCCAACCCCAGCACCTCTCTCTGTAGCTGTAATTGGGTGGGAGCCCCCAGCCATAGCTCATTCTGCTGCTGCCCTAGTAGTTTCCTGGGCTGCTCTTTGCAGAGCCGCTTCACCAGCCTGTGGGGTAACAGCGCAGCCTCCCCATTAGCTCCCTCTTTGGAATCTCTTGCTCAGCCTTTCAGATGTGGATTGTTCTCTGGTGCTCATGGACAGCTGCTTGATGCCTCCCCTTGGTCTCATCTGCATCTCATTTTTCTGCTCTTACAAACAGTTTGGTCTGCTCCCTGTCAATGAAGGGGGAACTCGTTGAGCCTCATTTGCTTGCTGATGTTAGGGCATTTCCTGGATTCTCCCCTTGTGTTGTGGGCTGCACTTAGCAACTCAGGTCTGAGCGCCTGTCTTCCTTATTTCCTTCTAAAACCTGCTGTGATCCCCCACCTTAGCAGGACCAAGTGAAACACCATCTCCTCCATTAGGATTTCACAGGGTTTGCTGTAGGGAGAGCCCCTTCCTGCCCTCTGCCAGCTCCTTGATTGTCTTTTGTGGGTGGAGGGCTGCAAGATGACATTTAGGGAGTCTGAAAACACCTTGGAGAGCAGTGTGTGTTTGCCAGGGCGTGTGGTGTGATGGGAGATGGGGAAAGGCTTGGCATCCTAAGGTTTCCCTTCCCCCTGTCCCAAGGAGAGCTCACACCAAGCATTAAACTGCTCCTTTCAAAAGAGATGATGGTGGGGGGTTGGGAACAGACAGGTTTTCTCTGTGAATGCCTTAAACTGGAGGGAGCCTCCTGAAGAAAACCTGTTGGTACCAACCCTGCCTGTATTGATTTCTCTTTGTGTGGCTGCTAGATAGAAGGTTCTTCATGCCCTTCCCACAGGGACTGAGGAGTTCTCTTTTACCCAAAAGATCAGAGATGCTGCTTTCTGGAAGGGGCAGCAAATAAAGCAGTAGGATGGGGGGGTGTTCTTGTATGTGACGGAATAGAAGTCATTGTGGTGTGATGAAGCAGACTGGGAATGTCAAGGCTTCTGGCTGGAATAGAGATCCTGGAGCAAGCTTTTAGGCTCTGAGTTTGCATCCCTATGGGGTAGGACCCAAATTATTTCCTTTGTGCACTGGAGCAGGTTTTTAAGGCCCTGGGTTTGCATCCCCATGGGTGGGATCCAAATCTTTTTCTCTCTGATCTGGAACCTGATGTGGTGTGGAGCGGCTTTGCTACGCGTGTTCTGCAAGGCTGATGTGACACCATGCTTTTTTGTAGAACCATGTGTTTATTTAGCACCAGAAACAGCTGCAGTTTACTCCTGAATGAGCAAATCCTGCCTGATCCCAAGGGCTTGCAGCCTGCCCTGGAAGAGAAGAGCACATGGGGCTCTGCATTGTGTTCCCACACACACAGGATGGTGCTGGAGAGCAGGGAAGCTGTGGGAAGGCTACAGGAGCACTGCAGGACAGCAAAGGCCTGAACAAACTGCTGATTTCAGCCCCAGTGGGCGACTGGGCTGTTACAGCTTGACTCCTTTTCTTCCCCTACAGGTTTTTGTATGAGCCAAACAGTAAAGGCTACAAGTACTACCGGCAGAAACTGGAGGAGTTCCGCAAGGCCAAAAGCACCACTGCCTGTGCCCCTTTGCCTGTAGAGTCCAGTCTGAAAAGGAAGAACAGTCCTGAGGCATCACCCTCACCTCTGTGCTTATCATCGATGCCTTTGCCCCTTCCCTTGCCTGTGCCCTCACCTCTACCCCTTCCCTTGCCTGTTCCTTCGCCTCTGCCTCTGCCCTTGCCCATTCCCTCACCTCTGCCCTTGCCTGTTCCCTCGCCTGTGCCCTCATCCCTGCCCTCACCTTCACCATCCTCCTCCACAACTCCCCCGGATCAGACAGCTACAGCCACTGCTGCAACAGCAACCACAGCCCCGGGCACTACAAAAAAGAAGCGGAAGAGCAGGTGGGGGCCGGAGGAGGACAAGGTAGAACTGCCCCTCCCACAGCTTGTCCAGCAGCTGGATTCACCCTCCCCTCTCTCAGGTGAGTGGGGTTGAGCAGTGTTTTTATGGGGAGGGTGTTTGGCCTGGCTGGCCCTACAAAGAGCAAACCCAGCGAGTCCTATCTGTTGTTGTAATCTCCTTGGTTGCCAGCCCCTATCTCAGCCACATCTAGCTGCTAACTCTCCCCTGTGTGGAAACCCAGATAAACCAGTTTATCTCATAGACACCAGGGATTGGATCTTATCGTTCTCCAGCTATTTCGAAAACCCCGCTGTGCTATAGCTCATTACAGCCTCAGCCTCTACACGATTTAGGGCTATTTCACTTCAGGAAGAGAGTCTGTCAGAAAACAAATATCAAAGGCTGCACTGTGCTCATTCTCCCTCGGCGGGATCAAATCCCTGGGCAGCACTTCCATCTCACTCTAACCCATCAGAAGGCTAAATGGGAATAGCTGTTCCCCAAGTGCTGCGGACATGAGGAGATCATCCACTTTCAATTTACAGCCATTTCACTTCATTTGATTACAGCCAGGGTTCACTGTTCTCATCCAGTGCTGAGGCTCATGCTGCTCTTCTCCACCTGCCAGGCTCCCTCAGGGCGGGGTGCAGCGCTCTCTGCTGAAAATCCTCCCAGCTGAGACTGTTCTGGGTAGTGGAACCCTGTGGTCCCTTGGTGCTGTGCAGACAGGTAGAGGTGGGGTCACCTGAGGACAGCAGGTGGATGCAGGTGCTTATGATGGCAGCTTGAAATCCTCTGCCTGGTTAAGTGGGGAAAGGATGGGAAAAGGAGAAAGAAAAAAACACAGGATAAGGTGGTCAGTGAATGGAGAGAAATAGTGGGAGGGCAGAGGTGCAGGTAAAGTAATTAATAACTGAGTAAGGAACTGCTTCAAAAAGCAGCAGCAGGATACATGGAGAGGGATAAGGAGTAGAATACAAGGTGTAATTTTCTGAGCTGCAGGGTGAGGCCATGGCTGATTCTCAGTGTCTGGGCATCCTGTGCAGTTCAGTGCTCCTGCAAGTCTCTGGGTCTCCTGCTTTGGCTTTTCGAGGAGGCAATTGCTCAACCTATTAACAGCTTCGACAGTCAGCCCTGGAGCAGGGCAGGGTTGTCTTTATCTGCTGTGGTGTCTGTTGGGGAAGGAATTACTTCCTAACCCAGCATCTTGGATGCAGCTGAGGAGAAGCTCCTGTGTCTCCTGCTCCCAGCCCTGTGCAGAATCTGGCCTGAATGTGTCTCCATGCAGAACAAACCCCAACCTGGGTGGTTTATCTGTTTGACCTTGAATTGCTGCTCATCATAAGGCAGAAATTGGATGCTGAAGTCTTCCCTGGTTTTGTACCTCTGGAGTAATTTGCTTCTCTTGCAGGCAGTAATGAAGCTTGTGGGGATGAAGCCAGACAGGCTCTCTCAGAACAAGCATCAGATTCCATCTGAACCTCCCCCATCTCTGGTCTCTGCCTGCTGCTGCAGGGGGCTGCCTGGGGGATCCGTTTGCTCGCTCCAGTGGCTCCCTGCTGGAATCTCCTCTGGCTCTGTTAGCTGCCCCTTAATTAGACAGAGCCCAGCTCGGTGTGTTCACACTCACTTTCTGCAGGGCTTTGTGTCAAGTAGGAGAAAAGGACAGCAAACAACTTGCCAGGCAGAGCAAATCAACCATTAATGCGCTGTTAATGCTCTGCAGGGGAAAGGAGTTTGGGCTTTTGATTGGATATACTAATCCCTTTTTAGAATGAGCATCTTCAGCCTGACGGGAGAAGGGAAATCCAGCTCCTGGGCACAAGGTTGGGGTCATAGGGTGCTCTGATACCTAAATATCTACCTCTTAGTCCTTTATCCTTAGCAATTGTGTTGGAATTAGCAAAGGATTCTGATTCTTCTTGTCTGCAGCCAGTCACATGGAGAGGAGGAGAGGGAAGTTCAGCCCTTTGGGACATAAACAGGATTCCTCTTGGATGTATTGATACCAAACTTTGAGCTGTGCTTGTCCTGCAGGGACTATGTCTGAAAGACTGAGCAGAGAGACTATGACTCGTGAACTCTGGACAGTTGTTAGAACTTTATGAAACCAAATACTGGGTCAGGTTTGCTCTGATTTAACTAGGGAAGAGCTTCAGACTCAGAAGCAAAAATCCAGTGCTTCTGTATTGGGATCTGCTATCCTTAAAGGATATTTTGCTTCTCTTGTATCAGGCTCCTCTTTGGGCTTGTGGGGAAGGGATAAAGCTTCAGGTAGTCTTCTGCCAATGCTGCAGATAGACTGCACCATTAACCCTGGAGGCAGAGCTGCTGTCAGCTGCCTCTTGCCCAGGCCTGACTGAGGAGCAGCTCCCTACTCTCCTGCATCCTGACACTAGGTGGAAGGATCTTCCTTATTTTTATGTAAATGCTTTGGCTGATGCTGTTGATGAACAGACTTCTCTGTCTTCAGCGGTGGAACTTTACTTTTCCTGCCTGTGTTGTGACACTTTGGGCCAAACCTCCAAAAATAGCTCCCAGAGCTATGTTTCTGCAGTGCCTTTCAGCATCTCTCAGCACAAAGTCTGGAGGCAGTGGGGTGGCCAGAGGAGGCTTTAGCCTGCGAAGAAGCAGTGCCCTGTGCTTTCTGGGAATGAAAAGAAGATGCTGCAGCCTCACCTTTCTCCTCTAAGGTAGTTATATCTGCTGGCAAGTCACCAGCACAGGGGCCTCTGGAGCCATGCCTGGCTCTTTGCCGAAGTGTTTATGCAATTCAGAATGAAGCCAAAGAGCTGGCGACCTCTGTGAAGGGCAGAGTCTTCCTCGGTGCATTCAGAGAAAGCTTTCCCATGCCCTGAGATGGGAGGTGAATCTCTGACTGAGGCTGATGCTGAAGTGCCCCAGTCTCACGTAACATTAGGGGCCAGAGTCTACTACATTCATTAAAAGCATTTCCCCACCTCAGTGCGCTCTGAGACACTCCAGGCTGTTACCAATAATACGGAGGTTTATTTTTCTCTTCTTATTTCCTGGGAGCAGAGAGCACAGATCCTAGCACCCAGCCCAACGTCTCTTCCTTCCCTCCTCCTGGAAAACCTCTTGCAAGGTTTTACATAGCGCCTCCTGCAGAGTTGCCTGAAGGTGCTAGTGTGGGGTGCACAGGCAGTGCAGGAGGGTGGATGGTGTTGGTTCACTCTCCTCTGGAAGCTGGAGTTAGAGAATCATGGAGTGCTAAGCCCCAAGCAGGAGAGGACTGGAGACAGGAGCACTCAGATCAATCTCCCTGAGTGAGAGCAAGAGGAAGGGAGCTGAGGACCCCTGAGGTCTCATTAACATGCTGTGTAGACATTTGGTGTCATGAACAATGATCCTATTATTGTGGGGCTTCATAATTAATAGATAATGAATAATGAATGCACTATCATTTGACTGTAGCTGGGACTTACATTCAAATGGAGAGTTTTTTTACAGCCAGTAGGAAGAAATCCTTTTCCCCTGTCCTGAAAAATGCAGCCAGCTTCTCAGTGCAGTTGGGTGTCTTCTTATTAATCCCCTCAATATGTAACTGGTGGGATATTCACTTCAAGGTGCTTCAGAGGGGAGCTGCCAGCCCTGCTAGACAGATAGGAACAGAGTTTGCAAGGAGGGCAGTCTCCACCATAAATCTCTTCATTTGCAGCCCCAGCAGCTTTTCTGTCTCATGGTGCAGCAATTCCAAAGAGGCTCCTTTTCCCACCTCCCACCCTTCTCCTCCCTTTCACTTTCCCTTTGAACTGCGAGCGCCGTAGGGGCATTCTAAACTGGTAGATGCCCTGCCCAGATCTTATTTCAGGCTTTATCTAATGAAACAGCCAAAATCATTCCCAAGTTGGAGCCTCCAAGATGGGGAAAAACTAGTGGATACAGCAGTGAGATTGTCAAGAAGAGGCTGGAAATCCCCCTTCTTTGAAAGCTGGGGTGATGTCCCTGGCAGAGCAGCAGCTCCTGAGCCTGTAGATTAGAAATTGAAAGCTCCTTGGGGAATGACAAATTCTAAAAGCAGTGGAACGCTGCTGTCTTTATTCTAATGTGGTCATTTGCTCCCTGTGTGGAAAGGATTTGCACAGCAATCAGCAGACACTTACGTGCATGGATTGGACAATCTGCTGAAGGGTTCTGCTCATCACTCAATCCCCAATAATTAAGCAGTGGCTGGGGTTCACCAGGAAGCCTTGGGATGAGGAGTAGAATCCTAGAATGGCCAGAGTTGAAAGGGACCTCAAAGAGCATCCAGTTCCAACCCTGCTGCACAGGCAGAGACACCTTCACTAGATCAGGTTACTCAGGGCCCCAGCCAACCTGGCCTTCAACACTGCCAGGGATGG
>JAOXOE010000866.1:2362916-2374440 GCA_028565055.1 Phoeniculus purpureus
CCCTCACAGCAAAGAATTTGTTCCTCATGTCCAACCTCAGTCTCCCCTCTTCAAGTCTAGAACCCTTTCCCCTTGTCTTCTTGCTACCTCCCCTGTCAAAAGCCCTCCCCCATCTTTCTTGTAGCCCCCTTTTTCAGAGGTTGGAGAGCTGCTCTAAGGTCACCAGGGAGCTTCCTCTTCCCCAGACTGAACAACCCCAACTTGCTCAGCCTGTCTTCAGAGGGGAGGTGCTGCAGACCTCTGATCATTTGAGTTGCTTTCCTCTGGAGATCTTCCAGGAGCTCTGTGTCCTTCTGATGTTGGGAATCCAGAACTGGACCCAGTACTGCAGCTGGGGTCTCATTAGTGCAGAGTGGAGGAGAATCCCCTCCCTCTCATATATTACCATAGAATAATCTTCAGGAGTGATTTTTGACGCAGTGACCCTGCAGGGTGGCCTCTGAGGCAGTGGGAAGTAGCTCTGTGAGGCTTCTAGTGTGATGCAGGCAGAGCTTTGGACACAGATGAGGGGATACTGGGAACTGGCTGGTGAAGGAGCTGCAACCCAGTCTCTCTCCTGCTCCTGTGGTTGTTATTCAGTGGAATGTCTCTGTGCTGGAACCATGAAATCAGTGTAAAACTCGATGTGAAGATTCTGAGATTGAATTTCGCTGGTCTCAACGGGTAGCTCAGATTAATTTTTTTAAGTCTTTTAACATTTACTCATTACAGTTCAGGACCTCAAGGGTCTTGGCTATGAAAAAGGGAAACCGGTTGGTTTGGTGGGTGTGACGGAGCTCTCTGATGCCCAGAAGAAGCAGCTGAAAGAGCAGCAGGAGGTAAAGCCCTGACATTATTTCTGATTCCTATTTCTTTGCTGGGTTAGATGGGAAAATGGAGATGAAAACAGCAAAGAAACTTTCCCAGTGGCCCACAAATAAATCTCCAGGATTTGTGCTGAATGCCTGCAAACTCTGTGATGCTGGAGTCAGCAGAAACAGCAGAGGACTTTGGGGAATAGGAATTAAAGCAGCCAATTGCTGTCCTACGACCTAACCCCCTTCTCAGATCTATAAGGTCTGCTGTGGCACATCTGCAGCTGGTACTGCCTCAGCGGTGGGGAGATGCTGAGCAAGATCTGAAGGGTGGGAGTGAGGGCAGAACTTCTGCCAGAGCTTGCGGGTGGCACTGGAGCTGGGTGGGGGTGATCAGCTCAGTCCTCAGCACTGGGATCAAGGTGCCTGTGTTAGAGGAATCATCATAGAACGCTCCCGTTTGATCTGGCTCAGTCTGTTGGGATTTGTAGTTGTCACAGCCAGTTGTGCAGAGCAGTTGGGGCAGAGGCTCTGCCGCAGAGCTCTGCATCCTACCTGCCTCGACAGGCTGGCTGAGCGCGGGCGCCGTGGCTTCCTCTCCCCTAGATGCAGCAGATGTATGATATGATCATGAAGCACAAGCGAGCCATGCAGGAGATGCAGATGATGTGGGAAAAGGCGATTCAGCAGCACCAACATGGCTACGACAGTGATGAAGAGGTGGACAGTGAGCTGGGCACGTGGGAGCACCAGCTGCGGCGCATGGAGATGGACAAGACGCGAGGTGCGTGGGGAGAGGCTGAGCACGCACGTCCCTCAGCGTCTCTGGAGGGAGATGTCTGGGGTCACACTGTTGGAGTGGGAGTTGTGGGGTCACTCATCACTGCTCTGTGGTTCCATTACCATCACTGCTCTGATTTCTGCCTGGTGGGTGGAGATAATGGCTGTTTGGCCGTCGAGGCTCTGCTTCACAAACCCTCTGCAGCTCTGAGGAGAGCACTGCGTTACGGCTGGTTTCTCTCATGTGTGTCTTGGGCAGAGTGGGCTGAGCAGCTGACCCAGATGGGCAGAGGGAAACATTTCATCGGAGACTTTCTGCCGCCCGACGAGCTGGAGAAATTCATGGAGACATTCAAGGCTTTGAAGGTGAAGTAGCAGAGACTTGGCAGGGTGGTGGCAAAGCTTCACACTTGGCCTGCAGCAGGAAGGGAAAGATCTCGAGTGTTCTCAGCCCCTTTGCACAGCTGTGCTGGCTCCCTCACAGCCTTGAGGTACTTGTGCCCTTCTTCCAGGAGCTCCATTACCTCTGGAGGAACCAGGATTAGGGGTTTTGCTGTTTGCAGACAGTGGGGAATCAGAGAACAGACTGTTGGGGCAGTAGTTGGGGGTTAATTGAAATTATAGACCAGCCTCTCGCACCTCCCGCCGTTTGTCTGCTGCTCCTGTTCCGCTGAAGTGATTGCTGATGCCAACAAGGAAAATGTTGAGCTCTTATCCAGGTGACTGCAGTAAAGGGAAACTGTAAAACCTCTGCAAAAGCTTATGCAAAACACTTCAATACCTGCCAATTCTTTCTAAACTCCTTGATGCTGGCACTTCCCCTCAATGTTTTCCTGCTACTGGTATGGGGTCTGACATTCCCTGGAGGTCCTGGCTTGTGCAAGAGCTGTATCTGAGGCTTCATCCGAACTTGAAATTCAGGAGCTGAGTATTTGTCTGCTTAATCTCACAGTAGCACTCGCTGCTCCTGGCAGCTGATGTTGTGGGGCTGTGCAGTACTTTATCACTTAGCTGCTTGCTTGTCTGTGGTGGTGCAGAGTTGGGATAGCAACAAAAACAGTGCTGGAGAAGGGCAACAAGGCTGGGGAGAGGGCTGGAGAACAAACCCTGTGAAGAGCAGCTGAGGGAACTGGGCTTACTTAGTCTAGAGAAGAGGAGACCTTTCTCTCTACAGCTACCTACAAGAAGGTTGTAGCAAGGGTGGCACTGGTCTCTCTTCCCAAATTACTGATTATAGGATGAGGGGAAATGGCCTCAGGTTGCATCGGGGAGGGTTAGATTGGATCTTAGGAAGTAGCTGTTTCCTGAGAGAGTGGCTGGGCACTGGAACAGGCTGCCCAGGGAGGTGGTGGAGCCCCCATCCCTGGAGGGGTTTAAAAACCAAGTAGCCAGAGCACTTGATGCCATGGTGTGGGGGTTAAGGAGCTGTTGGGATGAGGGCTGGACTGGAAGATGCTGGAGGTCCTTCCCAGTCATCATGATTCCATGGTTCTAGCTATTAACTGTTTACGAGAACCATCCTGAGGCTGGGTAGCTGAAGCTCTTTTTCTTCCCTCACAAAATTTAGTGCCTGAAAAATAACCACCTCTGCCTTTTGTGTCTCTGCAGGAAGGTCGGGAACCAGATTATTCTGAATACAAGGAATTCAAGCTGACAGTGGAAAACATTGGTTATCAAATGCTCATGAAGATGGGCTGGAAAGAAGGCGAGGGACTGGGCTCAGATGGACAGGGGATTAAAAACCCAGTCAGCAAGTAAGAAGTCCTTCTACTATTGATTTAGTCCTTTCCTCTTGGGTTGGTAATTGATGCTCCAGCCTTACTCAAGCCTGCTGGAAGCAGCTGCCGTGGCTGTGACTGTTGTTCATCACTTGAGCAGAACACGGAGTTATCGCAGCGCAGGAGAAAAATGACTTCTGCTCTCTTGGGGGTTCCCTCCCGCTGGGTCCTGGGATTGTTCCGTTACCTTGGGCATGAGGTGTGAGCCCAGCCCGGAGAGGGTTGGTTCTTATCTCAGTTTGCACAGTGTGTTCCCAGCACTGCCTTCTGCCTGGCTTCTCCGTGGAAAAATGAAGATCCAGCTTGCCTGTGGCCTGAGCTGTGCCAGGGCCTGCGAGGGTTGAGTCACAGCTTTAAAGTCATAGCTCTTTTAGCTGTTAAAGAGCTGCCTCTTGCATCTGTGGCACTACAGGCTTGGGGAGGGGTGTCTGGTAAGCTGTCTGGCAGAGGGACCTGAACAGGAGCCAGCAGGGTGCCCAGGTGGCCAAGAAAGCCAATGGCATCCTGGCTTGGGTAAGCAATAGTGTGGTCAGCAGAAACAGGGAGGTGATTGTTGCCCTGTACTGGGCACTGGGGAGGCCTCACCTTGAGTACTGGGGGCAGTGCTGGGCATCTCCATACCAGAGAGATCTCAGGGAGCTCCAGTGGATGCAGAGGGAGGAGGGCAGTGAAGCTGCTGAAGGGCCTGGAAAATCAAGCTTATGAGGTGAGACTGAAGGAGCTGGGGCTGGTTAGTTTGATTAAAAGGAGGCTCTCTACATGAAGGGATACTGTGGAGAGGTTGGTGCTGGTGTCTTCTCACAGGTGATCAGTGGCAGAACAAGAGGATGAGGCTTCCAACTGCAGCAGAGGAGGGTTAGGCTAGACATAAGGAAAAGCTTTTTCACAGAAAGATTGGTCAGACCTTGGAACAGGCTGCCCAGGAAGGGGGCTGAGTCACCATCCCTAGAGGTCTTTGAAGGTCCTTTATTGGTGTTGGAGGATCTGGTTTAAGGGTGAACTTTGTAGAGTAGGGTTGATGGTTGAACACGATGATCACAAGAGTCTTTTCCAAGCTGAATGATTCTATGATTCTCTGACTTGGCATTGCTCATCCCTGGGGTGCTGTGGGCAGGAGGTGATGCCCAGGACTTGCTGCTACACTATAGACCTGGGTGGGATTGATATTTGAGCCCAGCTCGGGGGAGCTTTGTGTGTCATCGTGCAGCTCTGCTGGCATCACGTTCAGCACACCCAGCGTCTCTGATTCAATCATGCTTTGTGCTGAAGCTTTAGGAGAGTTTATCCAGAAATAGAGGAGCCTCTCAGTTTGGGTGGATCGTCTGCTGGTAGCAGATGTTCCGCTTCAAATATTGGGGATAGGGAATACACAGAATTGGTTTCAAACCCAACCGTTAGATCCTTTTAGAACCAAGCTGTGCGTTCACAGCACGGTGGAGAGCTGCTCAGCAAAGCCCTCGTGCTCCTCTTTCTCAGGAAGATCTCTCTGGGCGCATGTTTGTGCTTCAAAGCAGCCCTGTGATAAAATCTCGCTTCAAAATCACAGGGCTTCGGTCTGTTGCTTGAGCTCTGCCATCTCTGAGGTTCTTAGACCAGATAAGAAGTTGCTTCTATGGATGAGAGGGAATAGCTTCTGCTCTTGGGCTGTTCCAGAGTGAAGGAGCAGGATGCAAGCTCCTGGCGCCTCCAGCAAGGTGCACACCCACGCAGTTGTTTGCCAGAGGTGAAGCTGCCAGTCGGAGCAGCCTTCAATGAGGAGGACCTGTGGCTCACGGGTGCTGCTTCTGAGCCAGCTGGAAGAGGTTCAGCAAATGGATGGTGACACTCCTGCTCTCATCCAACAGGGACAGGTGTCATTGGTTTGGAAGGGCAATGCAGAGCTGTGGCAAGTGCAATGAGCTCCTCAGGGTTAGCTGTCTGTGTCGATGCAGAGTGCTGTGTGATGATGCCCTGAGCTCTGCCGATGAGAGGCAGTAGGTAGTTGTGTGAGAAGGAGGCGTGGGGGGGGGTTGTTGCATCTGCTCACCCCCCCTTGGGGCTTTGTTCCCTCTTTCCCACCAGGGGAACTACTGCTGTGGACGGAGCTGGTTTCGGCATCGACCGTCCTGCCGAGCTGACCAAGGAGGATGACGAGTACGAGGCGTTCCGTAAGAGAATGATGCTGGCCTACCGCTTCCGACCAAACCCACTGGTGAGGTGGTCCTCAAACCCGTAACAAACCTGCTGAGACCTCTGAGCGTGTCCTGTAAGGGTGGGGAAACCAGTGACAAACCCACTGAGCCTTCCCTCCGTGGTATCGTAGGAACAGTTTTGATGCTCAGCCAAGAGACAGAAAGCTGTGAAAGCTTCTCCTTGGTTCTTTTCTCATGCTGAGTGATAATTTATCACTACCAAAACACTTGTGGCCGCTCAGCTTTCCTTGCCATCATCTTCCTTTAAAACAACCCCCCTGGATTAGTGTTTGTCTGATCCATACCCAGTGTAATCGCTGTCCTCAGAGGAAGCGGGTGGGTTGTCCATAGATCCAGGGTTTCCTGCTTGCAGAAGCATCCTGAGTCTGTGTTTGCCTCTCGCGTGGCACTGAGAGTGCCGGGGCTGTGATGGTGGATGGGCAAACCTCTGCTTTCGCCGTGAGAAGCACCAGTTCCAGTGGCTGTTGCAAATAATGAAGCTTAGATGCTCATGACGCTGGGAAGACAGCGCTTCTGATTTCATTCTCCTCTTGGTCTATCCCCTACAGAACAATCCACGACGACCTTACTACTGAGACTGCTGTTGGCCACAGAGTCTTTTCAATAAAAAGCCACCAGGTAGTCATTTTCCTGTGAAGTGTTCTGCAGACTGCATTGTCATCCTTTACTGGCTAACGTTGTCAAACTTCCGAGCTCACCAGACCATCTTTCCCCCAGGAGAAAGGTCGGGTGAGCCCACTGCTGGCACCTCCCAGTGTTGTGGTGACCTGAGGTTGGGGTGGTGCTGGCAGAGGAGAGCAAAGCTGTAACAGCACCCTGCGGCCAGGGGAAGGCATAGCACCAAAGATACCAGTAGGATCAGTTCAGGGACTCCACTGCTGCCTGGCTCGGTGCTGTGTTCCCAAGAGTGGGTCTGTCACCCCACAGCACATCCTCTGCTGCTCAGACAGGAGCAGCTGTGTGGGGTTTCGGTATTGGTTTAATTGCAGATAAAACAAGGGGCTGTCTCTGACCTGGCAGCTGGGGCTCTGGTTCCATGAGGAACAGCAGTTCTGATGCAGCCCAAAGCGTAGCTTGACCTTGGACTGATACACAAACCAGTGCCTGGTTGTTTTACCTCTGCCCCACCACAGTCAAGACACAGGGAGAGTCGTTCAGCTTCCAACGCAGCAGCCTCTTGCTTTGTGGAACACCAGGTTCACCCCCAAGAGACTAATAAACATTTTTTTCCATGGGAGAACCAAGCCCTGGAGCCCAGTTTATCAAAGGCCATGGGGATTTTGTTGTCCTAAACCCCTTGAGAAATACAAATTTCCTTCCTTGGCTCTGTAAATAAAAGAAATCTCATTTGTTCCTTAGTTTTCATCACTGAATTTTTGGGGTAGGGTGCCCTTGCTGGGGGTTTTCCTAGACCGAGAGAGACTGCTGTGACCCTCTTCCAGGCATCTTGAAGAAAACAAAGTGGTGGATGGTTAAGGTTTCTTGTTGGTGTTTGCTCCCTGCCTCAGTCCCAGCTCCTGGTGTTTGATTCTCTTTTTGTTAAACTTTTTCTGGACGACTTGGAGTCAAGGTCTTTGCTTTCAATAAAAACATTTGAAATGGTAAATTCAGCAGGATCTGTTCCCAAAACCAGGGGCTGGGCAGCTGGTGCAGCTGATGATTGGTGGGAGGTGGGGGAGTAATGGTATGAAATCTTCCAGCAGCTGCTGCTCACAGAGTGGTAGAGGTTGGAAGGGACCTCCAAAGATCACCCAGTCCAATCACCCTGACACAGTAGGATCCCCTAGAGCCAGTCACACAGGAACAGTCCAGGAAGATTTTAAATGTCTCCAGAGTAGGAGGCTCTACAAAACCCCCTGGGCAGCCCCTTCCAGGACTCTGGCACCCTTACTGGGAAGAAGGTCCTCCTCATACTGATGTGGAACCTCCTCTGTTCCAGCTCACCCTTGCTGTATCATTAGGTACCTGTGAGCAGAGTCTGGCTCCATCCTCCTGACACCCATATTTACCAACATTCATGGAGTCACCCCTCAGTCTCCTTTTTCCCCAAGCTCAAGACATCCAGCTCCCTCAGCCTCTCCTCATCAGGGAGATGCTCCCCTCCTTTCATCATCTCTGGCTCTGTGCTGGACTCTCTCAAGTGGTTCTCAGCTATTTTTATGGACTGCAGCACTGTGGGGCTGGGGTTTTCTAGAGAGGATTCTGCAGAGCAGAGGCATTTTCAGAGTCTCCACTGCCAGCATGTAGAGTGCAACACTTCTGGATCTGGTGTGAAGATGTTTGTGGGGGAATGGACTCTGTAAATCTGATAGCACAGAGGTCCAGCTGTGCTTCGATGACGTCCTGGTGGCACTGGGGGTGGTGTGATGTGCCATCACTCAGTCCTGTTTCCACTCTGGGGCTGTTGAGTGAGATCAGAAAGATCAGAGGGGCTGACAGCAAACAGCCACAAGTAAAATTGGCTTTCAGGTTTCCTTTTGCTCTTCTCAAGGACCAAAGGTGATGCTGAATATCAAACCAAGGGTGGTCTAGGGGCTCCTCCACTATAGATCCCTCCTGCTGTCCTTCACTCCTTCCCAAAGCTGATCTCTTGAGTCCTAAATTTGTCAGCATCCCCCTCCCCTGCTCTGCTCACTGCATTCCTGAGCAGAGCAGTGCAGCCTTCAGCCTGCTGTAGTGAAGAGATGTCCCTGCCCAGGGCAGGGGGGTTGGTACTAGGTATTTTATTGCCTTATTTCCTTGGGCTTTCTGAGTCTCTGATAACCACGGCCATCAGTAGGGGGTTTTCCTGCTGCTGAGTCACAACTATTCCTTGGGAGCAGCAGGCTGAGATCCAGAGAGCCACTCAGTGCACTCATCCCTTGGCTACCAAGTGGGGATTTAACCCTCAGCGACCGAATCACACAGGTGGCTGCTGTGGGGTGCCCCGTTTGATTCTTGTTACATCAAAGAGTCCATTTGGGGTGCCTGCCCTGGGCTGGGGTCAGCACAAGGGTTGTAGAGCCTGGGGGGCACCACCAAACCACCCTGCTGAGGGGTTGGGACTTGTTTGATTGTTGCCAGGGCTGGGAAACTGAAGCGATGCTCATGGAGAGTTGGGTGTTTGGGGAGATCTGATGGCTGTTGTCTCAAGGCATCCCCAGATTAGCTGCCTTCACCCCCCCTTCATTATTTTATAGGGTCTCACACTGCTTTCTGTGTTACTGAGTGCCAGAGACTGAACCCCCATTGCCTTAGACTGGACAGGACCCACCCACCGAGCCCTTCCCCGTCGGTGAGGAGCTGCCTGGGTGCTGACAGGGCGCCTTCCTGTTCCTGCTGCCCAGAGAAATGACGAACAAGCCCAGGGCAAAGTCTGGGGTGACCGATTCAGCCCCTGGACTCTGAAGCAAGAGGGCAAAATCGTGACGTGACACTGGGGCACGTTTGGGCTGGTTCTGTGACGAAGAGGAAAGGCTGGGTGGCCACACTGGGGTCTACTCTATACCCTGGAGGTTTCTGAGTCCTGGAGCACCGAGCTGGGTCTCTCCATGGGGTGATGGGGAGTGAACACCTGAGTTTGGAGCAGAGAGTGTGAGAGGAGGAGGTGGGGTTGTGCTGAGCTCCCAGCTGGATGCAGAGACCTGCTGTCTGCTCGCTTCTGTTGGTTCTTCAAGGCAGGGATGAGGCTTTCATGAGCTTCCCTTGCTCCTACAGCTCTGAAGAGGAGTATCATCTTGGCTCTTGGAAGCACTTAAGGCTTCCACAATGAACTGGAGGGAAAAACCCCACCTAACAGCCATCCCTGAGCTTCCCGAGCCACTGCTGGAGCTGTTTCACCCTCCCCTCACTGCCCTTGGTGCTGTTTCCCACAGCAGCCCTCAAGCACAGAGATGGCCACAGATGCCCCAGTGGGGGCAACATTTGTTGGCAGCCACCCGCTTCCCCCTGGGACCCCCTGACTCCCTCTCTCCACCTCTGGCGCTTTAAGGGCGCTGCCTGTTCTCCAGCAGCGGGGCCAAAGTCCAGCGGCTCCGGTGGCTCCGGCAGCCGGAGCGGGGATGCAGCTCCCCGCGGTGCCAGGCGTCCTCGCCCCGTCTCTGCTCGCCATCCCACTGACCCTGGGTGTCAATGGTGCCACCACCTTGGCAGAGTGAGTGCGGGCTCCGGATGAGGCTCTGGGGTTGCGATGCTGCGGGTTGGCTCAGGGCAGGGTGCTGGCTGCCATCCTTTACTGGTCCTGGGTACTGGGTCCAGTCTAAGACTGGGGGGAGCATCCAGACTGGCTGAGGGCAAGGCTCTACCCCAGGATGGTGGGAGCCATCCCACCCAGGACAGGTCACTGGCTCCCATCCAGAGCTGGAGAGGGGGGAGCAGTGTCCTGGACAGGGTGCTGGGGCTGTGCTGGGGTCCAGCCCAGGGCAGGGGGGCTCAGTTCAGGTTCTCCTGCAGCCAGTGAAGCCCACAGAAGGGTGTCTGTGGGCTGAGACTTTGCCGCTGGGTTCCTGGCTGCCTTTAGGACTTTCAAATCCCACCGTGCAGCAGGGTTGCAATGGGGCTCACTGGTAGCCTGCAACCCCGAGACTGGGGTGCTCAGCACCTCTGAGCATCCCCTCCTGGCCCTGATGCAGCCCCAGAGGGACAGGACCCACACACCAGGTGTCCCACTGGTGCCTCCCCAGGCACTGGGGACCCTCCAAACCCCAATACCCCTCCCAGAGGGGCAGTTCAGCTGCTGACAAATCGCAGCATGGCCAATGCAGCCGCTTCGTCAGCGCTGCCGTCCTGCTCCCCGATAACCACTCGGCTTTCGCTTTCTTTGCCCAGTGGCCGCCCCAGCCTCACTGGCCACATCCCAGACTGGTTTGGGGTTACCCTGGCATCCAGGGATTCGGTACCAGCTGCCAGCCAGGGCAGCTCCCACCCCTTCCTGAGGTCCTTGATTGCTCTGGCCAGTGCCTTTTCCCTTATTTCTAGTCCCACAGCCCAGCCTCTGCTAACGGGGGGGTTCTCCCGGTTCTCTCCACAGCTCTCCCAGTTCTCTCCATTGATCTCCCAGTTCTCTCCATTGATCTACCAGTCCTCTCTGCAGATCACCCAGTTCTTTCACAGATCTCCCAGTTTCCACCCCTACCTCTTTGCTCTCTTTCCCCTCCATCCCACTCCCCTAGGCTCCATCACAGGGGAATCCTGGAGCCCAGGACATCACTGTCCCACCCCAGCATTGCTGGGAGAGGTGTTGGTGTGGGGTTTCATCTCTCTATTTCCTGATCAAGGGGGAGCTGGATGCCCTGGGTGCAGCCCCCTGGGGAGCTGGTTCACGGGTCCCAAGCCCATTCCCATGCTTGGTCACAGCTTAGGGTTTCCAGAGGAGCCTCCTGTTTTGTTTCTCCACCACAGCATCCATCCGTGCTGGAATGTTGAACTAATCATTCTGTGGGGGTAATTAGTTGTGTAGTGATTAATTAGCCAGCAGTGATAACGAACCTACGTGGGGACACTTTAGTGTTTGATTCGTTTGGGGCTTTTTTTCAAAAGCATCAACCTAGGAGCAGGGTCTGATCCTGCTGCTCCCCACCTCACTTCTCAAAACCAGGGAGAGGAGCAAAAGGGATTTTATCTGGACTGGGGAAACTGGGGCTTCACCCCCTGGCTGCCCCCTGGAGCTTGAACCCATCCTGCTGTCACAGAATCATTGAAGGGCTGGAAGGGACCTCCAAATGGCAACCAGTACATCCCCCCCGCAGGGAGCAGGGACAGCCCCAACCAGATCAGGGTGCCCAGAGCCTTGTCCAGCCTCCCCTTGAAGATCTCCAGGGATGGGGCCTCAACTCCCTCCCTGGGCAACCTGTTCCAGTGTTCAATCCCCTTCCTGCTCAAGAACCTCCTAATATCCCATGGCAATCTGCCCTTCTCTAATTTGAAAACAATTATGAGTAGCTGGAGTCAGCTGGTTCTGAAATGAAGGGACTGCCTGCAGGACAAGAGGGAGAGGACAGGC